>OZ022582.1:13276379-13509577 GCA_963669155.1 Arbacia lixula | reverse complement strand
TAAAACAATATCCTTTTGAGAAAATGGACATTTTCAACAACCAAAAAATACACAAAATACTTACATGTAGGGGAGAGCACCTCACACATGAGATCACAAACTCAAAATTTAAAAAAAGTATAACTTTCTTTTCCTTTGATCGATTTACGTCAAACCATCACAGATATGTTGCTTTCTTGTTTCTGCTTTTATTTAAACCAACTTTACTTATAGATGGCCTTCCACTTTAAGTTCAAGGATCTGTATGTTGTGCAACTCTGGCTTAATACATGCAGGTCATGTGAACCAAAATTGGTTACATTACAAGTATGGAAATAGAAATGTGTTTTGAAGACTGACTCGATTAATATGTTCAGATTTCATAGATAGAGGAGGTACGATCTTAGATATGGATGTGCTTTCCAAGTAAAAAACTATTTTAGAACTCTTTGCAGGCAACAGGCCATGCTCTGGATAGGTACATATCCATCTAAAACCATGGTAAATGGATGTCGCCAAAATCAAGCTTCATTGATAATTTGATGTTTTCCGACAGCAGCAAATATTTCTTCCCCCCCCCCCACTCCATTCAACTGAAATAGACTACCGAAGTGATGTCATTTGAGCATGTTGCCAAGACAATTGGCTCTAAACAAACTCACTCCAGCGAGAGGTTTAGTGGTCTGTTATTGTCTATCGGGCTAGTGTCTGGCATTCCCAATGACAGTTCCCGCTGTGATCACCGCTGCTTGCACTACCCGTATTGTTTAGAACAAGTTGTCTTGACAGTAATGCTCAAATGATGTCATTTCAGTACTCTATACTGTTATGGCACTTGCTCCTTTGGCAGCATCAACCTAAGCCTGAGTAAGCCATGCAAGAAATGCCACAGCTCCACCATTGCTACTGCAATCACCCACTGCTTTGAAGGTACAGAGTACCAAAGTGGTGTCGTCATATCCATTGTTACGCTGGCTTCTGATTCCAAACAACATCACTCAAGTGAGACTTTCACTGGTCTGACATTGTGTAGCGAGCTAGTGTCGGGGACTCCGCTATGATCACTGCTGTTTGCTTCACCCTAATAGTTTAGAGCCACTTGTCTTGACGACATGCTCAAATGACGTCACACTTCGGTACTCTACACTCATTTGAAATTATACGCTGTTGCAGACACATTAAGTCCTTACCGGTATACAAAAAAGACATTGTAAAAAAATCAAAGAAATAGTATCGTTGTATTCCAACTTGGTCACCTTACCTGTAACAAAAAGCACTCTGTATCTCAGAAACACAGCTTTATATCACCTGTGCAGTGAAAATGGGTATATAGGTAGGACAATAGATGATATGGTGCTAATAGGTATTCATCAGCAGTATTCAGAACAACGGCTTTGCACTGCTACTGATGATGCAGCTGCTTCCCACCTGTGAATATACTGTAGTTTCACTAAGGCTCCTGTATTTATTATAAAGCAGAAATCATATTTCCTCCAGTCAGTATCAATACGAACTAATTTGTAAGAGAGTGGAATGCAGTTATTGGGGGCAATTAAACCTCTTTTTATGATAAACATGATGTTTGCCCCCTTCTACAGCAACCGGTTAAGGGAAAGCTGTAGAACTAACTGTCTTTTAAGAAATAGCAGTAAGTCCTTTCCCCATTCATGCACTCTCTGCATGTCACCAGATGTACACGTTCATTCTCGCAAATGCACAACTCAGGTGTAACACGTACATATATGTACACTACAGCTCAAAGGAATTGGCATAGGGAAAGGGAAAGGGAAGTAAGGGAAGGAGCCGCAGTTTTGAACCGTGGTATATTTTGTCCAGTTCAGCATGAAACATGATGCTTTTTAGGCTAAAGCATCGTGTTCCATGCTGAACTGGAAAAAATATATACCACAGTTCAAAACTGCGGCTCCTTCCCTTTCTTCCCTTTCCCTTTCCCTATGCCAATTCCTTTGAGCTGTAGTGTATATATACAGCCTGCTCACATTAGAGCCAGCACACACAGGCTGCGTTTATGCTCAACTTTTGGGGCCAAAATCAGCGTTTTGATACACGTTTAGTTCAAAACGTGGTTCCGTTCATGCTCATTTTGATATAAACATGGTTTCAAAACTTTGTTTCAAAATGCACTAAAAGTTGTGTTTACGATCACAGATTCTGACTTATCACTTTTAACAGGGGAGTATAAATGCAGAAGTGATGTATACGCATTTAAATGACGTCATCTCAACAGTAACAATACCCCCTTGTAGGGCATTTTTGGATGAGCGTATCAAATCAGTGTCTCAAAACGCTGATTCTGCCTTCGCAAATTGAGCATAAACGCACCCTTCGAAACAACATTCCTATCATAACAAAGTGGTTGATATTATATTGCATCAATGTGTTTCATTTTACCAGATTTTTTTTGTTTACTGAGAAGCATATGCTGTTACTAGGGATAGATCAGAACGTCAAAAAACATTGTGCACCATACATGTAGCCTGGTTTTAACATTGTTGGACATTTTCGATCCAAACTACGATATTTAATAAACAGGTCTGGCAGCAGTAACCTAATCATTCTCAATTCCTTCTCTGGCTCGCCCAAGACTAGCCTAGGTACAAGGCTGTAAGGTGCATGGACACAACCCAGTCTGTTAACAACTATGTCTGGTAACACAGACTATGCCCCAATCCCATCCTCGCTCAGCCAAAGAAGCTATAACGTCATTAGGGCGTAGTCTGTGTTACCAGACATAGTTGTTTACGGACTGGGTTGTGTCCATGCACCTCACAGCCCAAGACAGACTGAGAAAAGAGGAGAATGATACAGTGACTAGTCTCTGAACCAGACTCTATTTGTCAGTTGGGATCAGAAATGTTCAACAGCCTGGAAGTCAGGCTATGCGCATCAAGTACACTAGACACTAGAAAACACGTTATACAGCAAGGCACGCACAATTTCTGGTAAACAGGGTGTTTGAATGTAAGGGATATTAGTGGTGAAGATTATGTGATCCGTTAACATGGGAGAACCATTCATCACATGTCCCAGTCTCGTTTGATCTCATTCGATTATATATGCGAGCGAATGGAAAAGGCTGAGATGAAGATGGTCAGATGGATGTGCAGGGTAGCATTATGTGAGAGAGATAGAAACAAAAGACTCCAATCCATGGGCTTGGTAAGGATAGGACAGGTGATGAGAAAGAGCAGGTTGAGATGGTATGGTCATGTGGCTAGGAGAGAAGAGACCCACTGGCTCCAGAGAAAACTAAATTTCACAGTTATTGGCAGGAATCCATGTGGGAGACCTCGCAAGACATGGGAGGAAACAATCAAAGAAGATAGAAAAGTGTTGAATATTTCCCACATTGACCCAAATGACAGGACAGAATGGAGGAGAGCCATCAAGGAAATGAACGGTCCACCCCACAAAGTGGGAAAAACGGACCTTAAATATTAATGATGATGATTCTTTCTCGTGATTTGGATATCAAACGAGAATGGCAAAACATAGTCAGGACTGAGCAGTTTTTCCATTGTTACGGGTTCTGTAATCTTTCCCGCTACTACTCCATTACTTTTGTGTACGAAAAAATGGTAACCCAACTCCAAAGAAATATTGTGAACATACATACTGTGTTTACGATCAACAAAATATGTAGCATCTGGAAGCATTCACCTCCCATGCTTTGTGGTCATACATGTGTGTTGACTCAGTTAATAGTCTCTGTCCCAAAGGTGATAAACTTTGTTGTAATTGACATCTGGCTATCATTGTACGATACTGAGGCGGTTAACAGGAGCTGGGGGGTGTTTCACCAAGCTGTTCGTAAGTTACGAACGACTTTACGAGCGACTGGTGATCCCTTCTTGTGCTAAATGTGATAGCACACTTTGTTCATTGAGAATCTGATTTAACACAAGAAGGGATCACCAGTCGTTCGTAACCTACCAACAGCTTCGTGAAACACCCCCCTGATCACTATTGTCGAGCAAAATTTAGAGCAAAATTGCTTCAGGAGCACATTTATGCAATGGTTCATTGTTTTGTCCTAAAGACTTGATACAGCGAAGCACACATAAATAGTGATTATTGTGATGCACATACACACAAGTACCAGTCTACACAGTTTTTCACTGCTCCCCTTGCCCCACTCAGTGTTCTATGGCAAAGGGGGTCTGCGCACTATCAAGCACAGTGGACATTTAATGTAGGTTCTGAAGGGGGCTGCAAAGTCAGCATGATGTGGGTTCTAGAAGGGGCTTTAAAGTCAGCATTGGTGTGGGTACTGAAATGGGCTTTAAAGTCAGTATTGATGTGGGTACTGAAATGGGCTTTAAAATCAGTATTAATGTAGGTTCTGAAAGGGGCTTTAAAGTCAGCATTGGTGTGGGTTCTGAAAGGGGCTTTAAAGTCAGTAGTGATGTGGGTGGGTTCTGAAATGGGCTTTAAAGTCAGCATTGGTGTGGGTTCTGAAAGGGGCATTAAATTCAGCATTCCTGTAACTGTCGAAGGGGGCTGTCAAGTCAAAATTGATGTGGGTTTTAAAAGGGTTACAAGGCTATAGCATTCACATGATTCTGATATGGGCTTTAAAATGTACCTACTGTAGTACTGATCTGCAAGTCTCCATAATTCTCGCTGTGTTCCTCATGTCTTGCCTCATTGAACTGCTCGCAAATGTTCACAGTGAAAGAGCTCGATGGTTTGTTTCAAGCTGATTAAGCTCAATCTCAAGGGTGGCTGATCAGGAGAGCAGATGCTAGGCTCCCCATCACGGGATGTAGTTAGAGAAAGATGCTTTCTATAAAAGAACATTCTGAGGAAAAGATCATTAACAAAAACAATACAACCTACTGATTAGAATGAAGACATTAGCTGTTTTTTAAATGTGGGTAGAGGTAAGATAGTGAGGAAAAGGTAATAATGATGAAGATTTTAATTGTGGGATGTAATCATGGTGGTATATTAAAAGAAACTCTCTTAGCTTAGACAGAAAATATTCTGAAAACTGCGCTAATACATGTAGGCTTAGCACAGTTATGGGTTGTCTGGGAGTTAAGTCGAAACTGAAGTTGAGACTTACATTAGTTTGTTTCCAAGAATTTTTAATCTACAGAAATCAGATTTCAGCTTAAGGCGATGATCCAATCAAAAGCATTGAAAATCTGAGTTAGCACCTAAGAACAGGTCACCAGTCATGCGTAACTTACAAACAGCTTTATGAAACAGGGTCCAGCATTCGTTACCACAACCACACCCTACCTTGAAATCAACAACTGCTGTGATGAGATTCAGACAGACTTTCACTGCACCATGTAGTATACAGTATGTAGTGTACAGTATGTCTCTCTACATGTATACGTGAATATATTCAAGTGAATATATCGTGAATATATTCATGCCTGATGTTTTTTGTCTCACTACATACAATACCTTAAACTTCATTATTGCTGTCTTATTTTGCACAGATTATCACTGACCTTCATTACGTGTGGAAAGAAATCCAGTACAATTTGCCACTGGATTGGTTGCATACAATTGTATGGTCATTACATGTATACAGTACAGTTACACGCACACTTGCACAATGATAGTGATGTAGTTTAACATACAGAGCTGGAACAACCTCTCTTTATCTTAGTCTTATATTATTTATCCCACTGTGGGTTCTGACATGTTGATTTTTTTTTCATGACTTCTTGTGATTTCATGGAAATATGGAGTGAAAAATATCCTTTTACCCCAAATTGTTGAGTTTAGCCATTCATGTAAAGTTGGCCTACTGAAATATGATATTGATTGCAATCTATGATATCGACATTAGAATATTACAAAGTATCATACCACATAATGTGAGATATTTTTAAAACAATGATATCAAGTATTTTAATAGTGGTTTCCTCCCCTTCACTCTCATTCCCATGGTAACATAATGCCTGAAGCATTGGTGTGTTGAGTGTTGGGAGTATACAAATTTGTCCCCCTGACATGTGACCCCTTTCAACCAATCAGTAATGAGTACTAGACCTACCTGAATGATACTAAGTATGTGTCTCGGTGCATAGCCAGAAACAGCCGCTTCATGCCACTTGTCAGATCAGGTGTTCTTTTTGTGCTGGCTAAAAATATGTCCATGCTATTCCCATTCCAACATTTTTTCGTTCCATTTTACACAGAAAGCAGAATTTTGCTTTTAAAATACATGGATGTTTTACCAGTCAATATAAGCAGATGTTGATAAAAAGGTATCAACAAGCAAAGCTCACATTCTTTCATTTATTGCACAAGTGTAAAAACACCTAAATGTATGTGGTAGTCATTGCTTATCATTTGTTATATGTAAGTTTCATATTGTTTGCAATGTTATTTCATTTGATATAATTAAATGTGTACTATTGACTGCTCTCCCCACTCTTAGGTCACTCTTATTTGGCCAAATGTCACCCTCTACAAGTATCTCTCCTCTATATATTTCTCCATCATCTCGCTCTTCTGATTTTTGCATTTTTCCCCTTATTTCTCTCTCTCCCTTCCTCTCTCACTCCTCTCCCCCCCTCTCTCTCTCTCTCTCTCCCTCTCTCTCTCTTCTTTCTTCTTCCCTTCCCTTTTAGTTTTCTCTTTGTCTCTTTTCGCCCAATCATTTCTCATTTCTGCCCTTAATTCTTTCTTCTTTTCTTCTTTCTTCTGGCTTCCTCCCCATTCACCTTTCTCACTTCTTCCTTCTTCCCTCTTCCTCTCTCCTCTTCCCCATTCACCTATCTCTCTATTCTTTCTCCTGCATGTACCTCTTATTTCTATCTTGTCTCTACTCCCCTATTTGTTTCTGTCTTGTTTGCCTTCTTTTTCCTCTGACTCCTTTCTCATCTATATTTCTCTAGTGGTTCCCTTTCTCTCTCTTTTGTCTTATTCCCTTTCCTCTCCTTTCTCTCTCTCTCTCTCTCTCTCTCTCTCTCTCTCTCTCTCTCTCTCTCTCTCTCTCTCCCTCCCTCCCTCCCTCCCTCCCTCCCTCCCTCCCTCCCTCCCTCCCTCCCTCTCTCTCTCTCCCTCTCTCTCTCTCCCTCTCTTATTCCCTCTCCCCTCTCTGTATGTCCATTCATCTCTCTCTCTCTCTTCTGCCCACTCATCTTTCCTATTACCTCCGTCTTATGATTAACCTCATCAACTCAACTTCCCTCCCATATTCTTTGCATTTGTATCTCATGTGTGCCTGTACGTCTCTGCTCTCTGCCATCCAAACCAACCAATCACAGGAGGGGGACACAGCCGCCATCGTCGTCTGCCTCGCCATCGTCCTGGGCGTGCCCCTGCTCTTCGTCATCTGCGGCATCTGCATGGCCAACTTCGTCGACGAGGACATGGAGATGCCGCAGTACCGGTACAGCCACCAACGCAAACGGCAGCCTTACTATTAACGTCCTCGTCATCGCCATCATCATCGTCATCGTCTTTGCCATTGTCATCGTCAACGTCATTGTCGTCATCATTGTCATCGCCATCATCATCATCGTCGTCGTCCCACCTCAACAAAAGGCACCGCACCGCTCCCTCACCGCTCTACAAGGCCTCACCACCAACCTCCACATCCTCTTCAGCCGTCACAACTTGTCCCGTTGTATGTGTGGGTCATTTTCTGATGGTGCCATCATGGCTCCGGGCTTCACTTCCGCAGACTGCCAGGTGATTACGATGATTGATTATTGATTCTTCATACCCCATATATGGAATATTTATCCCACAATGCACTGTGCAGCGATATCCAGGCATTTTGTGCAGTTGTACCTACAGTACTTCTGGTGGGTGTTTTACCAAGCTGTTCATAAGCTGAGAATGACTTTATGCATGACTGGTGACCCTTTCTTGTGTTTAAGTAGATTCTCAGTAATTTTGATTCCCAATAGTTGAGCTGAAATCTGATGTTAATTAATTACAATTATTGTTGTTTACAAGTGTCTGAATACAAAGTTTATGATTTGTCATATTTGATTAGGAATTTTGGAAAGTAACTCCCACTATATTAAAACAGAAACAAGTTGGGGTGCCTCATTTAGCACAAGAAAGGGTCACCAGTCGTGCATAAAGTCGTTCTTAAGCTTACGAACAGCTTGGTGAAACGCCCTTCACGTCTCATACACTAATACATTAGACTAGAAGTGAGTATGATTGCAAAACAATAATTGCACAATGGATGTCGCTTAGCGTTGCATTATAGGAGCTTATATGCCCTGTGGAGAATTAGTTTTTCTTGTACTTCTAATAAGAATACATTTAGTAAAGATATTTTGGGGCATTTAGCTTTTCTCAGTTGATTTCATGGATATTCCACATCTAATGATATATGGTAATCTACAAACAAATTATGCATGTTTGTTTTAGCTTTGTGTGGAGTGAGATGGTCCAAAATTTGTTTGATTTAAGATATCTTTATAATTTTACCTTCCTGGTATGATGAAATCAAATGAGAATATTACCGTTACGAGTTTGGGCATTGGAAAACACCTTTTTTCATTACCACCTTAACATGTAATAGCCTATTGATAGTTTACCAGGGTTTTTTTTTCAGGTCAAAAGGCTTGATGGTTTACTGTGTGTTTTTGCACTCACTGATCCAGACCAAAAGAATGGAGTGGCAGTGGTTATGGAAAATCATGTGATAGCGTATTGATGGTTGACTATTCAAAGTCATGCACTCACACATAGTGGTAGAATCATAAGAAATCCTATGTGCTTCATGATGTAAATACTGTACTGAATTTACTTGTATGTGTTCATGTTATTGTATATCATTGTAATTATGTTGAACTGTCATACCATTGGACAGGGTTGATAGAGTTGATAAAATCTTATCTTATCTTAACTTATCTAATGGTGCACTGTGTTTTCCTCCACTCACTGATCCAGGTCAAAAGAAGCGAGTGCCAGTCGTTAAGCCGAGCTTCGTCAGATTCCTTAGAAGGGGCGGGGCTTCCGGTGAAGCAGCGTTTACTCCTCTACATCACCGTTCTCTCGGCCCTGCTCTCCTCCCTTATAGACATCAGTCAGTGATTGAAATCAGCATGTACACACAAAAACTCTCTGATTGCACTTGATTGCAATCAGTTGCATTTAGTGATTTAGAAGTAACGAATGGAACTGATTGCATTTAGTGGATGATGTGTAGTTACGCAAGGCGCTGATAGCAATTTATTGCGATCGATTGCATTCAGTGATCAATGTGTAGTGACTCATGGAGTTGCCTGTATTTAGTTAATGTGAAAAAGTGCATGGCGCTGATTGCAATTTATTGCAATCAACATGGTCAGTTGATACTTGCTGATTGCAATCACCATGAAGTTGATTTCAGGCTCATCTTTAGCCATAGCTTTAACCTATTTGGGTTTGAGGCTATGACTTTTGATAGCAAGTATAACAAATAATGAAAGATACATCAAATGAAACAGCTTAGATTTCTACACAAGAGTAGCCCTATTTGGTCATTAAGTAATCTGTACCATCTTTGTCATAATTTTTTAAAGCAAAATAAACGTGAAATGATCACTAATCTAGAGTGGAAGGAGCGGAAAAAGTAGGTACATGTCACAATTTTTTTTTTTAAAACAGTATTCATTATGTCTTGTTTGTGTATATTGAACGATATCAAATTGCCATATTATTGTTAAAAGAAGACGGTACAAGAATGCAATGTTATTAATGCACGTCATAATTGTATGCAAAAACCCACATGTTTTCCTATATTATGCACAATGTACTATTCAATGTAACACCTAGGATTCTTGCAAGCTGATTGGCAGGGTGCGCATTTTTGTATTTGTACAGTGGTGCGTCCAAAATAATTCACCATCCCTTTTTTCATTTCTTATCAAGCACTATTTTGATAGAAAGTATGAATCTGCATATATTAGACATATCAATCAATTGTTTGTATGTATTTATGTGTGTGCTAAGAGAACACTGATGATATTTTTTACAAGATAGAAAACAAAGAGGGAAGTTGTACTTGTATAAATAATGTATCACTAGTGTGTGTGTGTGTGTGTGTGTGGGTGTGTGTTTGATACATGTATGTAATACAGCTAAACCTGTCTTAGTGGCCATCTGTGTATAGCAGCTAACCTGTCTATAGTGGCCATTAAAAAAAAATTCCCCCAGAGAGAGATCATGTGTTAAATTACCTGTCTGAAGCAGCCACCTGTCTATAAAGGCCACAATTTTTGTTTCCCTTGGGTGGCCACTATAGGCAAGTTTCACTGTTCAAAGTACATGTCTTTACTGCATGTTCATGGTTGCATAGAGGGGAAACAGGGGAGTGTATTGTTCTTATTAGACATGAGGGAACAGAACATAATTTCTCTCAAGATTTGAGAGTGAGTGAAGACAAAAACAGGACTAATTTTCTTATTAGCCAGAGGTATTAATTCCCAATGCATGCCAATATTTTAGAGAAAACAAAGAAAAAGCAAAAGATAATGTTCTGATTTGCCAGAGGTATTAGTGTCCAATGCTTGGCAAGATTTTAGAGAGTTGACAGCCATATATGGAAGTCAGGAATTCACAGAACAAAGAAACAGAAGAGAAAATTTTCTGATTTGCCAGAGGTATTAGTTTCCAATGCTTGGCAATGTTTTAGAGAATTTCCTTAGCCATAGATGGAAGTCAGGAATTCACAGAACAAAGGAGGAGAAAAGATAATTTTCTTATTTGCTTGGAGGTATTCGTTTCCAATGCTTCGAAAGATTTTAGATAGAACAAAGAAAGAGAGGAGATAATTTCCTTATTTGACAGAGGTATTAGTTTCCAATTCTTGGCAGGATTTGAGACAGAACAAAGAAAGAGAGGAGATAATTTCCTTATTTGACAGAGGTATTCATTTCCAATACTTGGCACTGTGATGCAGATTCCTGCTGCAAGTCTGATGTTTACATATGCATAGTGCACATCAGTAAAAAAAAAAAAAAAAAAAAAAAACAAGGACACAGTCTGAGGGTGGTGATACCCCCGTACCAACTAAAAAAAGCCCCTGTAATGTCCCTAATGAGAGTCACTCAAAAAGTTTGAGTTGCCCTATTTATTGTGAAAATAGACCCACAGGTTTTTTGGAACCATCTAGGAAAATTATTTTTTGTACCCTGGTGCACTCAAATACAATAGTAGTCATGCTTATTTCCTCAAGCTTTTATGGCACAAGAATTTTGCTCGTAAAGATCAGAGTAACTCTTGTAATGTCTTTTGTGGAAGCGATTCAATGAATATTAATTGCCCTATTTGATGTCAAAATAGCGCCACATGTTTTTGGAATCATTTGAAACATACTCCCTGTGGATAATTACTTTTTATCACTCATGCGCATAAATATATACTAGTTTTGCCAATATTCCTGAGTTTCATGACATGAGTTCGCTCGTAAAGACCAAAATATCCCTGTAACCTCTTGATGGAGGCGACTTAAGAAATATCAATTACCCTATTAAATGTCAAAATAGCCTGTCATGTTTTTGGAACCATCTAAAATATACACCCAATTTTTTTTCAGCCATACGTGGAAGCCAGGAATTCTCAGTTTCCTTCCTGGACATTGTTTCTGATCAATTGATATATTTTGATATTTAAAATATTGGCATGAGTGCATCAAAATCAAAGTGTAACCATGATTTCACAGTGTTGGAAACTTATTTGCATACCACAAAGGAGAAAACTCAAGGTTTCTATCAAACAATGCTCTCAAATTTTGATAGAAAATTATGTTCTTCCCCTTTCAGGATGGTTAGAATAACCTGATTTTTTGTGACTAGACTGTTTCCTTTTAATGTTATCAATAGTTGTGTTCATATAAGATCTATGCTTATGATCTCCACATGCTTAATACATATCCATTAGTGCAGCAAATGGAAAGCATTTGTTTTCTTTTAGAAAATTGAGGGATTGTAAAAAATGTATTTTCAAGTACTGTCTCTTAGTACAATTGGGTGTGTTTGTCTGTGGATCACTGAAATGGGAAATACAATTACTGGTAGTGAATGCAGCTTTAATTCCTCTTTTAGGCATTTGTACTTGTGATGGTTGATACTCATGATGTTGTAAAGAAATTTTCTGTCAATGTACTGTATGTTGTGTATTGGTACTTAATATTTATGAATTGTTGTGATACAAGTATGCAAAAATGAAGTTTATTTATTGCTAAGAGGAATTGTTATTGATACAATTTGAAAGATAGAAGTTAGAATATTTATAGATGAATGATTCCTGATTTTATCTCGTAATGTACGGTAGAGAATTCAGCCATTGGCTGCGCATTAGCCATTGGCTGAATTGCGTAATATGAGAGGCCGTTCCGCGCGCAATCGCCATCTTCGTTCCAGCGCAATGTTCGATCGCGAAGCGATTTTTATCTGACCGAAAAATCGGAAAATATCATCGAAATCTGCGGAAATACGGAACTGAATTCGTGCTCTCTTACAAGCGTGACTATCGTTCTCAGCATGGATAAACCAGCTGACAAATCGGAGAAGGCAAAAGCCAATAAAGATACCGAGCTGTGTGAGCCTAAGGCCAGCCCAGCTCCGGCAGCAAAGAAAAAGGCTGCAGACAAAACTCTGTCTAACGGCAGGAGGCCTAAGGCATCCCGCCCCGCGGCTTCGGGGAAGGCACAGCCGAACCCGCCCGCACCAGCTGCTACCGCTCCCGACCCGACTGTGACTACAGCGGAAAATAGCACGGAGGTTATGTCCCGCATCGGGAAACTCGAGTCAATGTTCGAAAAAATGATCGAGACTTTGAGCACTCCTCATCATGGAGAACAACATGCCAGCACGCCACGGGACTGTATTAGTGATTATGGCGACTGCGACACACAAAGGGGAAGCAGCTCACCACCCGTCATAGATTTGGCGGATAATCGCAGCGTGGCTGATTTCCTATCGGCAAACCGCGATGACGCGGTCAGCTTGTTTTCGGACGTAGGCCTACAGGAGGCAGAGAAAGACAAACGGCCAGAATTCAAGATACCACGAATGGCTCAGAAATTCGTGGCTCCGTCCGGGATAGGAGAACCACTAGATGAGGATGTCGCGGACACCATTGTGTATATGATGGGACAAAAACTTGACCAGAAATCTCTCGACGAAGCAGCAACTCGCTACCCCTGCCCATCTAATTGCACATGTCTAGAAACCCCTAAAGTGAACAGCACTATCTGGGAGAACATCTCGACGGGGACGAGACACAGGGATCTGAAACTTCAAATGATCCAATCATCCCTCTTGAAAGGAATAAACGCACTTGCTCGTACCCTTCCAGCAACCTTGTCTGAAGCTCAGCAGGATGCTATGGCTTTTCTCTGCGATGCAAACTTCTCCCTCAACTGCATGAGAAAGGACAGCATAAAGCCTGACATGAACTCAAATTTCCACCACCTGTGCAAGCCCTCTCACAAAGTGACAAAGTACTTGTTTGGAGATGACCTGGGGCGTCAAGTGAAAGAGATCCAAGAACAAAGGAAAACAATGTCAGGCATGATGAAATCACGCTTCACACGAGAGCAATCACGGTTCCAGCCGTACAAGAAACCGGATGTGACATCTCGCCGTCAATACACGTCGACTGGGTTCTCCCGCCCGTCGGGGAGGGGTTATGACCGCCGAACATCACATTCCAACCCCATGGCCGGTTCACCTGCACAGCCTTTTTTAGGGAAGGCTTGGAGGGGGAGACCTCGAGATCCTCCTCACACTTACACACCGACAGCAGCAAGGGAGGGTGGCAACAAGCAGCCAACCTACCACAGGCAGAGCCAAAACCAGGGGAGGAAATAGAACAGGTAGGTGACTATGAACACAACATGGATAACGATCTAGTTACAACACCAGCTGTCGTCGGAGGTCGTCTGAAGCCATTTTTCCCTGCTTGGGAAAATATCACGAGAGACTCACACATTATTCAAGCAGTTCATGGCTATATAATAGAATTTGACCCAGAAAAATTTCCCCCTTCTCGAGAAAAACCTCTGCGTTCTTACAAGCGGAATGCTGAAGAAACAGCCAAGATTGACCATGAGATTCTTGTTCTGGAAGAAAAACAGGTCATTGAAAAATGTGCCCATGAAGAAGGGGAATTCATTTCAGAGGTTTTCACGAGACCAAAAAAGAACGGAGGAGTCCGATTAATTCTTGACCTGTCCGAACTCAACAAAAGTGTTCAGTACCAACACTTTAAAATGGATAATATTCAATCTGGTATTCTACTCCTCTCAAAAGGATGTTATATGGCTTCAGTAGACCTCCGTGATGCATACTACACAATTCCCATTCACTTAGAGTCTCGTAAATATCTCCGCTTCGTATGGAGAAACCAATTGTGGCAGTTCAAAGCTTTGCCAAATGGCTTATCTTCCGCCCCAAGACTGTTCACCAAAATACTGAAACCAGTGCTTGCCTTACTAAGACAACAGGGGCACACAGTTTTGTCGTACTTGGACGACACACTGATAATTGGGAACAATATAGCAGACACTCGCTCAGCAGTGCAAGCCACCACTGACCTTTTGACTAGTCTAGGGTTCATTATTCACTCAGAGAAATCGGTACTTGAACCATCCCGTGAGATTGAATTTCTGGGTTTCCATTTAAATACATCTGAAATGAGAATCACCCTCCCAGCCAGTAAAAGCAATGACATTCAAGATGCATGTCGATCCTTACTTGCTAATAACAAACCTAGTATCCGGGAGGTAGCTAAAGTCATTGGGAAGATTGTGGCTGCCTTACCAGCATCTCAGTACGGCCCCTTGCATTACAGGCAGCTGGAAAGGGAAAAAATCAGAGCCCTGAGAAAACAGAAAGGACATTTCGATAGACATATGAGCCTATCAAATAGAGCCAAGGCGGAACTAGTTTGGTGGTCATCCCATGCACATCTCGTGTCTAAACCCCTGTACCCAGGGAAAGTATCAAAAGAAATAAGAACAGATGCTAGTGGACAAGGTTGGGGTGCCACAGACCTGCAATCCAAGACAGGGGGTAGATGGAATGCTCAAGAATTAGCAAGAGCAGCAGGTAATGAAATAAACTATCTGGAAATGCTAGCAGCCGGTTTGGGACTCAAAAGCTTCTGTTCAAATGTCAGAGATGCACATATATTGTTGAGATTAGACAACACCACAGCGGTGA
Source organism: Arbacia lixula (assembly GCA_963669155.1). Lineage (NCBI taxonomy): Eukaryota > Metazoa > Echinodermata > Echinoidea > Arbacioida > Arbaciidae > Arbacia > Arbacia lixula. Next base: position 13,494,434 of record OZ022582.1, on the reverse strand, counting down.
CATACTTGAATAACATGGGCGGCGTCAAGTCTGAAGCATGTAACGAAATGGCGTTGCAAATTTGGGATTGGTGCAGTAGACGACAAATTTGGATAACAGCATCTCACTTAGCGGGCTCTAAGAACACAGAAGCTGATACGATGTCAAGGAAATTCAATGACAATATAGAATGGATGCTAGACAAGACAATATTCAAGGAGATAGTGCAGAGGTATGGGTTACCAAACGTAGACCTATTTGCCACCAGACTGAATGCCCAGCTCCCAACATACGTCTCCTGGAGACCAGATCCAGGGGCATGGGCAGTAGACGCATTCACTATTGACTGGGGACCCCTAGTATTTTATGCGTTTCCCCCTTTTAGCTTGGTTGCAAAGTGTCTCCAAAAAATCAGACAAGATGGCGCTAGGGGGATTTTGATAGTGCCAAATTGGCCAACACAGCCCTGGTATACCGTACTACGTAACATGCTATTGGAGGAGCCCTGGGTATTGCGAAAACACCAGTTGTTAACCCAACCCATTACAGGTAGACCCCATCCACTTACCCATCTCTCCCTCTTATGTTGCAGGGTTGGAGCAAACATTTCATAGCTCAAGGAATGACGGAGGAGACTGCTGATATAATGGCAGCGTCTTGGAGGAAATCCACCAAGGAGCAGTATATGGTGTATATTAGGAAGTGGCAAAGGTTTTGTCATGAGCGTCACTTATGTTGGACCCATACGAAGGTGGGAAATTTGTTTGCGTTCTTTAATTCTATGTACAAAAGTGGAGCAAGCTACAGCACCTTGAATACATCAAGGAGCGCACTAGCATCAGTTGTTCTTCTACGGGACGAGAAATACACCATTTCTACACACCCTTGGATTTGCCGGTACTTCAGGGGCATTTTTAATCTCCGACCACCCACTCCGCGATACAGCTTCATATGGGATGTGGGCAAGGTGCTGAGCTACCTCAGACAAGTAACTCCAGCTCATAAGATTTCGCTGTATCAACTGACACACAAAGTATGTTTTTTACTAGCGTTGACTTCTGCCCAAAGAGTGCAAACACTTTCATACCTAACCCTTGACAATGTGAAGGTGTCCAAAGATTGTGTGGAAATAGCAGTGGCTGATTTGATAAAGCAGAGTCAACCTGGGAATGTGGGAGTGAAAGTAACACTGAAAGCCTTTCCCGAGGATAAGAAACTCTGTGTTGTACACTATGTTAAAGAATACATTAACAGAACAAGCACATTGAGGAAGGAGGTGAACGCACTAATTGTCACCTACAAGCAACCCCATGGGAAGGCATCAAAGCAAACCATCGCTCGATGGATAAAAACTGTGTTGAGAGCATCAGGTATCGACACCGATCTCTTCAAAGCACATTCAACGAGATCGGCGGCAACCTCATCTGCCAAGAGGAATCACTTTCCAATAGCAGACATTCTCAAACATGCTGGGTGGAAAAATGAATCCACGTTCAGGAATTTTTACCTGAAACCGGCGTCCCAGGCAACATCTTTTGGACAAGCAGTTCTGGGACAACAAACCTCTAGGAAGGGACAAGATTCAGTCCTGTAAACATAGGTACAGTTGCCCAAAAACTTTCTCTGACAATATACTTCTGTGGAAAATGACTACTGTGAAAATCTTTGAAGTCTCATATTACGCAATTCAGCCAATGGCTAATGCGCAGCCAATGGCTGAATTCTCTACCGTACATTACGAGATAAAATAGAGAATTAAATGAAAAACATTGAAATTTAATTTGTATTTTATGAGTAATGGGAGGATAGAGAATTCAGCACCCTCCGCTCCCTCCCTTACTCTGAACAGCCTTAAATGTGGCTTATACAAGATCTATTTTATCTCGAAATAATTTTTCACAGTAGTCATCAGCTTTTAAAGATGGCGATTGCGCGCGGAACGGCCTCTCATATTACGCAATTCAGCCAATGGCTAATGCGCAGCCAATGGCTGAATTCTCTATCCTCCCATTACTCATAAAATACAAATTAAATTTCAATGTTTTTCATTTAATTCTCTATTAAATGTACATGATTATATTAAAAGCACTAGAGTTGTAACTTAAAGAAAAACATGACTCTGAAATTAGCCAGTGTGATTTCTTATAGAAAGAAGATCAATCTGTAACAAGGTCTACATACCTCATGTTGAACTTAACATTATATATTGTACAGTATTATAATTACCCTGTAACCGTAGTAGCTAGATAATTGTTTCCAAGATCCTTGTCTTTTCATTTGATAACAACAGAACACTAAAAGAGAATTGCATACTAATGATGTATACCGGTACTTTTTCTTGCTCAAATTTCATGAGATTTCAGTAAAAGCATAAGTGATATAGTTTTTTATATCCAGCAGAACCAATAGATGTATTCATAAGGAAAATTCCAGCATGTAAACAAATACTTGACTTTTGTGAGAAGTTTGTGGATTGTACTTATGTGCTTCCAATTGTTTCGTGAGCATAGCTGAAAAAGAATAAGCAACCAAATATGTGGTATATATTGTAATATATAGGTTATATCATACTATATTATGTGCTATGAATCATAATATACATGTTTATATGCAGTGTATATTATGATATATATGTGGTAGATAGTATTTATAAAAAGAGGAAGTAACTGTTCTATGTTGGATTACATCTTATAAGGAATTGCCATTGATCTAAATTGATTGTATATCCAATCCCCTATCTCTAAAGTACAGAGTTACAATTAATATCGATCACAAGTCAAGTTGCGATCAATCGCAACTCTTTATAACGTAGGGCCCTGATCTGTATTTCTAAGGATCTTGGTATTTTATATCTAAGTCCTCACAAAATGTTTATAGAATGTTAAGTCTTAACAACGAAATATTTCTCGCAGTACTGTTATATTTCTCGCTGCAAAAGACGTTTGTAAATCACAAGTCAGAACTGATCCTGGAGGTACTATTGGACTAGTGAGAGAGAACAACAAATTATGTTTAGAGGACATTATTATCCGATCACAAAGTATAATCCTATTAAGTTTTCAAGTATAGAGTGCCAAAGTGAGATGTTAAATGAGTACGTTGTCAAGACAACTGGTCCTAAGCTATGTGGGTGGAGAAACAGCGGTGATCATATCGGGGGACTCTCATTGGAGTGCCCGACACTAGTCCGCTAGACAATGTCGGCCGAATAAAAATCATGTGAGAGTGATGGTGTTTCAAACCAGAAATGTATGATGGATTTGACAACGTCACTTTGATATTCTATAGAGACATATGAGAACAAATACTTTGTGCTGAATACCAAAGGCTTTAATTAGATTAAGAAATGATTTATGGTAGGTTTTTTTTTTGTGACTTCATTTATATCCAACCACTGGTTGGGATATGGGTGCATATACATGTGTACTTAAATTCTTCTTTCTAATTTGTTGATGCTCTTTAATCACATGTCCTATGATCTACAATCGCTGTTTTCTTACAAGTTTGTAGGCCTAAATATTATTCTAGATGTTGAATTGTTAAAATATTCTTTCTACTTTATAATTTTCCATGAAGAATGCATCAGCAGATCATTGTCTTGAATGTTTTTTTTTTGTAAAATGTTGCACTGGTATTAAATGTTTGCAGTGTGGAATAGAAATACCAAACAATGCAAAGTTACCAAACCTTTTTTTGCACAATGTATAAAATTGCACATTATCAAGTATTGTAGCATACTATACTAGCCCGTATTGGACAAAATATGGCATAAATCTGAAAACAATATACATTGAGGTGGATATAATTATTTATCTGTGGAATAGAATTGCCAAACTGTGCAAAGTTACACAATTTGATATATTCCTTGCACAATGAATATCATCGAGTTAGCTCGTATCGTATTGGACAAAATCTGCCATTAATCTGAAAACATTGGACATGGATGTGTATGAATCACAGTATTCTGCCCGATTTCAGCCAGTAAAGAAAGGGAAAAGATTATGTTTTGATCCTTTATAATGACGTATGTGTCTTGTATTCAGGATGCTGATTTTAACTTATCACTGAACAAGTATGGAATACATTACTGTTAAGATGTTACAAGATTCAATGCCCAATTGCTCAAATTCACAAATGTAGTTTAGATTTTGACCACAGTTTAAGCAGATTTCATTTGATTGTGATGAGTGTGCTTGATATTGCATGGATTTTAAAACAATAAAAATTCAATAATGAATGTGTGCCTTTGGCATAGGATCCTAAATTCATGCTAGGGACTCTGGTTTAGATAGTGGTTTAAATCCAAATTAATGTAAATAAACCATGGTGTAAAATAACTAGCGTGAATTTGGCACCCTATGCCAAACTCACACGTCTGTATTGATTATTTTAACTGCTTGGGCTAAATTAATTTTTACCATGTATACCATATGCCATGAAATCTGCATAAACTATGGTTTAGATTTAAATACTTTTATTGAGCCTTTGAGGTTCAACTTTGATAACTACATGCACTCACATTCTCTTGCAAGTACGAGTCCTAGGTTTTAAAAAATTATAGACACTTTTGAAAAGTTATCAAAAATAAAACTTGAATGAGGTTGAATTTACACATCACATAGTCAAAGGATATATTTTTTTAGCTGTAAGTTCTGTGATATTTCATTTTCACTCTTGTAATAATCTTTTGAATATTTAATGAGATTTTCACTCTTTTGTGACAAATTTGGACCTGAACATTTGTGTGTATGAGATGATGAATTCAGAACACAGCAATGACCATTGTGTAACAGAACTGTCAATCCATTAGCAAGTGCCATCAGTGTCATTAATAATGCATGATGCTTCTGGAATTGTTTTTTTTTTAATCATTTGATGCTCACAAAGTTTTAGCTCCAAATTTGTCCAAATGTGAAAATCTCACTAATCGATAATATTCCAATATTGTAAAAAGATGGCTAATTGATGAAATGTCACAAAAACCTGCTTCTACAAAAATGACATCCTTTGACTGTATATGGTGTGTAGATTTCATCGACTTGTAACTTATTTTTCATTATTTCTCATTGAGTTTCAAAAGGTTTTTTAAGACCTATTGTGATCCAGGCAGTAGGATTTTGATTACTGCCTTGCCCATTTTTTAAATGTGTGCTTCACTGGAAAAAAATGTGTAAAATATATATACTTATAGGAGAAAAGTCTATTTTAATAAATGACAAATGTGTTAGACAGAAGTGTATTAAAGAAAATGTGAAAGTACGGACTTAGTTTTGTTCATATGTTTGTGAGCTAGTGTGTGTTTATAGGTTTTATACAGTGTAACCCGTTTATAAAGACCGTTCAATGAAGACATGAAATACAGTCTTTATATACAGTTAAATTTGATACATGTACAGGTTTCCAGTGAAAAATGTTTCGATGTTAGCAGAAAACAAAAAAATGTGGTTTTAATAAGCTGGTAGTCTTTCTATACTTTAAAGGGTGACTAAATTAGAAAACTAAGTTCCCACTAATCTATTAGTTCACATTTCACATTTGTTCGCCACAATAAAGTCTCATTTTGACGAAAATTGGAAAAAAACGCATACCTCCAAGTGACGTCAGAGTAGTGAGAACTTAGTTTTCTAATTTAGTAACCCTTTAACACAGGTTTCAATGAGGCAATAGGAATCGCCTGGATTTAAACGACCTGTCCAAAACCTACTCAACTTCTTGCGACTATTTTAAAATTGTACATCACACCCTCCAATTCACCTCAGCGGCCAATAGCTTCCACAAGATCTCTAATGATCATTAAATATTTGTATGTAATTAATTGCAAAGAAGGTTAATCGAAGTAATATTTTTCATTCTGTGTAATATAGCTAGACATTCTCTCTATATTTAAGTTGTAAATATAAACTATGAAATTTAATGTATTAATAAGTACAATATTCACAAGAATAATACTGACATTTTTATCTCTCGTGCAACGTTTGCATATTTTATTCAACAAATAACCCACTTTACAGTGTAACATTGACATATCAATTCTGGCTGTTGAAATATCTTTTCAAGTTACCACAGCATATATTTCAGCATCCAAAAATAGTAATTTCATTACAAGCTCTTTCAGAGACATTTCACATAGTACCCACACAGCACCACATACACAAATATGCACTTTTCACAAATTTATCACAAGAAATGTGCCATAACATTCACACTAATATATTTGTATTTTCCCAGCCTTAATGATAGGGGGTACAGATGATAATGACTACGAGACCCATTAAAAATATTCCATGACTATGGTTCCCATTCTTGCTAGATTTCAGAACACCAGGTAGAAAATCATTTCAAAATGATTAAATCATTGAAATGAAACAATAATTGTAAAAATAATAATTGGAACTTGTGGAGATGGTAGAAATGCTCTCCAATGGTTATGGCACATTATCACTACCACTACTGAAGTGTGATGTTGTATGAGCATGTTGTCAAGATAACTGGTTTTTAACTCTGTGAATAGAGCAAACTTCAATGATCACAGTGGGGACTCTCATAGGGAGTACCCGATGCTAGCCAGCTGGACACTGTCGGACCAGTGAATGTCTCACTTGAGCGATGCTATTTAGAACCAGCAACCTACATAACTAAACATATGACGACACCAGTTCACAGGGTTCCCAGCATTTCAAGAACAAAAATTCCCTGATTTTTCCCTCTTGAAGTCTCAAAATTCCATGATCATTATTTCAACTCATTTCCAGTTTCACATTTTTTCTTGTTGTTGTACTGCAGTCATAGAGACTACACTAAAAAGCACCATAGCCAGTTATCAAATGGATGTTTTGACATGCAACCAAATATATCAGAGTCTGACTGACTACTTTCAATTTTTGGGCCAATCAAAATTCCTTGAATTTTCCCTGGTTGGAGGCATTTTTATCAAATTCCCTGACTTTTCCCTGACTGAAAAAAAGTAAATTTATTTGCATGATTTTGCCCTGATTTCCCTGATGGGTTGGGAACCCTGAATTCAGTACTCTATCAGCCCTTACCTTAAACTTAACAATGCATCTCAAAAATACTTCTTGCAAAAAAAATCTCTAAGTCATGGGATTTGACAGGACATGTATTTCAGAATGTTCACCAAGACAAGCAGACTTACAGTCAAATGTGCAATAAATAACAGACAGATAGGCAGCCCCTTCAACCAAAATATAATACATTTTTTGCACCATCAGACATTGAGCTAGACTCAATTTATTCCAGAGATGAATTCGGTGATCATCAAGACAAGGACACCCATAATCATCGTCATGATAATGAAGATGGTACATCACATTCGCTTTGTTTTGTCCTCCATATAACATATGTCGTACTGGTTCAGATTGTCTTTTTAACTGAAGCTAGTGATTATGAACTACTATAGTAAAGTGATCTACACAGCAAAGTGGAGCCCAAATTAAACTTTCAAAATATCTAGCTTGTACATTGCATGGACGCAAATGGTCTTGCCTTGACCTAGATCAGACAATATCTAGCTTGTGCATTGCATGGATGCGAATGGTCTTTCTTTGTTCTAGATCAGACAATATCTAGCTTGTGCATTGCATGGACGCGAATGGTCTTGCTTTGATCTAGATCAGACAATATCTAGCTTGTGCATTGCATGGATGCGAATGGTCTTTCTTTGTTCTAGATCAGACAATATCTAGCTTGTGCATTGCATGGACGCGAATGGTCTTGCTTTGATCTAGATCAGACAATATCTAGCTTGTGCATTGCATGGACACGAATGGTCTTGCTTTGATCTAGATCAGACAATATCTAGCTTGTGCATTGCATGGACGCGAATGGTCTTGCTTTGATCTAGATCAGACAATATCTAGTTTGTGCATTGCACGAACATGTATGGTCTTGCTTTGATCTAGATCAGACAATATCTAGCTTGTGCATTGCATGGACATGTATGGTCTTGCTTTGATCTAGATCAGACAATATCTAGTTTGTGCATTGCATGGACATGTATGGTCTTGCCTTGATCTAGATCAGACAAGTTTTAGTTTGGCTCCACTGTCATTGTAACATTCCTCTGAATTCAGTCTATGGACTGCAAAATGCGACACCATTCTAAAAGAAGTTCTCAATTTACTTGTAGAACTATGAATTGTAAAGATTGTGTTAGACAAAAGCCTTGGGAAGGTTGAATAGATATCTCTTCCATGTAAAGAAAGAAAACCTTGCACATTAGCGATGCTAATTTTAAACCCGGGAAATCTACACTGCAAAGATATTAAGCATATGAAGTGATACTAACATAAATAGCTTGAATATGGAATGTTAGTTAAGTACTTTACAAGACAAGACATGAACATGGTAATGCTGCTTTCAAACAAGGAGGTGTCTTTAACTTGTCTGTATCTCAATCTCTTGCAAAAGTCTGATCCAAAACACAAGGCCCAATGCTCACTACCCTCCTCTAAGATTGATTCTCCAGACACCAGCTGTAGGCGTTCTGGAAGATGCGTAGCCATGGCGATGCAGCCAGGTCCCGCCTCCACTCCTCGGGCATCCATGGCCACTGCCAGGTGAGGGCGCACCGCTCCGGGTGGGGCATCATGGCCAGGTGGCGTCCGTCGGAGGAGCAGAGGGCCGCCATGCCATCGGGCGAGCCGTTGGGGTTGAGCGGATACTGGGTGGTGGGCGTGGCCGCGTCGTCGACGAATCGGATCGGAGCGAGCCGGTCGGACAGGATGGCAGAGTGGAGAGACTCGTTGGCAAACTTCATCTTGCCTGGAGGGGATGGATGGAAGATGGAAGAGAAATGTGAAAAGCTGGGGAACTTCATTGCTCTCCTTTAAAAGCTTGACTTCTTTATGGAGTTACTGGGATGTGGAGTTCAGTGGAGAAGGGGAGAGAAGTGGAAAGAAGGTGAGAGAAGGTGAGAGAAGGGGGAGAAAGGGGAGAAGGGGAGAAGGTGAGAGAAGGTGAGAGAAGGGGAGAGAAGGGGGGAGAAGGGGGAGAAGGGAGAGAAGGGAGAAGAAGGGGAGAAGGGAGGAGAAGGGGAGAAGGGGGGAGAAGGGGGGAGAAGGGGGGAGAAGGGGGGAGAAGGGGGGAGAAGGGGAGAGAAGGGGGAGAAGGGGGAGAAGGGGGGAGAAGGGGAGAGAAGGGGAGAGAAGGGGAGAGAAGGGGAGAGAAGGGGAGAGAAGGGGAGAGAAGGTGAGAGAAGGGGAGAGAAGGTGAGAGAAGGGGGAGAAGGGGGAGAAGGGAGGAGAAGGGGGAGAAGGGGGGAGAAGGGGGGAGAAGGGGAGAGAAGGGGGGAGAAGGTGAGAGAAGGGGGGAGAAGGGAGGAGAAGGGAGGAGAAGGGGGAGAAGGGGGAGAGAAAGGGGAGAGAAAGGGGGAGAGAAAGGGGGAGAGAAGGAAGGAGAGAAAGGAGGAGAGAAATCAGGAGAGAAAGGAAGAAAGGAGGAGAGAAAAGGGGGGGGGGGGGGTAGAGAGGAATAAATACGTACCCTCTCCATGAGCCACCCAGACCCCCAGCACAGAGTCTTCCATCCCCTTCAACATCATGGCTGGGCTGGGCTGGATCTTCACCGTCACAAAGCGGGACTCGTAACGCTCAGACGTGTTGTGATCCAAGAACACTCCTTGGCCACAGGCAGCTGGGAGGAATAGATTATAAAATTTATGGTACTATGGTATTGTCCGCATCTACGCCTGTGCTTTAACAATCAATTCATAATTTTTGCAAGAAAAAGAGGATTGTGGATATCAATTTAAAGCTTGAGACTTGACTCATTGCCTTCGAAACACTCTATACATTTTCTTTAAATTCTTAAAAGTCAGATTGATGGCACTGAGGCACTCTCCGCATCTACCCTAAACAATTAGTGAATTTGCAAGAAAAATAGGATTATAAATATCAATTTAAAGATTAAGACTTGAATCGTTGCCCTTGAAGCTCTCTATACATTTTTTTTCTTAATTCTTAAATGTCAGATTGATGGCACTGAGCTTTCGTCCGCATCTATCCCAGTGCTTTAAAGAATGATGCATAATTTTGCAAGAAAAAGAGGATTATGGATGTCAATTTAAAGCTTAAGACTCGAATCATTGCCCCTGAAACACTACAAGTCTTCTTTAGAATCAATCACTTTTCTAGAAAAATAGGATTTCGAGTATCAATTGAAAGGCGAAGGCGCACATCACTGGCCTCCAAACGCTAGATATTTTTTTTAAATTGTTTAATGTATGTTTTATGACATGAGAGAGAAGGGATATCTGTGTTCTCCATTATCAGTATTTGATTCCCCCTTCTAACCTTCTGAATACCATTAGCACGTACAGTTGAGGCCAAAAGTTTACATACACCAGGTAAGAAAACATATAGATACTATTTTTTACCACCATAAGAACATTGGGGATCCTTTATTTTGATGAAGATGGTTGGGTATGGTATCTACTTTATTTTCAAAGAGTATGTTTTCATAACAAAAATATTTAGAAACATAAATATGGTTGATTGAACTTCAATTTGGATAAATTCAGTGGGTCAAAAGTTTACATACACTAACCAAAATTGGTGATGGTGTTGCCTGTATTTAGTCTTATTTTTCATTTTTTCACTAGTTGAAACTGCCAACAAGCTTCATGTATACTTCTTATGAGATTATTGTCCATTCCTCCAGCAAGACTGCAACAATTCAGTCATATTTGCAGGTTTCCTTGGGCGAATACCATGTTTGGGGTCTGCCCATATGGTTTCTACAGGGATTTGGTCTAGACATGTGACAACCCCTCCTCAATCCCCCTTTGCTTACTTTTGTCCACTCTAAAAACTAATTTAAATGAATGTTTGGGCTAATGTGGTAATTAAAGACCTAATTTTAATATATTTCCACCTCTAGGCTGGCTTATTAACATGATGCTACATGGTTCATCATCCGATTTTACAATCAATAGGGTTTATCAATGGAGATTACACATTGTTTGTGTATTAAGATGTTGGAGCATGTAGCAACATATTAATACACCAGCCTAAAAGTAGTAGCCCTGTTCAAATTGTGTCTTCAGTCACCACAAAAACCCAAACATTCATTTTAATTAGTTTACAAAGGGGTGAAACAGAGAAAAGGGGAGATTATGGAGGGTTGTCAAATTTCCAGACCAGATCTCTGTAGAAACCATATGGACAGACTAAAAGTATGGTATTCGACCAATTAAATCTGCAAATGGGACTGGATTGTTGCAATCTTGCTGGAGGAATTGACAATAACCTCAGGAGTAGTATACAGAAAGCTTATTGACAACTCCAACAAGTGAAAAAATAAAAGAAGAAAAAAATACTTAGGGTAATACAGGTACCACCATCACCAATTTTGGTTAGTGTATGTAAACTTTTGACCCACTGAATTTATCCAAATTGAAGTTCAATCAACCATATATATGTTTCTAAATATTTTTGTTATGAGAACATACTCTTTGAAAATAAAGTAGATACCATACCCAACCATCTTCATCAAAATAAAGGATCCCCAATGTTCTTATGGTGGTAAAAAAATCATATTTATGTGTTCTTACCAGGTGTATGTAAACTTTTGGCCTCAACTGTATATGTGTAACGAAACAATGGGGGTTTTATGACTGTGTACTAAGAGGTTTTATGTATAACTAAGAAATTTCTGAGAAATTAATCGAAAAACATAAAGTTTTTCTTTGAAATTCATGACTACATATTCCCTGATACAATAAGTAGATCCTGTATGATTTCTACTAATCATCAGGGTTTCCTTGCGCATGTAACCTGCTCAGTACCAAATGGATTTTTCATGACAGAGTACTGAGAGGGTTAAAGGGTTACTAAATTAGAAAAATAAGTTCCCACTAATCCATGTAAAATTATCCACTTAAAATGAATTTCACATTCGTTTGCCGCAATAAAGTCTTATTTTGACTAAAATTTGAAAAAACGCACGCCTCCAGTGATGTATGAGAAGTCAAAATTGCATAGATTGTACGGAAGTCAACAATAGACCATTTTCGTAATGTATTCACAACTTTCCCCCTAACTGCGTAATAATGCGTTATTGCATTCACCTGTATCTTGTCATTCAGATTCAATGGATGGAATGCACTTTGAATCTATTAGTTGTTGCTACTCAGACAAACCTCTGACAAGCTTTTGGCTTCCCATTGGTAATGTACTGTTTGAATGGCGTGAATAAAACAGTTTATTTACGCTGTTGGCATTTAAGTCATTTTGACTTATCATACGTCACTGGAGGCGTGCGTTTTTTCAAATTTTCGTCAAAATGAGACTTTATTGCGGCGGACGAATGTGAAATTCGTTTTTAGTGGATAATTTTACATAAATTAGTGTGAATTAATTTTTCTAATTTAGTAACCCTTTAATGGATTCCTGAGCTCACCTTTGTTGGAGTCTGACCGTGCCTGTGCAGGGGCCACCCAGCCCAGCAGCCCCATGAGTTGACACCCATTGCACACCCCCAGGGAGAAGGTGTTGGAGCGCGCACGGAACGCATCAAACTCCCCCCGCACCACAGGGTTGTACAAGATGGCCGCCGCCCAACCTGTCCGGTCAGAGTGTGTGATTGTAGAGCATTATGGGCAAGAAACGCAAAGATGGAATTAGTCACTGACAGTTTTCCACAAAATACTACTTATAATTAAAACATTTTACAGCCACACATGTACAGCTGGTATCAAGCTGAAATTTACACAACTTCGAAGGATGTCATATATTTTGGGAAAAGGGTTTGTGACATTTCTTTAATTAATATTCTTGTAATAATCCTTTGAGTATTGAATTTTAATCTTGCAAGAGATCAGGAGCAAAAAATTTGTGTGCATCAGATAATTATTCCACAGCACAATAATGTCCATTGTGCATCACACCTGTCAATCAACTAACAACTGCCATCAGTATTATTAATAAGTCATGATGCTTCTGGCATAAGAGACCTTGTGGACTGGCATTTGTGTTGCACAATGGGCATGGAGAAAGAACCGAGCAAAGACGAACCTTTCGCCGAGCCACAGACATCGGCGAAGCTGAAACCCCCCACGAAGGCCACACCCCTAAATTCGGCCAATGAGACGCTGCCGCTGGCCAGGTCTTGCATGTTGACGTCCCAAGCCTCAAAGCCCGCCATGTGGAAGGCCGCCAGCATCTCTCGGTCCCCGTTGCTCCCTTCCTCTCGGATCACAGCCACCTTGGGGCAGCCTGGCAACAGGCGAGGGCAGCAGACACAAAGTGGGTTGTGATTAAACAAGTCTTCTGCTATGACAGCTTTGCAATGGCATGTTCTCCCTCTCTTTTCCTCTTCGATGTGTCGGTTCTTCATTTTTAATCATATTTATTCTGCATATTCACTAATCACATCTTAAATATTCACTTGAGGCATCATGTTAAATAATGCTTTAAAAGACTACATATACAATAAAATTCAACATGATTCTCTAAATAATCAAATTAGAAATGAATTATACTTCCATTTTGAAAATCCTCATGAGGCATAAAATTCCTTAACTTGGAGAGCCTTTTTCAACCTGTTATGTTCCTCTGACATACAAACAAATTGTCTATATGGTAACTAACAAACTGTTCCTCTTTGTGATATATGTAAAAAAAAAAAAAACCTCAAATGCATTGTTGAAACACAAAGGTTAAAGTAACTTTAGGAATATCAACAATACCACTTCGTCACAGCATTCTATACTCACTTAACAATCCAGTGAAATGGAAATCACTGTGTAGCAGTGCAAAAACTTAAATGGGGGGGCTCGGGGAGATGTAGTCTTGCCATGCAAAACCTTGTATTGAAAAGTAGCACCCGCGAATAAATCTTTTAATTTCCTCTCTTTATTTCTATATACTTCAATACGAGGAAAATGCACATTGTACAGACTCACTCTTCAGCTCCTTCCTTGGTGTAGGAGGGGTGGTGTCAAAGGTCAGCTTATACGGGGGTGCCTTCCTATGTTTCAGCAGGGCCTCTTCCTCCTCCACGCAGGCGGGGTTGGTCTGAAGCCGCTCCAGCTGGAAGCTGGTCGCCTCCCAGACGTCACGGAGACGGCACATGGAGTCCTCTATCACCGTCTCTCCGTTGAAGCTGATTGTGATCTGAGATTGGAGAGAGGTGTGGATGGTGGAAGTGTTTAGGATTCTACGGCAGAGGGCAGGACGCCTACAAACGTATATCCATTTTCCAATGATGTCACAATTGCCACCACTATCCTGACCACCATCAACTACCCTCACCTTCACCACCACCACCATCACCATCACCACCACCACAATCACCAACATCATCATTACCACAACTACCATTACCATCATCACCACCACCACAATTACCACCATCATCATCACCACCATCATCACCACCACCATCACCACCATCATCTCCACCACAACCTTTGCCACCACCACCACCACCCCACAACCATAACCACCACCACCATCACCATCCCCATAACCACCACCACCACCACCACCACCATCACCACAACCATCGCCACAAGCACCACAACCATAACCATCATCACCACCACCACCCCACAACCATAACCACCACCACCACCACCATCACCATCATCACAGCACCACTACTACCACCACCCAACACCATCACCATCACCATCACCACCACCACCACCACTATCACCATCACCATCACCATCACCATCACTACCACCACCACCACCACCACCACCACCACCACCACCACCACCATCACCCTCCCCACAACCATTCGTACCTTAGCTGCCTCTGCCTTGAGACATGAGGACCCAATGACAGAGCAGGGCACTCCTCTCGCTGAGTACTTCTGACATACGGTCTCAACATCCTTCTGGCTAGTCTCCAGGATCAGACCCAGCTCTTCAGCAAACAGGTAGTCTAATGCTGTCACTGATGAGAGTGGGAGAGGGAGACAGAAAAATATGGTAAAACACACAATATATATATTTTTAAAAAGTGATAAAAATTAATTGACAGACAGAAAATGAAGAGCAAATAGAGACATAGGGAGGATGAGAGAAAAATAAATTCATCAGGAGAGGAAGCCAGAAAGGTCAGATGGAAAGAGAGAGAAGACAGATGAAGAGAGGAGAAGAAAGATGTAGAGAGACAAAGAGAGACAAAGAGTGACAAAGAGAGACAAAGAGTGACAAAAAGAGATAAAGAGAGATAAAGAGAGATGAAGAGAGACAAAGAGAGATAAAGAGAGATAAAGAGAGATAAAGACAAAGAGTTACAAAGACAAAGAGAAAAAAATGAGACAAAGTGAGATGAAGAGAGATGAAGAGAGATAAAGAGAGATAAAGAGGGATAAAGAGAGATAAAGAGAGATAAAGAGAGATCGAGAGAGATATAAGAGAGATGAAGAGAGATAAAGAGAGATAGAGTGAGATAAAGAGAGATAAAAAAAAGACATAGAGAGATAAAGAGAGCGAGTGAAAGAGGGAGAGATAGAGCAAGAGATAGAGTGAGTTATAGAGTGAGAGATAGAATGAGAGAGACATTGACCATGAAAAATAATGAAAAATGTTATCCTTAACATTCACATATATAAACAGTATGTTAAATTTCAAATAATGTACACCAAATGTTCTCATCTCTCTCTCTCTCTCTCTCTCTCTCTCTCTCTCTCTCTCTCTCTCTCTCTCTCTCTCTCTCTCTCTCTCTCTCTGTCACACACTGATTCATGTAAATTAAGTTGTTTTTTTGGCCCACCTGAATAGGACTGGGTCTTAGACTCACCATTTGTCTTTGATGTAAGGTTGACATCAATCCCACAATTCCCTGCAAATGCCATCTCAAGTACACACGTAATGAGACCACCATCGCTGATATCATGGCCCGACACAAGGACACCCTCTGTTGACCAAAAAAAAAATCATCATCATTCAAAACAATATATGACACAGAGAAGCACAACATTTCAAAGCTCAGGCAAAATAATCCATTGAATACTGTTGTATAGTAGTTATTTATCATTACCCCGCTTCCACCATTGGTGGAGAAAAAGTCATTACCCTTTCCATCATTCACTGTTTGATTTATACTAATCTCTGTTTCGTCTCTCCTGCTCAGCCCACATCATACGTCTTCTAAGCATCCTTTCGCCCAAACCACCTAAATCACTTAATTGACCACACATCTCCATCTATACAAGTACTTCCCAGAACTTTCTCTGTTTCTTGGTCAAGCCACCAGGCAGAGGCCACACCCCTAGCTTCTCCCATATCCTAGATGCTAATGTTACCCCCAATACGTTAGACCACACCCCCGAATCACGTTGTTTCTCATGTGGCTCTAGTTGAGGGAAAAGCTTAGGGAAGGGAGAGGAATTCCGACCTTCACCAAGCGAACACCATTATCCTGCTCTACATCTTGTGAATGTTTTGAATCTGGATTACGTGACGTGTCGTTTGGATATCATAAATTAGACTCTCATACTTTACTCTTTAATTTACAAATCTCATCACCTCTTTACTCATGTACCTCTCGACGTTGTAATAACTACAAAGACACACCGATCCCAAACACAACAATACCAATCTCACATGTCGATTTTATGAACCAACAGACTAGAGCTCACTTGAAAGACAAGTCTCACATATTGCTTGAGACTTCCAACTAACAGATTGAGTTCATCTATATGCTCAATCATTGCTGAGGTAATGAGTAGAAATGTGTGTTTCATACTACATTTCCCCCAAATCAGAACAAAAGTAACCCTAGGTGACCCTTTGTGCAGCTCCTAGATTGTGGAATAAACTACCTGTAGACATCAGGAAACCTTAAACTTAAGACACCTTTAAATCAAAGGTGAAAACCTATTTGTTCTAAACATAGACCTAATTTATTTCTGACCATGATTTAAATTATGTAGCAGAAGAGCATGTAGGAGCTCTTGCAGCGCAGTAGAAAATACAAATATATTTTCTGCGCCCTATAAATGATTTATTATTATCATTATTATTACATTTCTTGTCTCTCTTGAGGGATCCTTACAGGTTTACAGGTTTAAACGTTTTACAAAGCTTGATTTAAATTTTGCCTCTACTGTACACAAAATGATTATAAACTACACCTTTCCACCTTCTCAAAGGAGGAGACGCTTTTTTGTTCTGTAATATGCTTTCATAAAGACCCTTCTTTTCCATGTTTTTCCCCAAAACATGTTGAAAAAAAATCTGCAAAATTGGGAATGATCAAGCATACACACAGACAATGTATAGTGCCATCACTGGAAAAGGAGGTCTCCCCGCTTGACCCGAGTGACTGCCTGACCATCCCACTTGACCAACCCACCTGCTATGAGTTCCTGGGTCACGTTGAAGGCCTCTGAAAGCAGGGCGGCGCTGCTCACATCGGGAACTTGATCCCCTAACTGACCGTAGCACTGGGCCAGCGCTGACCCTCCGAGCCTCCTCTGACCCCCACTCAGGTCCACAAACAACAGGGCTCCTGGTAGGGATGGGAATGATCAAAATAAGATGGTCTCTAGAGGTGCTTGACCCATAATACAATCTGTTTAACAGTTACTTTGATGCAATATGATCTTTGTATCAACCTATCCCATTTTTTTTCTACATTTGAGAATCTGAAGCTGTGGATCAATTTCTCGCCAAAATGAAGTCATTTTTGGTCTGTTAGTGAATTGTAGGTTTCATAACTCATATCTTTGCTTAAATATGGTTCTACTTCTTTCTCTCTTTTTCTCTTTTATGCGCACTGAGACTTAGCTGTAAAATTGCACTAGATAAGAATGGACTATTATTATTATTATCATCATTATACGATTGTGAAGATTTGAATCATCCAGGAAAGATGTTCATACAAAACACGCCTAAATAATCTCAAACAAAACAAGATTACATACTTGAGTGACTTCAACAAGCTTTCACTAGTAATATTCTCTTCTCAAGCCAGTCTAGCTGAAGGAGCAACCTGGATATGTTGCGTAACTGTTCTTCTCCCAAAATATAGTAAGTCCAGTTGATCAGATTCAACCTTGCTTTGTACTATCCCATTATAACACTTTAACTTAGAGGTCACAGCGGTTGTGACGTCAGGACAGCTATTATAACTTCATCTCTTGATTGTAAACAACATGGCAACAACTGCAATGTCAAGGCTAACTCTCCATCTATGCCGTGTGTGAGGAAACGTCATCCCTAGCGACATCCTGATTTTGTTTGCAGTCACACCCACTTACGGTCGAGTGCGTCAGCGTACGAGACCGGAAGTGATTATGAATCCACAGAACACCTGGATGTCGGTGCGCAATGCATGATGGGACAGCTTTTCCCTGTATGCCGTAAGGAGAATTCACTGGGCATGTCTGGCCCATAATGCACTCTGCTTTACAGTTCCTTTCACGTAATATGACCTTTGTATTAACCTTTCCCATTTTAACACATGAAGTTAGGATAAACAGTGGTTATGATGTAAAGCAATTTGAATTTGATTTAAACTTTTCCGTTATAATATCTGAAGTTAGGATTCACAGTGGTTGTGATATAAAGGAATTTGACATTCGATCTAACCTTTTCCATTATAATACCTGAAGTTAGGGCTCTTAAAGTTTATGAATTAAATCAGTTTGCTACCTTAGTCTCAGCTTTGCTTCATTACAGCAAACACTTTTAATGCATCGCATATTTTACCAATTTTATTAATGAAACTCCAAATCTGATTGGAATTTTTAAGTACCGGTAATGCACAGCATCAACATTAAATATGTTTCAAAGATTGCAATCATACTTTTTGTATATTCTGCATTACAAAGTCAGACACTTCCTTTAAATAAATTTGACCTTTGAACTTACCAGTCCCATCAGGACACTTGAGGTCAGGGGTCACAGTAGCGGTGATGTCAGGGCAGCCGACATAGCTGGAGATGACCAGCGAACCTAAAGACAAAGAGAAACACAATCAATCAAGCAAGCAAGCAATCATGATCACAGATCATTCATAGACATATGGATCTGCTAATTGAGTCAAACACAGAAGAGTATCCATTACTGATGAGTAAAAATACATTTACATCTTTGATGTAGAGGGCAAAATTCAAAATACTGGGTTTTTTCTTCACTGGTACAATCTACATTAATTGCATGAGTTCCTAATATCCGTTTTCACCTATATTAATTTTCAATGGGAATAAAGGTATTCCATTTGCAGGATCAACAATCATGACAGAACTTTTTACCTGAAGTACAAGTCTCATATCGGTTTGATATCAAGATCATCTGAAAGAATTGTCAAAAAATGGTCAAGTTGATCAAACGAGATTGGGACCGGTGATTTCTGACATGCTTACAAGCCACATAATCAATACCTCTATGATCCTTTAACCCTGACCATATCAGCCGACTTACCCAGATTTTAAAAATTGAATATGATATGATTTGATTTGATCAACCCTTCCCTGCAACTCACCGGGGGCCTTGACCGTCTTCCCCTCCACCCTGGCTGCCATGCTGAGGGAGTCCTTGCCCCCGTCGATGGCCACGCCCACTTCAGCCATGAGGGCACACATGGCCCGGCAGGCGTCGTAGAGGGCCGCCCCCTCCCCGGGCAGCTTGGCCGCCCACATCCAGTTACCGCTGCACTTCACATCCTGAGAAGGCGGAAAGGGAAAGTGAGAGAAATCATACAGAAAGGTCAAGAACATTGCTTCTCAATGCCACTGATATCTGATAATGATCCATTTGTTGTAAGTTTCTCGTTATCATGGTTTCATGCTCTGTCAATTTGGCAATTGCCGAGACATAAATAGACCATTTTCGTTATGCATGCAAATTTTATGCACGTCGTACAAACAATACCTTTCTAATGGTAATTCAAAAGCTTCTTAAATATTTGTCTGACAAGCAGCAATTAATAAATTCAGCGGGCATTTCACCTATTCAGATTGAATCATGAGATACATGTGAGGGTGAGAACACATTACTATGGAGATAGAAGAAAGTTGTAAATACATTACAAAAACAGCTTATTGTTGCTCTGTAATGGCATGTGAGCATAATCTACAAAGAGAGCTCTTGGCTCTTTTAACTACTTTGCTGAAAAGAAAAACCACCAGAAATGGCCCATCTTCATTATGTATGCATATTTTATGCACTTTGTTCAAACAATGTGTTACCAATAGTAACCCCAAAGTTTGTCTGTTCATCTGAGCAGCAACAACTAATAGATTCAGAGTGCGTTCTACACTAGATTCAGGTGGTTGTTATACAGTGTTACTCCAAACTTACAGTAAAAGTGGTGAATGCATTATGAAAATGGATTATCAGAAATACCTTCAATGCTGTGATTCGAGCAAAGACCAGGTTCGTGAGCGACTCCGCTACAGCCATTCTGGCACCCGCAGCGGCATCGACGAGCCCCTTGATTGGCTGCTCCCCGATGGCCGTGGCTGAGCCAAATGTCTCAAAGTGAGAGAGGGCAGTGACCGCCACGTCGGCCAGCGGGGTGTGGAGGGGACCCACGCACTGTTGCTGGGCAACCAGGCCTGTCACTGACCGGTCAACCTAGGTTGGGAGAAACACAATGTGATTTAATGGATCATTAAAAGTAGGTAAATTTCATGCATGCTTTTCAAATAATACGCTATTGATGGAAACCCCAAAGCTTGTCTGAGGATTGTCAGATGAGCATCAACTATTAGATTTAGAGTGCATGCCATTCATTGAAACTGAAACACTTGATACACATGACATGAACATGAAGGACACTTTCAAATAAGAAATTATTATAAAAAAAAAACATCAAATTTTACATTCAATTCAATCATAATATAATATCATTATATCAATCATAATAGCTTGAGGAGTGTTTGCAGAAGAAGAGTTACATTTCACCCAAATATGAATGACACTAATTGTAACAAACACATTTGTTATCATAACATCAAATTTTACATTCAATCTCATCATTATATCTCAAGGAGTGTTTTTAGAAGAGAAGATTTGATGAGTCACATTAGACATAAACATGAATCACTGTTTACACAAACAAATTAGTCATAATAACATCAAGATCCTAGGAAAACAAAAGATAAAATCAAATTTGCATAGGTACCACAATGAGAACACACACTTCCCGTAATGCATCAACATGTCACATGACACAGCTATACCTTATTAGTCAGATATCTCTTGCTAGCCACAGAGGGCAGTCTAAGCACCCGATCCAGAGCATCCATCACGGTCAGTCCGCTGGGCAGGGCAAGAGGAGGAAGATCGCTCTTGACCCGATCCAGCTTAAAGACCTGAAAATATATCAAGTGTATATAATGTGTGCGAGAATTCTCAACTCTGACAAGACAACGGGTGTTCCAGAAAATGTAGGTGTCAAGAAAATAGTCACACGTAGCTGTCATTTACAATTTTATTGCGAGCTATAAAAATATAGCAATATAAACATATATAAATATATCAAAGCTTGTCTATAGTTTGTATGACTGCCATCAGGTAATGCAATCAAAGTGTATTCTACACATCAAAACTGGATCACAAAGTACAGGTGAATGTAAGAATGTGTACATTATGATGCAGTTTGGAGAAAAACAGGTTATTCCAAGAGATGTTTACCTTCCTGGGCATGGAACCCAGGACCCACTCAAGGTCAAGGTCTACTGGGTAGGAGGCCATTCTGCTCCTCTTGATAGGGGACTGACCGCCGTCCCCTGCCCCATTGGTCAGCTCACGCCTCTCCTCCTCAAGACGAATCTGGAGACAGAGAGGTCAACAGTAAAAGAAAATTATAAAGATTTGTTTATTTCAATTTTATTTTTACAGGATGGAGCACGCTATCTTTTATACTGGGCGTATGGCTAAAATATTTTTCCAAAGTTGAAATGACCCCAAAAAGACCTTTCAGAGATACATTGGCCAACAGACAGACAAAAAGAGACAAATAGATGCGCAGTGAAAGAGAAAACTATACAGATACTTTGGTCAACAGACATATAAAAAAAAACATTAATCTCCTCAGTTGTTCAGATGTTGCACATCATATTGCAACACAATTCTCGTGCCATCACAACAATTCCTGCTCTGAGGTAGCTTTCCTAGCAATGATTAAGCATGTATTGTAAAACTAATACCAAAAACGTCATCAAATTTAAGGGCCTCACCGGAAGCTAGACCTCTAATCATGAAATTCAATCAAAATTTAGAGTATTTTAACAATAACATTGTCAAAGAAAAACAATGAACCACATCAACTTAAACAATCAATTTACAAGGAAATTTTAGGCATACACCCAGTAGGAAGGATAGCGTGCTCCATCCTGTATGCCTAAAATTTCTTTGTAAATTGAAATTACCCCAGAAAGCCCTTTCACTAAAAATTTAAACAATCAAGTTTTACCTTGCCATCTCCCGTGATCTCTCCCACGAAGCACACGGGACATCGCTCCCTCCTGCACATGTTGCTTAGCAACCCCGCATCCCCATCCCTGACCAGGACTGCGTTGCTCTCCTGGTACTCCGCCCCCCACAGCTCCAGGGTGGTCAGGGTGGGGTCACCCAGCTGAAAGGCGCTGGTGCGGATCACGGCCCCGGCCGGCTCGCAGATTTCCTTCAGAACATTGCCTGTAACGCATTTCATGGAGGGAAAGTTTAAATCTAACCGTATGATTGGTTGGCTCTTTTTAACCTTCTCATGCATTTTTTTTAATGATTTTTTTTTTATGAATTTCCAAGAAAATCATACTTACTTCTCAACGAAGCATATCAATCATTAATGATAGGAAAATTTTATAGTTTAGATATGTGTATTAACTCATCTAAATGCTGCTGTAACCTTCGGTGGAATTTCTTAATCTGGTTGTGTATTTTGTTTTATAATTGTTTTTAAAGCAAAAGAATGATTACATGGCACTTTTTTATTTATTGGACTGTAGTCGACACCTCTTCATACTTCTACTAATTAATCAAATTTACTTGCGGAGGATAGTTGTAATATTTCATGTTGTATTTATTTAGTTTTTACCTTGTAAATTGTCGCAATTCAGCTGTACGGCTGTGAAGATGGTTATAATAAACCTTAAAAATTATTTAATTGAAGATCGAGAGCTTCTTTAGGGGACTTGAGTGCATTACAGGGTGGTGTTTCACCAAGCTGTTCGTAAGTTACGAACGACTTTACGAACGACTGGTGATCCCCTCTTGTGCTAAGTCAGATTCTCAGTGAACAGAGTGTGGTATTGCATTTAGCACAAGAAGGGATCACCAGTCGTTCATAAAGTCGTTCGTAACTTACGAACAGCTTGGTGAAACACCCACCTGGTGAGTAAATACATAAACATGGTACATATAAGGTTCATTGAAATCAATTTCACACAGCATTTTTTTTTCTTATTTACCTTGAAAATAGTACTTTTGCTTTTATTTTTGCAGGATATTTCAACCACTTACGGGATGAAAGAAGAAAAGAGAAAAGAGATAAAAGTAAATAGTCATTCATGTATTCAAGTCTGTAATACGTCAGCATAATTTGTCAGTATTTAAACTGGATAATACTAGATGAAATGAAGAAGGGGGTCACAAAGAGTTATACAGAACGTCAGAGAAGAGCAAAGAAAAAGGATTTCAAAAACAAATAAGAGAAAGTGTTCCTTTTTTTTTTCAAGAGGTCTCCTTGACCAGCTTATCATAAACAAAGATATTTATGCCTACGCCACGAAGTGGCCGGAGGCATGATTTTTAAAGCTTTAATTTCTGGTGTCTTAATGAAAACATTAAAGATAAAATGGAGCACTTTACCATTTCCTCCTGCTCCCTGGTCGTGGATACTCCGTATGGGGTTCTTCTCCCCACACTCAATGCACGCCCGCACCACTCGGTTCAGCTTCTGCTCCATCTCAGCATCGCCCCTCTGCACAGCCCCAAAGTCCAAGTCCTCCGTGTTATCCCCCTGCACCTGAATGGAAGAGGCCGCACCACCACCCACTCCTATGCGGTAGACCGGCCCACCGAGCTTCACCACTTGCATTCCTGGGGGTGGTTGAGGATGAGAAAGTGAGGTGCAAAATATTTTTAACAAAGTACGTTTCGACACATCATAACAAAATAAATGCTATTCAAATGCTGTTTTTAATAATATTCTTGTTGAAAAGATTTTGTCATTTCAACTTTTCAGCCTTATGATTGTTACAATTGCTCTTCCGGGGCCTATATATGAGGCATAACAAGAATTCATAACAATATCAACTTAAAATGTGTCATGTAATCATACTCTTCCAAATTCTATATTTCATTTTTGTCTGGCTTACAAATTCAGACAATAAACAAAACAAAAATAAGCAATATGCCTTTCTGATAAACCTACATCTTAAGTGTATAATATTTCACAATGGATTAAACTATTTTTTTCAGGGGGTTACTGAAAATCAAATGGAAATTCATACTAACCAACAGCTGGAGCATCTTTGGTTACATGTCCCTCCTCTAGAGAACCTATCCCCCCGGAGAACATAATGGGTTTGACCCACTCTCTCCTCCCTTCCCCAGGCACAACCATGCCAAACGACCGTGCAAATCCTGCAAGAACGGGCTCCCCAAATTTGTTGCCATAGTCCGACGCCCCATTGCTGGCTTCCACGGCAACCTCCAGTGGGCGGGCCATGTTGCTAGGATACACTAAGGAGGCATCCTCCCACGGCAGATTGTAGCCTGTGATGTGGGGGAGATAAAAACAAAAAGTCAAACACATATCACAGTGGATTGAGTGAATCCTGCTTTAGCGACCACCTGTTTGTGGCCTGTTAACATAGGCGATAGAATAATTTAAGTTGCAGGTATATTTATGGGGTATCATTATAATCAATTGCCTCTTTATACACAAATATCATTAATAATAAGTACAATACTCTTCATTATATATCATATTACATGCATGAAGTTCCAACACACTTGGCACTATGTGTGACGGGTGAAGTTAAAATCCTTTCATGCTTGCTTCATGTGTCTTTATGTATTTTACATTTTTGTTTCTGCTTAATTGTGGTGGGTTTTTTTAGTTTTTAGATGTAACTGTATTTTTGCACGTACTACCAGAGAGAATTTTCTGATTTGTTCTATTATAGATGATTACATTTGAATTTGAATTTGAATTTGAAGGATATCCAGAGCTCAATGACATGAATGCATGAGTAAAGTCTAACCTGGGATGTTGAGGTTGCCGAAGCAGTAGCCCGCCGTACCGGCCACCACATGTGACCCCTGACCCGCCGACTGGACGTCTCTTATCCGACCTCCTGTGCCTGTCGTAGCACCGCTAAACGGTGCCACACCTACACAGAAAGGGGGATAATATTTCATATCACTTATATAGTGCTTCATACAAATGTTTCTAAGCGGATTAGATCAAGAAGGAGTATGGACAGAGAGATAAAGAACATGGTAGCAAAGCTAAATATGCAGTTACCAAAATTGACTTCAGGTATTAAAGTAAAGATCAAATTATGTCCATGTCACTGCTACATGAGTGTCGATGGAGATGAGGGCAAAGATGAAGAAGAGAAACGGAAGCAGGCACAGGAAGAAGAAAAGTAAGATGAAGATGAAAATAATGAAGACCAAGATCAGATCAAAATGAAGATGAGAAGGATGAAGACGGCAATTAATATGAAATGAGGATAGTGATTATATTGATAATGATAATAGTGATGATGACCATGCTAAGCATAACTATGATGAAGAGAGTACAAACTAAACCAGAAGTTGAGTAAGATAGATATAGAATGAGATTTAGTGTGTGTGTGTGTGGGGGGGGGGGGCAGGAGCAGTTAATAAATTGCACGGGGCCTCAGGGCAAATTACCTCCACAACATACAATAGAGCCCCCGCAAATAGCAAAAGAACCCCTATGGATAAAAAAAAAAAAAGATTCCTCATGCAAAAGATATTTCACAGTGTCTTTTCCATGGTATTAGGTTTGAAAAGAGGCCCCCACAAACAAATTTAAAAATTTTACCTAGAGGAGGTGGGGGGGGGGGGGTGTTTTAGGAAGAGCCCTACTCACCAGTAGGGAAGTTGTGTGTCTCAGCTGTGAAGATGATGTGTCTGGTCAGAGCCTTCTCAGCCATGGGAGTCGCCGAGGAGCCAGGCTGAGCTGGGTACAAGGCAGTGATCGCTGATCCTCGGATGGCACTAGAATCAGAAAACAGCAAAGTTGAGAGGACACGTAGAGAGGAGCCTGGTATAATCTGTCGTCTCAAGCCTTTATACGACTACTTCCAGTGAAATGGAAGAAGTGGTGTGAACAATCAATTACTACTTGAAAAATTGAAGTACTCATATATGTCAATTCACATTTGAAGCATGGGCAATAGACAAACAAAAAATGCATGATGTAAAGGTTAGATAATACAAGTTTTAAACAAAAATAACAATCTTTTCATATTGTAACTTAGCCAATCTCCTTTTTTGAATGATAAACTTCTCTTCAGGGTCCTTTTTCATCTTCTTATACCTTGTTTTTCTGCACAAAATCTTCAAATGAATCATTAGACACAAATATTTTTATGAACCAAAATTCTATACTTGCTTTGTCCAATATTAGCACTTGGCCCTGAATTACAAATTTGTAAGATTGATCGCAACTTGACTTGCGATTGATATAAATCGTAAATCTGTAGGTTAGGGATAATGGAATTGGAGTTGCGATCATTCAGATTAATCGCAACTCTTTGTAAGACAGGGCCCTGGTCTTCTGTTATCATTCACTGAGACAGACGTTGAGCTTCCTCACCTGCTATTGTCTGAGAACTTGATGACATTGTTCTTATTGCTGGTGTCTTGAGTCTTCATCACCATCTTGAAGAGGGAGTCCTCCTTCTCGTCCCCGTCCACCACCATCCGCCCCTTGAAGAACCAATGGCGGCTGTGCTCACTGAGCAGTGTGATACCAACATACATGTATTCAATCAAAAGTAAGATTTTTGCAGATATTTTGCTGACGATTACAGTGGAGATGGAGAAACACCTTCCCAGTGTGACTGCAATGAATTGCAGTCAACTCCATGCATTTGAACAGTGATTGACTGCAATTTGTCACGTGGGAAATCTATCTTCCGCTCCACTATATGATATCAATCTTTGATAAACATGGCGGTGCCATATAGAGCAGGGTTTGTTTTTTTGGGGGGGGTTAAAGAGATTTAAGGGGGGAGGAAATCACGATGACAAGTTGATTCAAATAAAAGTAGAAAACTCAAAGAAACAGATTGTCATTTGCCAATTTGTTTTTCTTTCAATTCAATCTATTTGTCAGGGTTTCATTCTTCTCTTAGTTGTTCTGTGGCAGATAAAGTCCTGCTGTATGGGATATGTCTGTGGGGCACAGAGAAAAAAATACATGGGGGCTCAGTGCGATTTTGCCTTAAAAAATGCTTAAAGAGCCCTGGAAAATGTTAAAAGAGCCCCCCAAATTCCCACAGACACAATGTAAAATTGTAGCCAAATCGGGCAATGAGCTCAAAAAGTAGCCCCAAAAAATTTTGAATGAATTTTTTCCCTGATGGGGCATAAAGAGTTACTGGTTAGGATGACCAATGGAGTAGTAAAACAACATTACAGCAACTAAAGTTTTATGCTAATACCATTCTTTTAGACATAAAATATATATTTTTTTAGATAAAGGGTAAGAAGAGTAATTATTACCATGAGCGATATTTGTATGATCATCATACACAAACACAACAACATGGAACAGAATGACAGCAAATAGAAGTGAATGGAAAGTGATTGAGGATGGCTTCATCCAACAATGGTTGAACAAGGCCTGATGATGATAATGATGATGAATATTTGTTTACTCATGGTAATGAACATGGGTAGATTGAAGCTGGCTCTTCTACCTGTTGGACTGAGCGAGGTCAAAGCACTCCACACTGGTTGGGTTGCGCTTGATCTTCTGAGTGAACATGTCTGTGTAGTAGTCTAGATCCCAGTCGTCAAAGGCAAGACCTGAGAGGAATGATGTTACAAAAGACTGTCAAGAACTGCTTGTTGTCAAACACCCCCCTCAACCCCCACCCCTCACCCCCACACACACACATACCCACCCTAACAAAAGAAAGGAGACTATAAATAATTATTCATATATTCTGTGCCTAATTTCTACAGAAAGAATCAAATCTTAAAGTGTTTTATCTTTACACGGAATATCTCTTTCAAAATACATTTCACACATTATACACTGGGAATGTGAAATAGGCAAATGAGTAAAATTGATAGTTTACATTTCTTCCCAATTTTGACACATGGAAGTAATGTTGACTCAAAACTCATAAAGGCATGCACTGCTCAATGACAAATTTTGAAAGTTATATATATATACACATCTACCCTTTTGAAAACAAAGTTATCCATATTAAATGCTACATGAATGTGCACCCCACTGACAGCTAGATATTTTTCGTCCACAGTGAATGCAATCATGTCACTTCCTTCCTTTAGAAACAGAAAGGGAGATAGCCTAAGCCTCTTATCAGTGATCAGTAATGGCCCATACTGCCACTCCCTTGCGCCAAAAGCAAAACAGATAAACTGATCCCTTTGACAGTAATTGTGACATACAATCCTGGGTCATGTATCGCAAGATACTTTCTATTGCAAGTCCTAGCCAATTACTGTATACGCCATATATATATATATTTTTTTTTTGTTGTGAATTTTGCAAATCTCGACTATTCGCGAATTCAATAACACGCAAAATTATGAGTACGACATGCTCGAGCACATGTACTACTAGTACCAGTACTCCACGATCGCGAAATTGTTGTGAAGTCCTGATTCGCGAAAAAGTAGACTCGCAAAATATATGGCGTATACAGTATATAATTAAGATAAATCCACACAAGCTCAATCAATATTCATTGCAACTTCTTTGCCATTGATTCTAATTGATCAGCCCTGCAATTAATTGATCTATCAATTGTTCTATCGACCGTAGTTCTTTGTAACAAGGGGCCTAGAGTATGAAGTAGCAACAGTACAAACAAAATAAGAGACAACTCACCTAAATCTTTGTTTGCCTTCAGCAATGCCTGCTTTCCTTCTCCCATGACGTCCACCTCATAAACCTCGTCCGGTCTCACGTCTATCGCAAAGCTCTCCAGCCGCTGGGCGTAGCGGCACTCTGTCATGCAATCGTGGAGGGACGCGAGGATCGCGCGCTCCTCCTCCGCCGATATGGAGTGGTCCTTTGCGGTGATGAGGAAGCGACGCGAGCGCTCGATGCGGGAGATGTTGGTGAGACCGGCCGACTGGCAGATTGAGACTGCGTTTGTGGACCAGGCCGTAGAGAAATTCAGCCTAATGAAGGACGAAAGGAAGGGATATTTGATTTGATTTATTTATCTTCTGCTAGACTTTCAGTACATCAAATTATGAAAATGTAATTGCAAATGCATGTGCCAATCAGTTCATAGTACAGATATTGTAAATCAATGGAACAAAGTGAATGATCTACAAATAAAGGGCTATTCTTAATAAGCTAATTTCCTTTGGCTGTTCAAAAAGGCTGCTGAGCAATGCTCGTAATGTATGATATAACTTTTACTTTAACAGTGAAATTTTGGGTTTTCTTTTCCTTTTCATCAGGAGTCAGTTTGACATGTCTGCATAAACATTTTAACATTTTGTTCAGTAAGCTAGGACCTCCTGCTTCTGATGTTTTTCTCTGAATGGTACATACAATTGAGTTTAGAACTATTCAATCCGATATTTTAACAGGTGACATAGACCTGTTTTTCTTTAGAGAGTGCACTTAGTAACAGTAAGGTGCCTTCAAGAAATAATTGACACAAAATAGTGGTAAACTTTGGTCTCCAATGACAACATACTTACATGTAGACTGTCTAGCAGTAGACCATTTGACATGACAGGGCAAAACTACACTGTAATTCATGGCGATAAACCACTTGCTATTACACCATATACTAGCACGTACCTAGGTCCAATCTCCATGAGAACTGTTCCATCCGTCTTGGGACCGTCTAATGCAGTCGTAGTAGACACTTTGTCCTCCTCAAACGGAGTCCCGATAATGAACAGCAGCTTCTTCACATCCTCTGCTGTCAGTTCTTCAAAGATAAAGTATGGAAAGTAGATTATTATGACGTTTAATCTTTTACACCTTTGCTTTGTCAGGTGTAATAATTGCTTGGTTGACAGCTGACTAACTTGAGAGTAAAGAGTACATACTAATTTACTCATCAGGCAAGAAATAGTGAATCAAGCAGGGAGACAAAAAAATCAAAGAAAACATCCACATTTGATCCTTGCTGTGATTAAAGCACGTTTGGGCAAGTGAGATTCAGAGCTGGATTGAGACTGCCCTACATTCATACACATGATTCAAATGTTTGACTACTTGCCAACTGGCCTAGTGACAAGTCCAAATACCATCATTTTTTTCTCTGCATATTAGCCAATTATGATGTTCTTTGAGCCTGGGTCTAACAAATGTTTGCCATATCATAAGCCTTGCTTCTCCAGCGTTCTGGGGGCAATATTCCCTACGGAAAAGAGTTTAATAATGTCATGACCTTTTCCATTATATATTTTCCAAACGTTATGAAAATTTTCTCAAATAACTTTGAATCTTATGCTTTTGCACAAGGAGGAATGTGTAATATTTACTGCCGTATCGTCAGTCTTTTTGTGAACCATCGAATCCAAACAGCATATGAATACAGATATGATGGTTCATAAAAACTGTAACGATATATGCTGACAATCTTGAGAAATTTTTATACAACCAGTATGGCTCACCTCCATTGTCAACCTGGACATTGTAGCATGCTTCCGTCTTGAGAGCGACTTCGACCCCCTTACCCAGAATGCCCCTGACCTTGTTCAGCGTGGTGTGGTGTGCCCCATCACTAAGGGCAGGTCTGCTGTAGTAGTGGACGACTGCCATTCTTCAGAACTCTGCATATATTATATAGTATATCTTATCTTAATAATCTTGTTACCTGATTGGTTGATAGTCATACACAGGTTTAACCATCCTACTGTATATAAAGAGGCAGTAA
Organism: Arbacia lixula; assembly: GCA_963669155.1. Lineage (NCBI taxonomy): Eukaryota > Metazoa > Echinodermata > Echinoidea > Arbacioida > Arbaciidae > Arbacia > Arbacia lixula. Next base: position 13,463,378 of record OZ022582.1, on the reverse strand, counting down.
CAGGATAGGCTATTATGCACTGACTGAAATATGTCCCAGTTCTAGCAATATGGTCAAGAAAGTAAGCAACGAGTGCCCAACGTCTATATCAATCCCTGATGTGAACTGATTTGAGTGATTGTGGGTCTCTAAAAGTTTGAGGTTGAGATACGATTGCCATGGGTTTCTACAGCGACTCCGTAGTTGAGTGCATACATGTAGGCCTAATACCCAAAAAGTTATTCACCTGGCCAACATGCTAATACAGCGCCAGTAAGTCAATAAACTGCATAATACCTCAATACCACAATAGTACCTCAATAGCTGTTGGTTGGCGCTAATGCACTTTGGTATGGCTCCCACTATTGATGAATTTTAACCCTAAACCTAACCTTGACCCTAACTCTGACCATAAACAAAATTGTTGCTGTTTAATTCTTCAAAAAAATGATTTCTAGGTCACTTTCTGCCAACGACAATCAGCAGTGTTCCCATTGCATACATTATATGTGGGATACCAAAGTGCATTAATTAACACCCTATTTTTCGCATGGAGTTGCATTGATTAGTTGCGAACAGCATGTGCGATCAAATTTGTGTTAAATTACTGCACGGATGCTATAAGCTACTCTAGCTATGATAACCATTTGCACATCATCAGAATACATTGTGAACATTTTAAACGTGTGCATGGTGTAAAACATGCTGCATACACTGTTGATTGAACATGTGTATCATATGACGACTGCTTTGGCAGAAAGTCCCATTATTTAGACTAATAACAACTAACGACTCAAAGAAATGAACACATCAGGCGTGTATGCAAGGGGGGGGGGGGTTCAGGGGGTTCAACCCCCCCCCCCCCCCCCTTTAAGTTTTGTTTCCTTTTTGTCTCCCTTTTTACTTTCCACTTTCTAAGGACTGGGCGAGAGATTAAAAAAATTCAGCTCGAACCCCCTCCCCCCCCCCCCCTTTCAACGTCTATGCGCCTGTTACTGCGACCAGCCCGCTCACGCAGTGAGCGGGCTGCGTTGCACCGAGCATTGGTGCAAGGTAGTCGAGATAAGCAGTGATAAGTTGGTAAAATATCATCAATTATATTGCGCAGAACTTAAAGCTATTGGACACACTTACGGAGAATACTTACATGAATACTTCCGTAGTTGCTTTGAAGATGAATTTAGTCCATGATGGGTTTTTTTTCTTGAAAACATCCCATCGTACGGCGGTCAGAATTAATGCAGCTGGGAAACATGTATCTGAAGATTGCCGACTTTTTGAAGTTTACGCGCATGCGCCAGTTCTCTATACGATTCGTGTGTGTTACGTTCGTGTGTGTTACAACAATCCATTACCGTAGCACTCTTTTCACATCGTTGTTTTTTCTTTTTTCATTATTATTGGAACAGATTTTATATTCCAATTTTTATTTCATTATATTTAAAATTTTATTTTGGAGCATTTATTATACTTTGCATATTTATGTTTGTCCGTAATTGTTTGTTTTGTTTTGTTTTTAAGAGCCACTTTTTTCAACCCAATAACGCCATCCCGCTAAGCTAGATTTCAGTGATGGTGCAGTGGTGCACGGTATTAGGAAAGTTGGAAGATTCGGAACTATTTCTCTTACAAAATCCTTGATCCGCCACTGAAGTTTATAACATAGAAATTAATCATATTTTGGTCACTTTAAATGACACAATTAATGAAAATCAGGTTGATAATTTGCACAATCAAAACAATAAAAAAACACTTTTCTCATGCATATTCATCAATAGCGCTAAATACGGTCATCAGACCGAAAGCGTCATCATCATGAATATTACTTTGCGCATGCCTACGAAGTTATTAAACAGCCAAGATGGCAGTCTGGAAGGGACTTCGTTTTGTTAGACCATGATTAGACAGACACATGAAGGGGAAATTGGTAACGTTACTCAGTATTTTCCATCATTTTCTTACTTCAGACATATGGAAGTTACATTCAACCATTCATATACTGTGATAAATATACTTGAAATGAGTAATTCATCCATGTGCACGGGTCGATTATTCATTAATCTCACCCGACATGCCGGGAAATCGGGGGCGAGCCCTCAGGACGCTCCCGCTGCGCCCGGGGGGGTCACTCTCCACATAGCCTGCTACGCACCCGCGTCCAGAAAAAGCGTCGAAAAGGGTCCCGTTTCAGGCACTCCGGCGTCGTCGACGTCTTTGGCAAAAAGGGTTGCATTTCAGCACCATTCGCTGGTAAATCGCCGTTTAGGGTAGCCTTTTCTCACTCTTCACGCCGTTTAGGGTTGCTAATTTGGTTATGAAGATTACGCCATTTTTGCACTAGCATTCAATAATTTAGGCTAAAAGATGGCTATTGCCTATTCAAAGTGGCTACGAGAGGTGTCCTTGAGAGTAATCGTGTTGGCCTTACTTTCAATAACTTCAAAAAATGGAATTTATACCTGTTGTATTTAACATCAATTTAACATCAGTCATCAGTATGGTATCAAATTAATCGATTTCAATGTTCACGCCATTTAGGGTATCAAATTAGGGGATTTCCCGGTTCACGCCACTTAGGGTGGCTTTTCTCATGGGTTACGCCCCCGTTACGCCATTTAGGGTTGCAAATTTAGGTAATGTAGTTACGCCATTTAGGGTGCATTTCTGAGGTTGTCGGACACGGGTGGGTAGCAGGCCATGTGGAGAGTGACCCCCCCGGGCCGCTGCGCGGGAGCAGTCCCGGGGCTAACGCGCCTGGAACACATGTACACAATTCACTAGACAGAAAAATCAGTCTCTGTAGGACATTAGACCTGCTGAGATTGCATCTGGCTCCTCTGAACGCCCTTTCCAAAAAAGTAATTTCGATTAAAGAATGCCCCGAATGAGACGTTTATTCCTGTCCAATAATTCACAAGTTAAATTCACCAAGTCAATGGTCATCAGTAAATCACAACCATTTTTTTAGAATGACTAGATCTAGACTAGTTGATTAATGTTAGAATGCATTCATATAACACACTTAAGTCAAGGTCTAAGATTAAGTTTATAAGCAACAGTACAAGTAAACGTTTTTGCGTTTCCGATTGACAATGTGCAAGTGATCAACACATGAATGAAGGAATGAATGAATTTGTATGCAACTGCAATGCAAGCATTGTAATTATAGTTAACTTCGTAAGTCGTTCAACAGTAATCAGTATACGTGAAGAATACAACTAAAGTTAGCTCTTCCCGAGACCGCCTTAAATTACCAGTAAATTGATAGTTTGTTCCATACCTTTCATTCAATGCGTTGCACGTTAACACTGCACTACGAAAGCGAAATGCCGGTAGCTAGATGTAGATAGTTTTCTTTCGAGCTGCGAGCTGGTCGTGCACATATACGATGTATGCAGCATGCATGCTTCATGTGTGTGTGTTGGTGTGTTGGGGTATGGTAGCGTGGGGGTTCCCATAATTGCTTCGCATGCATAGCACATGCATTCAACACCTGCCATTCAATAACCGCGGGGAACTCACCGCGCAAGCGCGCGCTTTGACTTAGGGCTCGAGCTCGATCAAGGAGACACGCATTATTTACCATTTCTTCGTCAGTACTAGACTCAAGTCAAATAAATACTGCATTTGACGCAAATTTACGTCTAGTATCATAGGCTAAACAAGTTGAAAACCAATTTGGAGCGTGCATGAGTGTCCTTATTGATGTCACATTACATTACATGCTTACTAATGTCAGTCAAAGTTTGAAATACATTTAGGCTTTACAGTAGGTTTACGTGAATTTGTGGCCTACAATTATCAACATCAGAAAATGATTAAACTAATAGCTGGGCTAAGAACATAAATAGAAATCGGAACAGATCGAGATTATGATTTCTATGGTTTAGGCCTACTATAGGCCTACGTGTGTCAGCCAAATGTGTTGTTCCTAATAATATTATCTGTCACGCGGGAATGAATACTTATTACAGCAAAGAGAGACAACTATTCATTTTGCTGCTAAATACAACAACTAATTTTATTATCAAGTTCAGTGCTAATGTTATCGAAATGAAAATACCTTTAATTGTATAGGCCTGTAAAAGGTCTATATAGGCCAACTTATTATCGTCACAGAAGGCCAGGCGCGTATTTAGGGGGGGGGGGGGGGGGGGGGTCAACTCCCCCCTAATATTTTCTTATAAATGTAATTCATATATTTTTTGTTACTACTGATGTATTATATTAATACGTAATAATGGGGGATTCAGTGAGTGAACCTCCCCTTTCTGTTTCGTTTTTTCGTTTTTTCGTTTGTTTTTTTTATTATTTATGTTTGTTGTTTTTTCTTTTGCTTATCTCCCAGAGTGCGGTCTGGCCGACGGACGGTACCCCTACCTGATAATGTATGACGCAAGACATTGTGCAGCATCGGAAAAGAAATGATGGCTACAATCCTCCTGTATTACTTTTTGATCTAAAATTGTTCAGTTTATCATTACAAATCACGATGTTATATAAGATTGTGCTGAAATTCACTTAACTTCCCATCTGGGGATTGAGAAACATGTCGTAATTGTCGACTTATTTAGATTTAAAGTTATTACCTCTGGATGTTTAAAAGCAGTGATTGCATTGTAGCAATAAAAATGTTATAGAGGTTTTTGGAAGACAAAGACTCGAAAGGATACACTGTTTTGTTAATGCTAAACTTAATGCTGGAAAGAATAATAGTGTCATTCAGAGTGTCATCTCTCCCTCTGCAAGTTCTCTTAATTTTCCAGGCAGCTGGCAAGACCTCTCCCCTACTAAGTGTGTCAGAAGTGAGTATAGCGCCATCACCCTCAAACAGTGACAATGAAAATTTTAGTGTATCAAGTGAATCAATCACAATGCTATTAAAACTTAAATGCATCCACTATATTGCTGCACGTGGAGTAACAAAACAAAAACAAAAACACATGCAGTACAGTGCAGAGTAGAACGCATGATATATAGATATTTACTTAAGTTAAATCATTACAGATGTGTGCTTATTAACACTTTTAGGCTAATATGAAAATTACATATTTTTCATGAATAGGCCTAATAAACGTTAATATAAAACGATGAACAGTTTACAACTGCCAATCAGCTTAAAGTAAGCATTGGAAGTTAAATTTAGATGTAATTTGCAACAATTTATTGCCGAGTAATTTGAAATGCTTCGTGTTTGAATGCATAGAAAAATGTGTGATGTGGTATGTTGCCCCCAGATTTCAAATACAGTGTCCTCTCATGCGGACTTGTAAATATCTACGTAAAGTTGGATCATATACCTATCATTATTCGAACACAGCTGATCTGATTTCACCATGTCACAGTCCCGTTTTTTTTTTTTTTTTTTTTTTTTTTTATGAGGTGGAAGAAAAATTATTGTAAAGCGGGTAGTTCAAAAAGTTGCAATGCTTATTTCTCGATATATAGATAATATCACTTAAAGGGTTCTACACGTGGCTGTACTGATTGTTGCTAACATTTTTTTTTATTGAGGGACCGGCTGATCTGATTTTCCCCATGATTGTATGTGGGGGAAGAAAACAATTATTGTAAAGTGGGTAGTTGGAAAAAAGTTGCAATTTCAATTTCTCGGTATATAGGTAATAGCACTTAGCCTATAGGGTAAACAAACGGAAAGCACTCGTTATTCCGAACATTACGCGAATTAATGCTCGGATTAACGAACCCTTTTTCGTTTTCGGTCTAACGAGCATCGAGGTATAGGCAATTTACGTGTTTCGGAATTACGAACCTTCGAAATATCGAACTGTAACCTAATAAACACGGCTGTACTGATTGTTGCCAACATTAATATTGAGGGTCCGTTCGAAAACATACGGTAGACGGCCGATTGAACAGTTGGGTAAGCATCACTGAACTATACATAGTGTAAAGTTCCCACTCCTGCATTCATGACATCTCCGTTGCATAACCCTAACCCTAGTTCGGAAATTTTCCAGCAGGGGTTAGGGTTATTCATTAAGAGAAGTGACGTCATGAGTGCAGGGTGGGAAGTTATATAGTGCTTACCATAATAATGTGCCACTTTCGCCCCTCGGAAAAAATAGTAACTTATGCCAGTCCCTCCGAAGATGGATAATTTTCACTATACTTTCGAACTCAATGCTCGGTATATTTGTTTTATATCCCTTTTGTAAAACAATAACTAATAAATACTATTTAGAAAATAGTAAAATTTTCGGTAACACCATGTGGTTGTATGTCGCCTTTCTTTTTCTCTGTCTCGATATCGGTTCATCCCAGGTAAATGCGCAACACGCCGCGCACTGCATTCAGACAGAGACAGACAGAGACAGAGAGAGGGTGGGGGTGGGGGGGTGGGGAGGGAGAGAGAGGGAGAACAGCTGGGTGGTAGTGCGGAGGAGATGACGAGGGGGGGGCGGGGGTAGAGAGACATAGAGCGAGAGAGAGAGAGAGAGAGAGAGAGAGAGAGAGAGAGAGAGAGAGAGAGAGGGGGGGGGGAGGGGGAAGGCACACACACACACACACACACACACACAACAACAACAAGATGAGAAAGGCATAATGTAGGCAAATGGCAATAAATGACACAGAAGAACCCTTTTCTGTAATTACATAATAAAATTTTCATTCATATTATGAGATTGATTTGTATAAATTTGTGTATTTTCGTGTGCAGGGAAAGAGAGAGAGAGAGAGAGAGAGAGAGAGAGAGAGAGAGAGAGAGAGAGAGAGAGAGAGAGATGGGAGGGGACAAAGAAATGGCTGTAAACTACAAGAACGTGTACCTATTATATAAGTTACCTGCCACCAAAAAAAAAATGAGCCTTCAAGGGACAATATTCTTCTTCAATGAGTCATGGTGCACGTTTATATCCATGTGTCATCATGTATTTTATAAGTACGCTCGTCAAGAAAACCTGACAACGCTGCCTTCTACCACTCTTAATCCTGGATAGATTTTCATCTCCCCCACAGTGCAAGGCAGTTTCATTATCCTTTTGCGGGGATTCCCTGTCGTGTGTACAATGAGCGCTGTGTGTTTGCAGGAGGAGGTTTTCAGCATGAGTCATCGATGGCCGGTAGACCGAGCTGTTGAGACACAAAAAGCCCGCCCAACGTTCCAGACGATGGGTGTCAGTATTATCGGCTGCTGGGAATAATCCGCTAATCGAGAACAGTAATCTTCTTGCGAAAATACTCACACGCTACAGATAAAAGTATATTCTATCACAGAAATAAAACGATATTTATCATTTACTAAGTAAGTTATGTTGTTTATGTTCCAAACGTTTGAAATAGTGTCATAATCGAGAAAATACGAAGTTTGCATTGATCATTATCTTTCGCGTGCATATGTACGCGTCAAGTGGAGGGAAATCAGCTGGCATTTTCAAACGCATGCGCAGTGTTGTACATTACGAATTTGGTATCAACAGATAGTAAATGTGAACTTCCCGTAAACGCGTGTGTTCGGGTCTGTATACTCGTAAAAAGTAAGTTTAACTTTCGTTCTTTGATAACCACACTCTCACAATGAATTTGGGAACTTCTATTGACAAGGATTCGTCGGTGGACAGTGGAGTGGGACTAGTTGAAGTGGAACCAAAATTATCAGCGGCTGCTGGAGGTCAATCGAAACTTCAGACTATTGTACCGCTGGATCGCCCCACCAGTGCTCCACCGCTTTCCGCTGTGCCGTGTGCTGGGGCTGCTGCGACATCAACAACGAACTCCTCGTCGGCCTCATCAAGTAACAGTATGTCTCGTGTCGCCCAGCTCTCCGTTCCAGGTTTACCTCGTCAAAGATCGAATACGGGTTCGAGAGATGGGAGTGTAACTGCTCAACCAGTTGTGTACCAGCTCATGTATTTTGGTAATGTGGTGTTAGATCGGAGAATCACCCAGCCAATGTTGCCTTGGATTGTAGTGGAGAAACGCATCAATGGAGGTTTAGGACACGCTATCATCTTGCAGATTTCTTCCAAGGGGGCTCTTGGCATCTCGGAGAGGAAAGGCTCTATACTATTTGAGCATCGCCTGCACAATATTTCCAGGTTTTCAAGAGGACACGACAAGAAATGCTTTGGCTATCTGTGGAGACCGGACAGCAACGCTAATTTCAGATGTTTTGTATTTAGGGCAGGCAATGATGATATGGTAAGTTAAAAGTTTGGTCTCATTTTTTGTTGACAGCTTATTTCTTGTTGCTTACCATGCCAACATCCCAATTTTAATTATTTCTGTAACAGGAATGCTACAACAACTACTTTTCTTGAGTAAATCCTGCTCCATTGTAATAAACTGCAGCTCGATCTCCTTTATTTTTTTGAGCAAATATCCAGCTCCAGTATCAACCCACCCCCTCCTCTGTAACATTGAGTAAATCCTGCTTTCTAACTCTCTACAATCTTAACTCTGGCTCTGTGTAAGTTTTGGAAGACCCCATGCCCCTTTTAACTTTCTACTTAAAGATTGTCCGTCCCTTTTGCAAGCTTAAAATTGGAAATCGTCTATCACGATCGTAAATTGAAGAAAGTGTGATCCAAGACCATTTCTAAGAATATAACATGTTGAAGCTTTTTGTATATGTAAACATTTCAGCCGTTAAATTTTTGAAACCGACTTTTTTCGTACTACGAAAAAAATATTAGTCTTTGTTACAGCATCTATGTGGTTATTATGCATGTGTGAAATCCTAATTTTATGAGTAATTACCAAACTTCAGAGATGATTCCTTCTATAGAACAATTTTTTTTTCATAATGCGTTTTATAATTTAATAAACAGATTAATCAATAAAGCAGATATTCCAACACAAACTGCTAAGAGCCGGAGGAAAAGACTATCAATCAGACGTTGTTTACATGCATTATTTGAATTTTACACTACGTATCAGTTTCAAATTATGAATTTTTATACAGCTTGCTAACACTTCTCTATATGTTTTGCCAATGTGTTGATGGTTTTGTGGTGATCTGAAAAAGGGATGGGCTGTCTTTAATAATCCCTGTTTTTTTTTGTCTTGACAAGACTGGCTTCATCCTACAGTTGAATTAGCCTTATATACATGTTTATTTGTAGAACTCCTGCTCCTTCATAGGAAGAACACAAGTTGGGAAGACTTCCTCTTTGCAACAGCCACCAAAAATTAGAAAAAAATTATTATGGGTAGAGTCAATGGCTTAGTACAGGTAATTAATCATATTAATGACAACGTACGTGTGTGTACGTATGGTAGGGATCCTAACCTGTAGATAAGTGTACATGTAGGTAGGGACCCTTATCTGGTTAGCTCTATTTAGGTGGTCGTATGAAACTAAAGGGAGCTTTTCCCCCAAAATATAAACATGTACCCATAATATTTTAGTGTTATGTTATTTTACATGTTGGAGAAACTGTTTCAAATACATGTATCTAGTGAATTGGGAAATATACTTGGTCTACTTTAGAGATTCTGACTCTGACCCCCCCACCCCCCCCCCCCCCCAACACACCCACACACAGCTTTCCTGAAGGACACCGTTATAGCCTGGACTGTACGTATGCTCAAGTTTACTTCTAATACATGTTGGTAACAGCTGGACCATTTGTCTTTGATTGAATCCATAAAAAATAACCTTTGCCAATCAAAAAATGATTGTAATGGATTTAGCACTAACCAAATGATCACAAAATTTACAATAGTGAAACACGTACTGTACAGTACATGTTTTCATTTAGAAATAATGTGCCTCATGCCTCATTATTACATTGTGAGCAGTCAACTGAAATGAACTCTATCCCTTGGGGGAACATTTCATGCACATTAAATCTTCCCTTTTCTCATTGTTATTCATGAACATTGGTGAATGAGTAGTTCTGGCGCAGTTGTTAATACTGCTCAGCTCCGACTATAGTGCTAACCATACATTTGTTTCCAATCTCTCTCCTGTTCAGTCATGTTGTCCTTAATCATGTCTACTTCATGAGGTGGATCAAGAAACGAAACTAGCTTTCTGTTAAAGTACAAAGTAAATATGAAAAAAAGTATTATTCAGAATTAATATTTCCTAGGTGTATTTCTTTGCCAGATTTATTCCCTACTTTATCAAACCGTACTTCTGAAATTACCAAGGTGTAAAGCTTTTTGGAGTTTGTGTTGGCACCCATCGAGAATGGAATTATCAATCATGATGAAATGAATGAACTGGAGTTTTCAGGAAGCCCATACATAATTTAAATCATGAATGCCTATTTATTGCACAGGCATTGTCACACCCCATCAGAATTTTAATGACACTTACCGGTAATCTCAATTTGAGTTTGTGTGAAGATAAATTTTGTTTTTGATCAATCATATTTGGAGGCCATGGTGATGAGGGGGTGGATACACACAAAGTTATTCACTCGCTCGATATAGAAGTCTAGACACACATGGGAAGGATCACCACAAAGGTTTGTTTACACCACACAGTGGGTGGAACTTCCTTAAACGGGTCGATAGCGAAGCCATTGTGTTTGATTCATTGTCGGCAATAAGAATTAAGGATGTCTCCTGGACATATGTACATGTATGCAAGTGGGTCATGAATTTGACTGATTTTCTTTAATATGATATCTCTCTTTCCTGTTTTTCAACTTACAATGACCTAATGTTTCTGAGAATTTGCTGAGCAGATGGAAAAGAGAGTTTCTTGTTTTGTTTATTCATTATAAACACAGCCACTTAGTAGACATGTGATGTCAAAACAATGGTGAATGTGGCCCTGATAGTAGGTTGAATTGAATTAAAGCAGACAAAACCAGACAAAGAGATTGACAAAGTTTAAGAAACATCAGACATATTATACATTAAGACATGAAGCTGTGAACTTTTGATAATAATGATTACCAGTGTCACTGACTTTGTGGTAATCTTCTTGTCTAATTGGACAGTAATGACCTGCTGTTTGTGATTTCATTTTTCTCATGTACTAGATGCACTAAAACAAGACAGTACCTGCATCATGAATTGTCCACCTTCATATTACAGAGCAACCTTGCCTCATTCCCCACACAGAATACAGGTTCAGTTTTCATTTCCCAGATATTTGAAGTCTTTCCCTCGTGGTTTGATAAATCAAAGCCTACTCTTTCAAAACTCATATTTTGAACAGTTACTATATGGGTTTCAGAATCAAAACATTTTGATTTCTATGGTTACTGCTTGGATTGTACTCTAGCTGTGCATGTTTATTGCCATGCATGAATATTTTCAGTGGACATTCTGGGATGCTCTGGAGAAGTGAGTGAAAATTTCTGCCCACTGCCACCCCAATGTACATTTAAGTACAAACCTATAGGTAATCAATAATATAAAATGTAATTTTATCTATATATTTTTTAAAACTCAGGGATACCCTTATTTTTATGTCTGGACCTCCCACTAGCCAAAAGCCTCAGTTGAACAAACTTGTTTACCGCTACATGCATTGTTTTATAAGACTTGGACTTTGGAATTTGCCTTTGAATTGATTACAGATTATATTTACATTCAGACTGTGATTACTAGTCATAGCATTTAATCCTCTCAGTACCAAGCATTGACAGCCCTGCAGCAATTATAACTCAGTTTAATGCCTTTGGGACTGAGGGGGCTAATATGGCAGAGCTTCTTCAGTGCCAGCAAGGGTCCAAATGATTGATGATATAACAGTCCTCTGTACATCCATAAAAATTTTAACGCCATTTTTTTAGGGGTTGTGTACAAAATATACATTTTCAGTCGCTGAACAATCAACATGACTGTTCTGTATTGAAGAATGAAGGTCCTTGCAATGTTTTGATAAAAATCAATGGAATTACACAATTAAACATAAAAATTGTACATCCATGTCAATGATTTGTGTTCATGTTATAATACTTGAAAATTATGATTTGTTTATTTGTTACATGTATGTAGAATAATTCATTTACATTGACAGAAAAGCATGTTTTGTTAAATTTTGTAAATTGTGAGTGTTAATGCAACACAAATGACCTTTACCTTTAAAGGTCATGGGTGAACATGCCATAGTAGTGGTAATGATGGTCATCCCACAATTGGAACAAAGAACCCACAAAGAACTTTTTACTACATTTTACTCTGTTCGAACTCTTATACTACAGAAGAATGCATTATAATCATGTGAATTTAAAGCTTATAGCCCACAATTACATGTACCAAAGCCTGAGCAAAAAATAGATGAAAATCTACCAGCAAATGTCACTAAGGTAGATCTCTGCGCCGTTAAATGTTAGAGTACTGTATGTCTCAGTATCTAAGTAAAAACTGCAAATGACCTTCTAACTAACGGCTCTTCATGATAAAGAGTAGCTTAAATGTCAAAAATTGCATTTACTGTTCGTTGTGTATACATGTGTGTACACCCTCTCATACATGTACATGTACAGTACAAAAACACTTCATAAATATTCTCTGGCCACTTTCTAGCAAATCCAGAAGAGGTGAACATTTCTTCCCATTAGCAGTCAACCACCCCTCACCTTTAAAGGGATATTCTACCCTGGAATTAAGTTGGTTTCAATAAAAGCAGAAACATAATTGAAACGTATAAGCGAAGGTTTGATGAAAATCCATCAAAGGATAAGAACATTATAATCTTTTAAAGTTTTGATTTTGTGACCTCACATGCAAGATGCTCTCCCATATGTTGTGTACAATTTTTGTTGAAATTGTCCATTTTTTTCAAAATGATACAGCACACAACATATGGGGGAGTACCTCACACGTGACATGATAAAATTGAAATTTCAAAAGATCATATCTTTCTTATTCTTTGACGGATTTTTGTCAAATTTTCACAAATATGTTTTCATATTTTGCTTGGTAACACCATAATCATTACAGAAACCATTTTACCATCTGTATTGAGATTTTGTTCAATTTCAAGAATTTTGAGATGAACCCTTCCTGGTAGATCCTGAAATCTAACAAGAATGGGACTTGTGACCATAGTAGAATGGAACTTTTTGACCATGAGTCGGCTGGTCTTTACTTTTCCTTCTCATTGAATGTCAAGAATTTTATCATTTTAAGATGATTCCTTCCTGGTAGATCTAAAATATATTACAAGAATGGGACCTGTGGTCGTGGCAAAATCAGAATGGCACTTTATTGATTGATTATGAGTTCCTTGGTCTCTCCTACTTCTACCCTTTCCCTTTAAAGACAGCCAGTCCCTTTTTCAGATCACCACAAAACCATCGAAACATTGGCAAAACATATAGAGAAGTGTTAGCAAGCTCTATATTCACAATTTGAAACTGATACGTAGTGTAAAATTCAAATAATGCACGTAAACAACGTCCGATTGATAGTCTTCACCTCAGACTTTTAGCAGTTTGTGTTGAAATATCTGCTTTATTGATTAATCTGTTTATTAAATTATAAAACGCATTATGAAAAAAATGTTCTATGGAAGGAATCATCTCCAAAGTTTGGTAGTTACTAATAAAATTAGGATTTTACACACGCATAATAACCACATAGATACTGTAACAAAGACTAATACTTTTTTCGTGGTACGAAAAAAGTCGGTTCGAAATTTAACGGCTGAAATTTTTTACATATACAGAAAGCTTCAACATGCTATATTCTTAGAAATGGTCTTGAATCACACTCTCTTCAATTTACGATCGGGATAGACGATTTCAAATTTTAAGCTTGCAAAAGGGACGGACAATCTTTAAGCACAAGCTTATAATCAATTATGTAAAGGTGATTTAATCACAGCTGCTAAAGAGGTCTACAGGCTACAGGCAGATAATCACTGTATACATCAATACAGATGGACCACTTGTTGGTTTTCTCCAAAACATCTGCTGAGTTCTAGGCAGCTTGTTGTCATGGAATTAATTGATGATTTGATCGGCCCAGGTCGGGATCAATCATATTGGAGCAGCTTCATTCATTTTTCAGTAGCGCAGGGAAAAAGAACTGTGGAATGTTGTTGTTTTCTGGCGTTTTCCAGTGTAAAACATTTTAAAAATGTGAGTATGTGCATCATCCATATTTCTTAGCTGGAATAATCAGCATTCCTGTGTAATGGTGGATATCATATTAAAGAAAAAAATCAATTCTGCTAATTCCAAATGATCTAAAACACCAATAAATGTACAATGTGATAAGACAGAATCAGCATTTAAGGATGGATATAAACACAAAAGCAAATTTAAAACTTTGTCTTGCTCAATAAAAATAGATGTTACTGCATGGTTTGATTAAAAAAAAAAAAAAAACGCATAGGCCATCGCATAGCTCACACCAGACCATTTAAGTTGTTTACTTCAAGGTATCAAGTTTAAGATATTTTTTTCTGATTTTCTGAATTTTCTGCTCTTATTCAATAGACCATTTTTGTTATGTATGCAAATTGTATACACATCATTCAAACAATACCTTACTTATGGTTACCCTAAATCTTGTCTAAGGTTTGTCCAATTAGCAACAAGTAATATATTTATTTTGTGCATTCCACCTATTGAAACTGAATAAGGAAATGTGAGTGAATGTAATAATGTGTTACTAATGGTTACCCTAAAGCTTGTCTGAGGTTTATCTGACAAGCAACAACTCACACATTCAGAGTGTATTCCAGCTACTCATTGGAACTAAATAGCAGGTCAATGTGATAACGGGTTACTATGCAATTAAGGGGAAGTTGTGAATACATTACGAAAATTGCTTATTTAGGAGGTTTGATTCCCTTGAATGTGTTATGGTCATGATGTGCATGCCGCGTGTTGTACTCTTTTCATGTAGAATGTCGCTCAGAAATGAGAAGCGCAGATGATGCAGCTGGGGATTGGTTGCTTGTACTAATGAACTGTCCCCCTGAAAGAAACTAGTTCATGGAACAAACAAGTTATTTCACTCCTGCAACATCCTGAAATAACATGCTCTCAGGTGGCATAATAGCGCCGTCTTTACCAGACCCGCAGTTGCAACATCGCGATCTATTTTGAGATGTGATTGTGTAAGCTAGCCCCAGCACAAAATAACAAGCTACTCGGGAAAGAAATCCCCCCTCCTTCCCCCAAATATTGGACGAGACGGCAGAATAGCGCGCTAATTTGCTGAATAGTGTGTTATTATGTTGTTTGGCCTGAAATCTATCCAAAGTTCGCGATCTCTCCATGCCCAACATCGTGCAACGGGCATTAGTAATGGCAACAGCTGGAGGCTTGTCAGCCCGCGCATTGTACGTGGCTGAGCAAAATAGCCAGATATTGCTTGTTTCAACTTCAGGCTTACTTTCCAGATCAGAATATACACCATTTTTGATCAGCTTTAGGCTGTAGAAGAATTACCTAGAGTGGCATTTGTTGTGAGAAAGTGCTAGGGCTGTAAGAGAAGGCATAGTGGACATAATTTGTTTTTCCGCTGCAAGTGTCAACACTTTCAGCAATTGATAATGGCAAGTCCTATTTTATCAATTTAATTAAGGAATGTGGGCACTGAACCAAAGTGAAATAAATTTGTAAGCAGGCATTATGTAATGAGATACAGTCCCCGAGTCTAACCAAAAGTTTCACCGTAAATATGTTTTGTCTTTGCTGTGAAGTGTAATCAAAAGAAAATGAGATGAACAAAAGTATCAAATCCCTACATTTTAAATGTACATAGATACAGTTTTTAAGAGCTGTATGAATTGTCATATTTTATCTGAGTATGCATTGAGTATGTACATACACTAGATCTGTACATAAAGTGCCTGAATGTCTATTGAACATGTATCATTATGCTATATGATGTAGCATGGGCCACCAATGGAAAAACAAAATGGGCCCGAGGCGTTGGAATTGAATGTTATCTTGGGGAATGCTATCTCATATGAGTCATGTATTATGCCTGCTCATGAAAAATTAATACATGTTTATTTATGTGCATTACAGTCGCAATATGCTAATGTACTCTCCGTGACAATGAATTCACAGTTACAAGGGGTGGGTGATGAGCGGTTGGTGAGGGATGGTGAGGAGAGGGGTGACAATCACTTGTAGTAGTAGATTAAAAATTCGGGGGGGGGGGGGGGGGCGGGCAGGAGGGGGAAGTGTATACTGTACATCTTATGTACAACAAACATGTGTGTGTGTTGGGATTGGGTGGGGGTGGGGGTATCCTTTCAGATACTCATTGAATCCCCCTCCCCACCCCCAGTGATATAATGTTGAAGGTAGAGAAATATTGTGTTGCGTGGCTGTTGCGTGGCTACCGTACTACATACAAGTGCTTTATTGATCTTCGGAATCAATAATCGTGATTATGTTGTCACTGAAGTGCATTTTTGTCTGCAATATGTGCTTTGCATACCACACACTTAGTAATGCTTTTCTCAGTAATCACAGGGTGCGGTCCTGCCTGTTTACACTGGAGCTCAAGTTATATTGTATTTGTTATGATAGTCATAATCTGCTGTATTTGAATTGGAACACAAGCATGATTCAGAGCATGAACAATAGTGTGGGAATCAGTATTGATCTTAGCTTATTGTGTGCCTTATCAGTGCATTGTATTGAAACATGAGAAACAGTGAAGGAATTTCCCAACAGACTTGTGTGAATTCATTGAAGCATTGAAATACATTCCTCTGCAAAAAGAGGGGGTGGCAGTTTACACAACGGATCCTTTTCAACACTTTTTACGATGACCACAATATATAATATGACTTATATGGTATAGGAATTACATTGGCATTGGCCTTTCAATGCCCTCTGGATTTCACATCAAAGATTTGTGTACTTAGTGGTATACCAGTATTGTCCACAGTCCTTGATAGAAAGTCACAGGTGAGCCAGAGGGGGAATAGATTACAAAGGGAGGTGTTCCCTTTTTGTGGTTAATGGCACTTTGTTATTCCCAAGGGGAGTCACTAAAACCCCAAAATTCATCACCATATTTATCCCCCTGGTCATCCAGAGCTGTACCTTTGTCTAGACTGTGATGAGTAATCAATGGTGGATGCCTATCATATAGGTTGGTATCAAAGTGAGGATTCAAATTGTCTGAAGTTATGAGCACTGACCAATGTTGAAATAAAAAATAAAAAATAAAATAGAATGTTATTCTCTCCCTCTCTCTGAGTAATGCACATGTACAGTATACACACACAACTTATTGTAGATGATTTAATGAGACAATTGTTATTTTCACCACTGTAAAATTGATGAAAAGTCATTGGTTTGTTGCAAAAGAAAGGAGGGAAGAATGGGGAGAAGAAGGAAAGAGAAAATAAGAAGGATGAGAATGGGAAGGAGAAGGAAAAGAAGAGGAACTAGAAGAAGAACAACAATAAGACCAACAACAAATGGAAGAGAAGTAAGAAATCAAGAAAGAGACAAGATAGAGAAAGGACAAGCAAGAAAACAGAGGAGTAGGAAGAAAATGAATTTTAACAGTAGCTGAGACTGAGAGGCAAACTACAAAATGACAACATTTCTCAGGAATTATTTAATTTCTACACACTTGTGAAGTTTCATATTTCACAAAGTAGACATAAATGTTGGTCTTGCATTTCATGCAATGTTTTGTGAATATTATTAAATATGCCATGAAGGGATAAAATACCTCTTTAACACCTGAGTCAAGTACAGATACAGTATAGTGTACACTATAGGTTAGATGTAGTTAATGTGTTGATCAAAAAGTTCACACACATTTTGTATACCAAGTGATTTATCAGAACTGTACAGAAAACCACAGAGGGCCAATGACCACTTAATGTACAATGTACTGTAATGTACTTTCAATGAAAATTACGCTGTTGTGTCCTTGTCTCTGGTATATACTTTATCTGCGCAGGAAGCTTTCCAATCACAAAATCCTGTGCGTATTTGTGTGTACCTAGCCTAGATACTAGGCTGTAAGGTGCATGGACACAACCCAGTCTGTTAACAACTATGCCTGGTAACACAGACTATGCTCCAATCCCATCCTCAAGAAGCCAGAGGAGCTATGACATCATTGGGGCCTAGTCTGTGTTACCAGACATAGTTGTTAACAGACTGGGTTGTGTTCATGCACCTCACAGCCGAGTACGTAGGCTAGTGTGTACCTAAGCATGTACTGTATGTATGTATGCTCGGGGCATTGTCAACAATGACATAGGAAAGAGGAAGTGATAGCAATTCAATGTTGAATAAGAAATGTATGTGGAGGTGATTTTCAAACAGAAGAAAGATCAGAAATGTGCTAAATGTGGAGGAAAATCAGACAATACTTCTGAAGCTAGTTTCTCTTTGCTTGTTGCTTGACTCTTTCTAAGCCAGATAAGATACTGGTACTGTTTTATGGGATATGTGTGTATTAATGGTTAAAACATGACCGTAAGAAAAAATGAAACCCTGATGATACATTGATCTTGATAAAAGCAGAAAAGATGGGGGAACAGATCTATAGGCAAAAGTTTGAAAAGAATCAGACATTATTTCTGATTTGTTGTCTTCATGAGCAACTCAATATGTCTCCAAGGACATACTGTAAATCATTTTAAAACATTGTTTTTGCATGATATGTGTAAGCAAAATAATATTCGGAGGATCTATACATACCTTTACGTATATATGTGTGTACAGAGCAAGCTTACAGGGCTAGTAATAACAATTTTACAACTCAAATTACTTCCTTATAACATGTCAAACAAACACCCAACCATCTTTTCATGACACCTCCACTGTAATCATAAAAAAACTGTTTTTGCATGATATTGTGTGTAAACAAAATAATACTCAGAGGATCTATACATGCACATATATGTACAGAGCAAGATCACAGAGCTAGTAATAACAATTTTACAACTCAAATTACTTCCTTATAAGTTATAACATGTCAAACAAACACCCAACCACCTTTTCATGACACCTTTACCCAAAACAACATTTCGTGAGTAGCACAAAAGATATGGCACCCTACTTCACACCAAGTTCAAAGGGGCATCAGCGTTATTATGAAACATTCTGTGTTTGAACATACATCATGAAGCTACAATACCTTGATCACGTGCCACACAGACAAACAATGGGGTACGAACAACTCCCCTATTTAGGTGATAAAGTGCGGGATTGTTTTCATTCTAGCATAATAAAGCTGATTACTGACATGTGGCTAGTATGGCAGTAAATTGAAATCCGCAGAGTCTCAGGGGAACTTTGAACTCATTAATCAAGCTGGATATCAAAGTTTAAAGTATTCTAGGGCCTGCATAGCACAAGATTTATGTGTGGTTGAGATATCTTCTCCATGCATATATTTCAGTGTATCTGTTTCTGGAATGAAGCAATGAATTAGAACCAGAGAAAAAAAGACTTGGATGTGGAGTTTAGTATCTTCTCAATTTGCCGGTATTTAAGTGTTTCTGGAATGAAGCAATGAATTAGAACCAACAACAACAACAACAAAAAATATTTTTAGAAGGTATTTTTTCAAGCCTGATATCGTGAAACATACTTCCTGAATCATGTTGTGCACTACACAGTACTTACACTCTATGAGGATTTTGTTTTTCTCCACATGGGGCTCAATATGTATTGGGGATTGCATTGGGCGAAAACGAAGTTGGGGGCGGGAGGGGGGGGGGGCTACTTTTTTCTAGGCTGTGGTCACTAAAATAGACACCCTGAATGATGATGTGCATCATACCTTACAAGGAAAAAGAACTTAAAGGTAGCCCGTTCCTTTTGCAGATGTTTGTAAAAGGGACGGCCATCGTTAACTGTAGCCTTTTCTTTGTATTTATGGTAGCATCATCCATTCTGTTTTGTGTTATCCATTTTAACGCACAGAATTTCTGTGATTCAAACAAAACACTTTACAACTCGTTTAAGGTCCATAGAATTGCCGTTAAGAGATCTAAAAAAAAGAGCTAGAAGCCCTTGTAAATCGTTGAGAGTGGATTTCCTTTTAGCCTCACAGATACACTGATTACAATGCACTCTAGATTTCAAAGGTCACTCAAGCTTTTCTGAGATTTCTCTTTGTTTTACTGACCTTGTGTAAAGCGGTGGTATGTGCTAAAGCAAAGCTATACTGCCTTAATGTACAGGTATGTTGAGTTACTTAAAGGGATATGAAACCCCGATGATAAGGTAAATTGCATGAAAGCTGAAAAATAAATCAGCAACTTGGCAAAAAAAAATCACACATGCTGTTAAGGCAGTTATGTATGTTTTAAATCTAAGTTGGCCAGATATCAAATGACTGTTATCTTCCTCTGGAAATCCAAGGTAAACAAGTAATGCTCTGTGTATTATTTTGTTTGCCAAACTACACAGTAATAATTCAACATTTTTGCAGTATTAATAATAATAATAATATATCATTTATAGAGCACAGAAACTATATTTATATTCTACTGCGCTGCAAGAGCTCCTACATGCACTTCTACTACATAATGCTATATGATTTAAATCATAATGAGAAATAAATTAGGTCTATGTTTAGAACAAATAGGTTTTCACCTTTGATTTAAAGCTGTTCAATATTTTAGATTTCCTGATGTCTACAGGTAGTTTATTCCAAAATCTAGGAGATGCACAAAAAAATGATCGGTCACCTAAGGTTACTTTTGTTCTGATTTAGGGGACTTGCAACAACAATAGCGAGCTTTCGTTTTGAGGACGGACGGGCTCCAGAACGGTAATCCGACACCAAGATCGATCTGCGCATGCGCCACCGCCCGCTCTGGAATTGGCGCGGGGAATCGAGAACGTGAATTCTGAGATTTCTCGTCCTTGACGAGTAGAGGACAGCAGCCAATCAGCGCCCGTACAGATGATGTAATGCAAATCGCACTTGCGACCGGTTGTTTTGTAGACAAGCTCGGTAGGGGGTGTGCCAGATGACGTCACACGCACCGCCGTTCGCGTTCTCTGTCTTTTAGCGAAACTGCGTGTGAATTGCTGCGGACGGACGGCGAGAACAGATTGCTCACTGATCTCGTTTCCGTCCGTGGGGTTATAACGAAAGCTCCCTAATGTGTCTTGTGTACTGCGGAGATTGTGACCATGGGTTTGACATTCAAAATTCAGTAATTCATTAATATACATGTGTATCTATTGCATTATATTGCATTATAAAAGTTAGTCTTGGACTTGAAGGTTGATATGCAGAATTCATACCTGCTAGTAACTGTTATCTTCAAAAGTTCACATCCATATAATTTGTCTGATTTTTTTCAGGGTTCCCTTTGAACCCTTTAAAAGGAGTCCACATTTTTACCTCTTCAAGGACCATTTCTCTGAATTTGATTTAAGAGTCCACAGAAATAGAAATTCAGGAGGCAATGTAGTGAAACGGCTTATCGGCTGACAAGGAGAATGTGCAGTTAAAACATGTCACTGCCCACCCTACATGTATATTACATTATATTAAAGATTGTCCGTCCCTTTTGCAAGCTTAAAATTTGAAATCGTCTATCATGATCGTAAATGGAAGAAAGTGTGATTCAAGACCATTTCTAAGAATATAGCATATTGAAGCTTTCTGTATACGTAAAAAATTTCAGCCGTTAAATTTTTTTTTTTTTTTGTACTACGAAAAAAGAAGTACATTGTAGTCTTTGTTACAGTATCTATGTGGTTATTATGCATGTATGAAATCATAATTTTATGAGTAATTACCAAACTTTGGAGATGATTCCTTCTATAGAACAATCTTTTTCATAATGCGTTTTATTATTTAATAAACAGATTAATCAATAAAGCAGATATTTCAACACAAACTGCTAAGAGCCTGAGGTAAAGACTATTAATCAGACGTTGTTTACGTGCATTATTTGAATTTTACACTAGGTATCAGTTTCAAATTATGAATATGCAGCTTGCTATCACTTCTCTATATGTTTTGCCAATGTTTCGATGGTTTTGTGGTGAGCTGACAAAGGGATGGGCTGTCTTTAAAGGGAGTCCACATTTTTAGCTCTTCAAGGACCATTTCTCTGAATTTGATTTGAGAGTCCACAGAAATAGAAATTGAGGTGGCAATGTAGTGAGACGGCTTGTCGGCTGACAAGGAGAATGTGCAGCTAAAACATGACACAGCCCACCCTATATTACATTATATTAAGCATATTACAAAAGTTGTGATAGCCATGTTTGTATTACTTTTGATACATTGGTTGAGGATAAGCCTGAGTCATATCGATTTTTTCAGAAACCGGTGTTCGATGGCTTTGCGCCGATCGAACATCGATGCATCGACGGCACATTAACAAATTGTGTACAACGGATAGCGGAGTGCGAACGCCAGCGGTCGTGTACATTTTGCGTATTACATGACGTCATTCAGCCACTGCCAAGAGCCAATTTATGAATGAAAATATAGTAAGCATGCGCAGTGCAATCCTTCCATTTCCCCACACAGTATTCCACCAAAATAAGTGTGCAATTCTCTATCACCTCGTATCAAAATCGACCTAGAATTTCACTTTCCTTTATTTTATATGAGTTATGAAAGGTATTTTCGGAGAATCTATTTTCTCACCGATATCGCACATGTAAGCGAATTTCAATAACTTCTTGCTTTTCCGTCAAAATCTTAAGAATTAGCGTCAATATGGCATCGTGTAAGTTGGAATCTGTAGAGTCTATTGTAACGTGCACAAAGTCAATTGGCTTCCGGGTTTCGGACAACGTGACCAGATATCGTTATCGCTATCGATTAGCGACCACGTGGTCATGACGTGATCTACGCGATGCACCAATCAGCGGTCTCCGAATCGCTGTACGAAGACGCTCTACCAGTCTGTTGGCAGCGTGTATGCAAATGAGCCTTAATGAGCGAACTTACGCACAATCGCCACTGTGCTGTTTCCGGGTTTTCACAACACACGATGCTATCCGTTGTACACAGTCTACAGACAAGTGTTCGTTGTGGCATTGCGCGGTATATAGTAGTGAACGAAAAGAAGCCAAGTATGTAGTAGCTGCTTGATCATCGAGCGACCAGTTCGTTCTCTTGATGTGCTACCTTCAAAACTCACAAAAGAGAGTAGGAACCAAGTAAGCAAATTAAACTAATTAAAAAATATTAAGATAAATTGTGTATAACAGGACTATCAAACAAAAGATTTTGTGCTTTCTAGTCAATTTGGTAATTTCATCGATGCATCGCATTCATCAAAATGAAATCGGAGTTCGACGTCTTCGATCGAACACCGGCTTAATAATCGATTCGGCTCAGGCCTAGTTGAGGATATGCAAACTAGCTGTAGAATGTGTGTCTGCATGCACGTACACCACTACTCGGATGTACTGGTATAGGCTGTAACTTCAAGGACGTTCAATTTGGGATTCTGCAGCTATAAAGTACTGAAGTGATGTCGTCATGACGATTGTTATGTAGGTTCCTGGTTCTAAACAAGTGCGAGTTTCACTAGTCAGACATTATCCTACATAGATTGAATCCTACATAGTGATTGGTTCAAACAGCATCATGTGACCAAATATATTTCAACTATATGGTGTTGCGTGACGTCAGACATCAAAATATTTTTCATTATACCAATATTCTGACGTCATTATTTCAGAAACTGGATATTTTGCTATCGATATCCATCGATCGATCGCTTAATTTTTGTACTGAGCTTGCGCGGCCGCGGCGTCGCGGTGAAAGGTCGTCGATTAGCTGTGCATGTAAACTTAAACAACAATGGCTGCGCCCAGTGATGAGCCGAGATTCAATCTTTTTGAAGATGGGGATTTGGAGGAGTTTATTGCCTCGACAGATTCAGAGAATACGAAGAAACAGATCACGTATGGGTTGGCAATTTTCAAGGAATACGAATTTCAACGAATTTTCAACGAATTATATTTTGGAGAAAGCTCACTATTTTTTTGCTGCAAGTCTGGATGATCCTCATTCTGTATTCTCCTCCTCCAAGAATTGAGAGTTTGTGAATTATTTGGTATTCATTGCACTTTAAGAAAAACACAACTATTCCTGTCTTCTGAAGGCACAAAGGGAATACAAAGCTGCTGTACTGTGCATACAATCAACCATTCTCTCAGACCAGGGATGTGTTAGGAAAGGATATGAAACAACATTCTTTCTTTGAGCCCATGCGTGGCACCGCCGAAAAATTGCGTGGTCTCAGCATGTGCTTTTCACATGTTTTAACAATAACGAACACGATTGCCTAGCAACGGTTTCTCAGAGAGAACAAAAGAAATGTAGAGTCTTATTTCGCTTGTCCACTTCTGTTGGATTGCATCAATACTTTTGTGAGGAAAAGAGATATCAGCGAACAAAAATTAACAGTTTTTTAAAGTAAAATATCTCATTTGCACGCAAATTCACGCAAACTCTGTTAATGAAAGTAAGCAGCTTAATATATGATTTTGATAATGATTGAATCCGACATTTCCGGAAATCTCCGGAAAGTGAAGAAATTTGTTAATTATGTAAGTAAGAATATTATCTTATATCTCCGTTTGTGCATCATTCAACAATTATTTAGAAGAAAAACGAATACAGGATCTTTAGAGGTGTTGCCCCTTAACTTTCTTGAAAATTGCAAAAAAATGTGATAAGATACACAGCTTCGAGAAACAAAACAGGCAATTAAAGATACTGCTTTCCAAGTTGACGATAGCAAAATGACGGTGCCGCGCATGGGACTTCAAAGCATTGCAGTGATTGTGGAATGCTTTTGACATTCATTAGCACGCTTTAGTATCCATACAGATGTTTGAATATATTATGGTTGAGTTGTCCCTCCTTCCTAACACATCCCTGCTCAGACTCATGACATTCTGTGAACTTTGGGATGTCTGAGTGAAATGTACAGTAGCCTGAAAGGTGCATCCTGTTTTATTCTTGGGGAATGTCACTTTATTCAGTGATACTATATTAGACTTCTGTATGTAAAAGTATATTTAATGATTATGCGATCTCAATTTGTTCTTCAACATTTGGAAGGAAAGTCAGGTATTGGTCACAATAAACAGAGAGATGTACGGTTTATATAGCTCTTCAAATGTATATGGTCATTTTCACAATCAAGGGTGTAACATTTGGTTTTTGGGGCCAAAATTTCAAAATGTGTTTCCATACATGTTTCTATAAAAATCAAAAGCAGAAATGTCTAAATCATTGATTTTTTTTGGTTTTGGGGCATAGGCTACTTTGAAAATTTGAAAAAAAATAGAGGAAATATGACAAATGTTATAATTTTGACAAAAAACAACATTTTTATTTTACTGCATATTTTACAAAAGCTTTTGTCAAATGTATGTGAATTACCATTTTCTGATATGTCATCCATATGTACTTAAATGCAAAAAGATCTTTTTCCTTCAATCTTATTTGGTATTCTGAAAATTTTGATATCTTTTTGAAATATCAGACAAAAAATGGTTAAAACATTGCATTTTTTAGATTTACTTATCTTGCAGGAGAAAATACTAAATAAGAATTGTTATACAAAAACCTTTCAGTGGGGGCTAGTTTCCTGCGAAAGTTCAAAAGCAATCGCATCTCAAATACAAAAGTTGAAAATTTCACAAGTTTGTGTTTCGGAGACTTCAGCTAACAAAATGGTTTGTTTCGGAGACTTCAATTTTGCTAACATTGTTTAAGATCATCTCTAGGGTATAATAGTCATTACAATATAACTTTTATGTTAACATCATATCAAATTTTAAACTTAGCACTACAAAACAGGTCAAACAAAGTAAACCAACTTATAATTTTCAAGTAACAGAGTGTTTTCGAGTATGCCTATCCACGCTCAAATTCAATAATGGCAACAATTACTTGTGTTGAATCGTTGGACAATAAAAGCAACAATAAACTGACATGGCTCAGCAAAGTTCACATAGATGGCATTCAATGAAACATAGAATGTTAGAATGGTAGAATGATCAGCAATATGTGTCTTGGAAGCTTCAAGTTATTGACAACCTTATGTTTCGGAGAC
The DNA here is from genome assembly GCA_963669155.1 of Arbacia lixula. Lineage (NCBI taxonomy): Eukaryota > Metazoa > Echinodermata > Echinoidea > Arbacioida > Arbaciidae > Arbacia > Arbacia lixula. The sequence continues at coordinate 13,437,460 of OZ022582.1, read as the reverse complement.
TTCAAATTTGCTAACATGCTATGTTATTCTTAATAAGGTAGGCTTAGTAAGGAGCATGCATTTTTTGTCTTTAGTAATACTTTTAACTGTCATCAAATGTACATTTTGAAGCATTGCAATGGAGAGCAACTGAGTTTAACATTCTATTCATTAGCTTGAATACTAATCTGGCTGATTTAATCTTTTTTATTGGTATTAAACATTACATAAGAAGGAAAAATTAATATGTGTTGTTTATATGTTTATACTAAGTATTAGAGTGATAAATACTAATAATTTCTAGGAATGTTTAACTTGCCATATTAGATTTTGTTTAATTTTCTGCATGCATTATGTAATGAGCAGTTCTGTTTCGGAGACTTCAAAGGTGCTAACACATTAAATTGTTAGTGAAATCTGAATTATTAGAAGCAAAATGGAACTTGAACTTTTGAAAACATATTGAACAGTTACTCAAACACATTTACATTATGCACACCAGGGGCCATATTCATGAAAACCTACTACTTTAGTATCAAACTACATGTAGGCCTAAGTGAGCTACCAAAAGGCCTAGTTACCGAGTATGGCGCATACAAGCTATCAGAACCATGCATACTTTGGTGCAAATTAGACCTTAGTAAGTGGATAAGTTGCTAAGATATGGAGTATGCGCTGACAATCGGAATAATCACAAAAGTGTTGTTGAGAGAAACATGTGGTTCCTTTATTACCCCAAATTGAAAAAAAGTTAGCAAGGGAAGTAGGATCATATTTATTCACTATTCGGAGGTAGTCCACGGTTGAATAGAGTTACATAATAGTGGGAAACAAATTATCTGAAAACGAAGAACCAGTTTGAAGCTCAAATACCAAGTAGCTCGATCACCACAGGGAAGTTAACTAAATTGTTATTCATTGTTGAGAACATTGCTCCCTACTTTTATACTAGGACAATCTACTTACAAACTAGATGTTTTTGACAGTGATATTGTAAAAGTAATGTAAGCAGAATCATGTCCATCACTGTAAGAACAATATGAACAAGGCCACATGTAAACATGGTTCTGTAGCTAGTGCACAGCCAAGTTTTTTCTATACTTTTGAACATGGACCAAAATACTAGCTTATAGTTTCTTGGCTGTACATGGATACATGTATGTCTGAGTCTGTTAACATATGTCTGGTAATAAAGACTAAGCCCTCTGCCCTGTCCTCTTGCAGAGAGCAGGCAGGGAAGAAGGCTGTGTCCTTATTTCCAGACTTAGATCTGTGCACACTGAGTTGTGTCCATGCATTCCACAGACTTGAAACTAGGCCACCAACAGACAAACTATCCTCAGGAGGTTAATCTCTTCTTGGCAAACAAGTTTGGCAAATTCATTGAGGATAAGGGTGATAATACTACATGTATCAAATTATCAACAACAAAAATTAGACATATTTTTATGTTAGGACCTAAACAAAATTATCTCTATGCGCTTTACCATAATATTGAAAGTAAGATAATAACATTCTTATAACATAATGTACAGTATACAGTATGTAGATTATGATAGATAAATACAATATAAATTCTGAAGATATTTATCAACAAGTGATCTGAGAGAACACGGTCAAAATACTTCATCATAACAATTATCTATTTTATAAAAAAAATGCATTGACATTAGAACATGAGTATATGTATTCAATTTGTAAAACTTATGAATTGTGAGCCAGTGAATATATGAATCTAGTAAACAAAGAAATTGTTTATTTAGTGTGTTTTAGATGTGTAGATTTTAAATGCCCTCCAGAGTGCGACCAAGATTGTGAAGCGTAGCTACGCTTAATACATCCTAGTGGACTAGACTGTAGGATTATAATTAAAAAGAGCTACCTGGGCAGCTAGTTTGAGAATATACGTTTTGCACACATTGAAAGATCACTAAATTTATCCAATGGGTTCCTCTTTGTCCTCTCATCCTGAAAAACATATTTTCTACACACTGCACGCATAAAGTTTCTCTAGTTCAGCAGTTCTTCTTACCATATTGGCACATCGACAGTCAGTGAGAGAATGACTGAGTTGCTTACCAGTGACTTAGAGTAGCCTTATATCAACTCTGAATTTATGAAAGAATCTAGAATGAAACTAGTGCTAGTAAGATTTCGTGAATACCAATTTTTCTAAGCTAATCCTAGCCGATAATTAAAACACTTTCAGAGCACAGCTTCAGTCTGGTCTGCAACTAACTGTGAAAGTAAGCAAGTTCAGGCCTTTTAGTAGCTTACTAGGCTTAGTAAGGTTTCATGAATATGGCCCCTGGCTAAGACATTTCCCATATTTTCCCCAAAGTAGATAATAATTTCCATTATTTACGATGGATTGTGACACAAAAGCAAAAAAAAAAACAAAAAAAAAACAAATGTATGTAACAGCTAGTAAATACTGTCACATTTGCAGGCCTTGGAAAAATTAATAGCCACTGTGGTATGCAATACACAAAAGTAATTTTCATTTCAGGACAATTTACCCTTCAAAATAAATGTTCATGTTCTCATATGGATATTCGGTTCAAATTACAAAATATGCACTTGGTTGACAAAAATTCAACCATTCTTGGGAGGAGTGATTATGCTTTCAATTTTGAGTATAGGGTGAGCAACGTTCACATAGGCATGATGTATTGCTATGGTGTATCGCCTGTCCTGGTTGCAAAGTAGACACAACCCTGAGGCTTGTGTCTTACATTTCAAGGAAAAGTTATCTGCCAACTTACAGTAATTAGCTCTTCTTCGTCCTACAAGTCCTACAACCTATAACTTTGCTGGATCCAGTGTTCATGTCTGTCTGTCAGAAATGCCTTTTGTGCCAATGAAGATGAACTAATTGATGTGCTACATGAGTCCAGATGACAAATGATTCTATTTTGTAATGTCTTGAGTCAGGATATCCTTGGCCACCTCATGGTCTTGCCTTGCTGTCAATGATATGAATGATGTGGTACATGTATGTTCCATTATCTCATCAGGGACAAGCAAGGAAACATTTGTGGGTATGCTAATACAGTACAGCTTACAGATTATGTTCCTGTATGAATTTGTGTATGATACACATGTATAAGCACATGTTACTACATGATGGTGTGATCTTATGGTCTGTTCCACTGTCTTCACAGTGGTGGTAAACATGCTTCTGTAAAAGGTACAGGCTATCCTTGGCCACCTCATGGTCTTGCGGTGCTGTCAATGTTATATGAATGATGTGGTATGTTCCATTATCTCATCAGGGACTAGCAAAGAGCTTGAAAGCTTTGTGTTAGCATAAAAAGAAGTCTCCGAAACAAGTAGGATAGCTATAAAAGATGTCTGATACTTTGAGAAAATGAATTAATATTTTTTAATACTTTAGATGCTAAATCTATGAGAAAGATTGCATGACTTGTCTGCATTCAAAATTTTTACGAATTGGTGCATTTAACTTACATTTGGAAATCAGGAAAGAGGTGACAATATACGTTTTGGGGGCAAAATTACATGCAGTTATCACAATTATATGAAATAAAGGAGAACTAGGAGTTCTGTTTATTTCTAATGTTTTTCAGTAGTTCCAGTAGATCGATATAAACAAATAATCAACAAAATAATAATCATGCAACTATGTTTTGGACTGCAACGACCAGAAATGTTGTGTTAGCAATTGGTTGAAGTCTCCGAAACGCTTTTTTCTAGTTATCAGATATTATTTTGAAGAATTAGCTTAATATCTAAATTAATTAAGTTTCAAAGCAGTCTCTACATGATAATACATCACTGCAATAAAGATTCAGAATAAAATATATCACGCTTGATGTGTAAAATATGCAAAATAGTATTTTTCATGTTTCGGAGACTTCATTTGTTTCGGAGGCTTCAAGTGCTAACGGAAAGTTGGTAATGTGTGGCATTTCAACACTAAAAGTTATATCTCAATAATTTTTTGATGAATGGTCAGTGGGGACATATACTGCATTTTGACATACAGATTGGTTGAGTACCATTATAAGTTTTTGCACAAGGCCACAAACTAATTTGTTTCGGAGACTTCATTTCAGCTAACGGAAAATTACCACTGTTCAGTCTGGAATCTGTAAAAAGATAAAAAACGCTGTGACCGGATAAATTTCATCAGCAATGGAAAGTAAGGATATGAGGAGTATCTCAGTAAAGAAATAAGAGATATACAAGCAATAATAATTTATGGGTTTTCCCTCAAAGTTTAGTGTCAATTGCTAACGGAAAATGAAGTCTCCGAAACGACAAATATCGATGGCTCGTTAAAAAAAATCGATCTCTAATGACAACCAAAAATAGTTTGGTGCTTTTCATTGAACATCTTACTACAATATTAGCACAAAAAATAAACCTTTGAAGGTACTGGATAAAATGCACAGCTTTGTAAAAAAAGGTAATGCTTTTTGCGTACACTAAAAAGTGCCGATTTAGGGTACATAAGTACCTGCCAAAATTAAACGAAGTTACTCACGATGATGTCTATGCTACCCAAGGTAGGTCCTAACTAGATGGCTTATGTGAAAAAAAATAATTGAATTCTATAACTGTACGAGACCCCCAGGGATCAAAATGTTAAAAAAGCAATGTTACACCCTTGATTGTGAAAATGACCATATGGAAAAGCATTTCAAATGGAAAACATTATTTGAAGGATTAGAAGACATTAGATAAATTTTCCCCAAGCCTTTCCCTAGCCAATCCCAATTATTCAAACTCTGATAAGCCGGAAAGCAATTAACAGTTCAAAGCACTCGTAAGAATTTGTCCGTCCTAAAAATTCTTTTGTGAAAATATAGTTACTATCCTATCTTTTAGTTTAATTTCCAGTTTGTTTATCAAGAAACATCAACAAAATTATTCATTATGCTTGTGTTCCACATCATCAGTTTCTTATTTAGATTCTGCGGTTGGATTTAAAAAGCAAGCTTTTATCGGACCGCACTAATGAACTTGAAATTGTGTTCTGCCCTGGCAGCTACCTTGACTTGTCTGGTTAAAGGGTTACTAAATTAGAAAAATGAGTTCCCACTAATCTATGTAAAATTATCCACTGAAAACGAATTTCACATTCGTTTGCCGCAATAAAGTCTCATTTTGACGACAATTTGAAAAAACGAACGCCTCTAGTGACGTATGAGAAGTCAAAATGCCATAAACGCCACCGGCGTAAATAAAATATTTTTATTCACGCCATTCAAACAATACGTTACCAATGGGAACCCCAAAGCTTGTCCGAGGTTTGTCTGAGTAATAACAACTAATAGATTCAAAGTGCATTCCATCCATTGAATCTGAATGACGAGGTACAGTTGAATGCAATAACGCGTTACTATGCAGCTAGGGGGGAAGTTGTGAATACATTACGAAAATGGTCTAGTGTTGACTTCCGTACAATCTATGGAATTTTGACTTCTCATACGTCACTGGAGGCGTGCGTTTCTTCAAATGTCCATCATTTATTGGGGCAAACAAATGTGAAATTCGCTTTTAGTGGATAATTTTACATATATTAGTGGGAACTTATTTTTCTAATTTAGTAACCCTTTAAGTTTACATACATGTATACTGGCTCTGGCACTGTTCACACTTGATAAATAGTGCATTATTACCTGTTCAGACATGCGCATGCTTTTGTGAATCTTACCCTCTGTATAAATGAAGGAAAAAAACAACTTGGACGCTCGATCCATTGTCAAATGAACAATATTTTCAGTAGTGCTGATACACAGCAAACAATTTGTGTGAAGAACAGTACATGGTAATTAAAGGGAGTATACTGTACTGGGAAGACAAAAAGGCCTTCAAAAGGTGATTGTGAGCAATCTTCTTACCAATGGTCTAAAATTCATGTACATGTATTGTCCATTTTAGAAACTTGCTGAAAGTTATTTGTTCTCATATAATCCACATTTGAAATAATTAGTGATTTAATCACAAATCCTCAAAATGTTCGGCCCGAACAATTTGAGGATTTGTGATTAAATCACTAATTACTCCAAATGTGGATAGTTATGTTGTAAATAACTTTCACCAAGTTTCTAAAATGGACAATACATGAATTTAAGACCATTGGCAAGAAGATTGCTCACGATCACCTTTTGAAGGCCTTTTTGTCTTCCCAGTACAGGATACTCCCTTTAAAGGAGGTCTACTAACAGCTTTGATTGATGTTCAGCCTTTCAATTTGGATTGACAAAATGGAAAGTTCACCTTCGTTTATATTACTTTTTGATTATCTAATCTAAAAGAGTTACCTTTCCTCCATTACATCTTGACTTGACACATGGAATTCTAGTTACGACTACAGCACATACCCTTTAAAGCTACCTTAATTATTCCAGCTATGCTGATATGTCACTCAGGCTAAATGGATCCTCCTCCACATCTCTCTGAGCGGTGCTCACATGGTAAGGTCATCGCCACATCATATAGCCTAGCTGTCAGGCTGTGGATCATTTCTGAACCAAACTTATCATCAATAGGGTCTGGCAGTAGTAGACTAATCATTATCAATTTTGTCTCCAGCTCCTCCTTATATGTGGGACTAACTCAGAAAAGAGAAGACTGGTACAGTGACTAGTCTTAGAATATTAGACTCTAGTTTGTTTGTTTGGATCAGAAATGCGCAACAGCCTGGAAGCCAGGCTATACATCATGTGATCCAATCATGTACAGAAGCCAAGTAGCCACTCATGAAGGGGGTGAGCTGGAGGGGCGTTGATTGGGGGGGGGGGGGGGGGGGTTGATGGGTAATTGCACTGCCCCCATTTATGCAAAGATAGGCACTCCCCATCTATCACATTCACTGTGCATGGAAACATATTTTACTCTGATTTCTGCCAAGATAAAAACAAAAACAGTTTATTATTCAGCCTACAATCCCTTGACCCTTTGTGGAATTACACTGGTCATATATCTTGCTGTTGCCCCCACCACTCCCCCCCCCCCTCCACCCTCCACCAACCCCCCACCTTTGCCCTTGCCCCCAATATAAAGAAAGACCCAGATATGCCAATGACATGACGCCTTCATGAGGGGCTACTGTGCCAAATGTCGACCAATAAACAGTTGAGAGAAGGGGAGGGACATTGGGCATCAGGCATCAGGCATCATAAAGAGATGTTTGTCAAGTCGTATTGGTAGTGATATACTTGTATAGAGAGAGAATGGGGTTTATTCTGGTGACATCCAGCCTGGTGATATCATTCCCATTGGCATGGCGCGCTCAGCCGATGTTTAGCCCGCTGGTCATGGACTGGAGAGAGAGATCTGGAGGACGCTGGTAGACAGGGTCTGCTTGACACATTGTAATGCCTGAAAGTGAAGGGGCGACATTTGTTTGTGCGAACTTGGCTGCTGGATCGCATCATACCACGTCAAGAGTTGACTGTGACAGCAGTTTCTGATTATGTCTCAAATCGTTAAGTGAATCTGCATACTGGATATGGTTCACCAGTACCTGTACAAGTAAGTAAATGTCTCTTTCGGTTCTGAAGATCTGGGTAGAATTGTTGTTGTATATATACATTGATTGGTACTTGTCACGCAAGCTGTGTTGCACTTGTACAGTGTATGGGATATTCCAAACTTTGTTGTTGAAACTCAACAACTTTCTGGCTAGTGGAATATTTTGGTATTATGCACTTTGCAGACTTACCTTAGCAACGAGGTTAAGGTTTGGGGTACTTCCCTTTAAGGCCATCAGTTAGAGTGCAGTTTGACCCACCATCTACATTTACCTTGATCCAGGCCAAGGGTCCTGTTCTCATTTGATTTCAGGACTTAAGATAATGACTACAGGTATATACAATTGTGAACAGGAGCCCTGATCACTTGTATAGGGGTAACATCTAGAGCGTTTTGATTAATCTGTAGGTGGGGGGGGGGGGGGGGGGGAGGATGACCTGAATGAGGAATAGATAGAGGATGGTATTGTTGTACACATATTTTACAAAAAGGGGGGGGGGAGAGGATGACCTGAATGAGGAAAAGATAGAGGATTGTATTGTTGTACATGTATTTTACAAAAGGATGACAATGAATAGTCAATCTATTTGAAACCTTGAGACCCCCCTAAACAGTTCTTTTCAGGACTCACTCAGAAAGAATAAAAGAAAAAACAGTCCTCCCTATCAGTCCTTTATAGGACAGATACCAACAGTCCTTTTTAGGACAACCACAACTTCCAGAAAGAATCAAATCACTCCCTTTCTCACATGGTGTACCATAAATTTCGTATATTGAAAGGATGCCGGTTTCAAAATACTGCAAACATAGTGAGAGAAATACAGAGAGAGACACAAAGAGAGACAGAGATGGGACACCTAAAGAGGATCCTCCCCTTGTTTTATAGATCCAGTGATAACCACGCTGTGTTTACTGCTTCTTGGTCAACAACACGGGCGAGGGACTTGCCCTCGGACACGGGAACACATCCCTGTTTTAACACAGACCACCAGTTGGCTTTGAGTCTGATAAAGCCCAAGGATGACATAAAAATAAGAGCCCATATCAGGTACCTGGGCAAGATCTGACCCGTAACTGTGCAGAGATACAAAACAACAATCATCTGCTGTGACTCGCTTTCCTCGAAATTGAGAGAAAGAGCGGGCAGAGGGAGAGAGAGAAAGAATCTATACCAAAGTGATCTTGTTTTTTGGAAGTTACCAAACCACTTCCAGTTTGACTGAGTAGGTGATAACATTGGACAATGCTACCTTGGTGAGTACTTTACGTGGTTCTTGATTAAACCCTAAAAGTTCACTGTGTTTTTTGTTTTTGATGGTGTCATACTACTGACTTATTCAAACAGCGGCATTAGCTCCCAGTTGACCCCCTACAAAGTCAGGTTTACCTTCTACTCCTCACAAGGTGCTGAATGAATTATCTCCAAGCTTCATTACCGACTTATTCTCTCCATAAAGCCCTGTTCGTAATCTAAGATCGTCTCATTAATGCTTTCTCCAGGTTCGTCATACATCAACACATTCATGCACAAAATGTGTGCATCTTAAAGTTGCTGAAGACCTATTTATTTGTTAAATAACCTTGTATAATTATTGGTAGTTTTATGGACTTGTAAGCAACTGTATCGATTAAGTTAATTATTTGTTATGGCTTTTGCTTAATTATCTTGTTAATTTGTAAATTAACAAATCGCTTAGTACTCTAGTAAATTGATGAGCAAATATTGTCCTGTTCAATATGTGTATAATGATCAACTAATTTAATTGATTAATTTATGTAATGTCAGTATTTTTACATTTAATGTTAAGCACTCAGAGAAACTTCTTGTTTCTTAGATGCTATTATAGATTTGGAGTTATTATCATCATCATTTTCTGAGTGTCTGTCTGTACTTTTAATGCAGACAAGCCTTGCTTGGTATCGATAGCACTTAATAACGTGCAGTGCGGTGCCATTGCGTGGGCACTGCAACCACTATGCACGAATCCTATTGATTTACAATACACATGTTCTCCCTGGGTATTTTGCCTTTTCATGCATCTCAATGAACAGATGAGGCATTGACATCCACACCGTGAGTTTGTGCGAAGGTGGAAAATTAATGCGTAACCACATGACGCGTTTCATTTTCTCTGATTGGTTGCATGAATGATTCGCTGATTATCACATTGGTGTAGTTCGATCTATCATCTTTCATCCACCCCCCTGCCTCCCCACCCACTCCCACGGGCGATAGCCCAGAGGAGGAGATGGAGATGAATAATAGAGCCGTTAAATAGGCCCTTTCAGAAATGAGAGTGGTGGTATACTTGAGTGAAGCTATCAAAGTAGAAGATTTGAAATTAAGAAAACAGAACGAATGCTTTGACCGCACTTATTTTAGACTCGCTCTCTGGCAAAATCAAACACGCAAGCCTAGGGATTGCTTGGAGTTGTCGAAAAGTCAACACGGCTAATGTACCTCTTAGGAAAGAGAGGAAGAGGGAGAAAAGAAGGAGGGGAGTAAGAGAGAGAAAGTGTGTGAGTGGAAGAGTTAGAGAGATGGAGAGAGAGAGAGAGAGAGAGAGAGAGAGAGAGAGAGAGAGAGAGAGAGAGAGAGAGAGAGACAGAGGCAGGTAGACAGACACGTACAGAAAGAGAGAGAGAGAGAGAGAGAGAGAGAGAGATAGATAGATGGAGAGAGAGAGAGAGAGAGAGAGAGAGAGAGAGAGAGAGAGAGAGAGGGAGAGGGAGAGGGAGAGAGGGAGCAGTTTTCTACGTCTTCTACCCCTTTTATTGTGAGAGTTAATTAATTACCCCGCATCAGGTTCGTACCTGATGAGGGGTAACTCTCACTATAAAAGTTTAAAAATATTTAGCCCGAGCTAAAGTTACGGCCTGGGAGGTGGGTCAGGTCCGCATCAGACCCGAGCTAACGTCACTTTAAAACGTTTCTCTATTTAATGTGGACTAACTCATTGACCCATAAACCGAAAATGCTGTATATGTATGCCGCTTCCGTTTCCAGGTTACCCACACTGTAAACTTTCGCACCTGGCATATGTACATGCCTCGCACACTCTGTCATTTGCCGTGTATATTGTTTGAGCCGCACCAAGAATTAAAAGTCGCATTTTCCACACATTAAGTAAATGACCGACAGAATCGATGAGACAAGAGCATGGTGAACTAGGGAAGAACTAGGAGAACAACGAGGAGCTCCAACCTTGCGCTGACCCAGACACTGCCAAACAGTTCAGAGAGAACTGTAACGATTACAAACCGTTCCAGCTGATGGGGCAATAGGTTACCATGGCAACTAGTCTGGTCTGGCTCTCGTCATAGGTGGTCGAAAAAGGCAGTATGAAACGACTTACCCTGTGCTAAAGATACCCCGCTTCGGGGAGCAGGGTAAAGTCGGCACGCACTATAAAAGGGGTATTAATGTGCTAAGATGGATCAATTTCCTTTTTAGATTGTGCAACAAGAGTAGCTATGCTGTCTGGCAATAGTTTACATTTCACAGACAGTCCTTTTAGAATACACTAGTTGCCATGGTAACCGATGAAAGCTCAATCCTTCTGGGGCATAGGGGCAACAGTCTAGATGCACTTAAAACAGCTCAGTAATCTCATGATCTCGGTGGTATGGAAAGTTGTATATTGCAATGCTGTCACACTCTCCTTAAGATTTGACTGTGTACATCAGTGACTGGGGTCTGATGTGAATGGGGTAGGGGAGAGATGGTAGTCGAGAAGGAGAGAGATGGAAAGAGGGTAGGAGAGAGATGGATACAGGGAAGGAGAAAGATGGAAATAGGGTAGGGGAAAGAAGGAAACAGAAAAGAACAGAGATGGAAACAGGGAGTGAGAGAGATGGAAACAGGGAAGGGGAGAGATGGAAACGGGGAAGGAGAGAGATGGAAAGAGGGTAGGAGAGAGATCGATACAGGGAAGGAGAGAGATGGAAATGGGGTAGGGGAAAGAATAAAACAGAAAAGAACAGAGATGGAGACAGGGAGTGAGAGAGATGGAAACAGGGAAGGGGAGAGATGGAAATGGGGTAGGAGAAAGATGGAAATAGGGTAGGGGAGAGATGGCAACTGGAAGGAGAGAGATGGAAACAGGAAGGAGAGAGATGGAAACGGGGAAGGAGAGAGATGGAAAGAGGGTAGGAGTGAGATGGAAACAGGGAAGGAGAAAGATGGAAATGGGGTAGGGGAGAGATGGCAACTGGAAGGAGAGAGATGGAAAGAGGGTAGGAGAGAGATGGAAAGAAGGAAGGAGAGAGATGGAAAGAGGGTAGGAGAGAGATGGCAACAGGAAGGAGAGAGATGGAAAGAGGGTAGGAGAGAGATGGATACAGGGAAGGAGAAAGATGGAAAGAGGGTAGGAGTGAGATGGTCACAGGGTAGGAGAGAGATGGAAAGAGGAAGGAGAGAGATGGATACAGGGAAAGAGAGAGATGGAAACAGGGAGTGAGAGAGATGGAAACGGGGAAGGAGAGAGATGGAAACGGGGAAGGAGAGAGATCGGGGAGACAGGTTGATATGCAAATCTTAAGAGCAGAGACACTCAGATTCTTAATCCACCTGCATCAATTTTCTATTTATCAGAGACAATACCTGGAGGGGAAATGGCCACTATAGGCTGTGTGCAGGATGGATAGGTCAGAATTTTAGGCATGTTCACACATCAGAGATAATACGTACCTGGAGGAGCAGACCCACTATGGCTGTGTGCTGGATAGGCAGGCCAGAATCTTGAGGCATGTTCACACAATACACAAACCAGGACAGGAAGAGCTCACTTTTATGGCTGTGTGCTGGATGGGCAGGCCAGAATCTTAAAGGGGAAGTTCACCCTGAAATTATTTTGGTTTCAATAAAAAGAGACAAATGAAAGAAACATATGAGTGAAGGTTTGACGAAAATCGGTCAAAGGAAAAGAAAGTTATTTGATTTTGAAGTTTTGATTTTGTGACGTCACGTGCGAGGTGCCCTCCCATATGTTGTGTACAAAATAAGTCTATAAATTGCTTTTTTTCTGTTTTTGACAATGGAATGATTTTTTTTCGTACAGGTATGTGTGTAAAAACGATTTCTAATAATGTACCAAATGCACAAGTAGAAGGATGCATATCTCTGTGAGAAAATGCACATTTTCGAAAAAAATTGTACACAACATATGGGAGAGCATCTCGCATGTGACGTCACAAAATCAGAACTTTAAAATCAAATAACTTTCTTTTTCTTTGACCGATTTTCGTCAAACCTTCACTCATATGTTTCTTTCATTTGTCTCTTTTTATTGAAACCAAAATGATTTGAGGGTGAACTTCCCCTTTAAGGCATGCTCACATATATGAGATAATACGTACCTCTTTGAACCACTGTGATGATTGTAGTGTGAACGCAAACTCAAACAGTCAAAAGCGTTGTATATGTATGAGCGAATTGTTCTTCAAGGGCACTCTGACACAAGTCTTTGACTGATGGTAGATGTGAATCCATCCAAAACGTGGTTGAATGCCCTGCAATTTGTTCTTGTCTGACTTTTCCAGACTGGACTCTTGTGTTCATGTGTTCTGTCAAATCAGGGATATCTAGGGATTTCGGTCAACATAATCCTATCGATTGTTAATGCTACTCTCCCAGTCTCCCATTTAGTTAAGTTGTGATTTGTGGCAAGTCGACGCAAGCTTGAACTCTTGTGTACCTCTTCAAAATTTTGGAAAACTGCTTGTTTTATTTTTTGAGTTTCCTCCATTTCAAGTTCAAGTGAGTTGAGCATGAGTTGCACCAAGATGCTCAGAGATGGTAAAAGTTTTTAACATACACTCCAGCTCAAAGGAATTGGCACAGGGAAATTGTTCCTTCCCTGTGGCTCCTTCCCTTTCTTCCCTTTCCCTTTCTCCCCTTTCCCTTTCTCTTTGCCAATTGCTTTGAGCTGTAGTGTACATGTATGTAACAATTATGTAACCTCTCTCAACCTTTTTGCTGAGATGTGTCAGTCACATTTATGTTTCTGCTGTTACATTATGAGCTTTGCTTCTGGGAGAGAAAAGCTTTTCAATATGAAATGCATAATTATTACCTCAATTCGCCATGGTCTGCCCGATTTGAGCTGACTGGCAGTAAATGATGAACTCTTATCGCAGAACTTTAATGGTGTTCAACAAACAATGGTCAGATCTCCATTAAAGCCCAATTATACAATCCCTTGTAGTAAAGTGCTGTGGGTCAGAATCCTGAAATGCAGGAAATTCAGCTTGTTAATGTAAGACTGAAAGGAGACAGCAGGTGCTATTTTCATATAAATATGGAAGTTAATAATTAACTGCCCTCCATCTCATGTTTGCAGTGACTTTTTTAAGCAAAGCTTGTGTTCCTGTACCTGTTTATATCAATCTATGAATACTTCTTCCCTAATTACACCCTTCCTGTCTTGATAATTCATCAAAGAATTTATAAAGAGAACACCCTTGAGATGCGTGTCCTCATACGTTATAAAATAATAGGAAATTTCCCACTAATTGTTGTGAAGTCTTTGAGAGAGCAATTCTGGTCAAAAGGTGTCTGTAGTCCCACAGATTGACAGCTGCGTCAGGTCGAGGGGGCGTAGCCGCGTAGGCTTTGTGTGAAATGTGTGACCACTGCAGGAAATAAGTGACACCATTTCACTTGGGCTAACCCCAGAAAGGGCATTTCAAATTATCATCTGCAGTGGCTAGGAATATATAGAGGTGATTAAGCACAAGCCTTTCGTGTTAGACTTCATGTTCTGTACATTAACTAAGTAGAATGGGTCAATACATATTGAATGCAAATAACTGTACATTTTTTATGTGATATTAACCATTGAAATACTTTTCTCGTCACAAATATCCATTTTTTGTATAAAATGGAGAATTCTTGAATCGTGTCAGTATCCAGTGAAATACAAACCATGAGCTTCAAGTTCCTCCAAGAAAGGTCATGTTCAAACGTTGGAGCATCAAATTAAAAATGGATGTGCACTTACCCTAAATATCAGATTCTAGTGAAACGTGGGAAAAAATAAGTAGAGCATTCAGCTCAAGGGAAGAATGAAAGGGATCAAAAAGGGTGAGAAAGATGAGAAGAAACGGGATAGCACTGCAGGGAATTACGCCATAAATCCTCTCCATGTAGAGACATTAGCCCATTTCACACCTAGACAAGATTAAGTTTCATGCTTTATGGTCAAATTAAGATTGCAGTTTAGTATTGAATTACTGTTTTCACTGTTATCCTGATGATCAGACAACATGCCCTTCCCTGGGTGCTAATTTGCAAAATTTTGAGGCATGGATGTCCCCATTGCACATTTGTGCAATCGTGGAGTATGGAGAACAAGATGCGGAAGACCTTGTTAAAGGTATAGTTCATCATGAAATTATTTTGGTTTTAATGAAAGGAGACACATGAAAGAAACATATCAGTAATGGTTTGATGAAAATTGGTCAAAGGAAAACACCATGGATGTATGTGCTTAAACACTGTGGGTGTATGTGCTAAAACACCCTGTGTGTATGTGCTAAAACACCATGGATGTATGTGCTATAACACCCTGGGTGTATGTGCTAAAACACCCTGGGTGTATGTGCTAAAACACCCTGGGTGTATGTGCTAAAACACCCTGGGTGTATGTGCTAAAACACCCTGTGTGTATGTGCTAAAACACCATGGATGTATGTGCTAAAACACCCTGGGAATATGTGCTAAAACACCCTGTGTGTATGTGCTAAAACACCATGGATGTATGTGCTAAAACACCCTGGGTGTATGTGCTAAAACACCCTTTGCTGTATGTGCTAAAACACCCTAGTTGTATGGGCTAAAACACCCTAGGTGTATATTGCTAAAACACCATGGATGATGTGCTAAAACACCCTCAGTGTATGTGCTAAAACACCCTCAGTGTATGTGCTAAAACACCCTGGGAATATGTGCTAAAACACCCTGGTTGTATGTGCTAAAACAACTTTGGGTGTATGTGCTATAAGTATGTGCTAAAGTGAAGTACTGTCCATGTATTTAGCGCATGGACAACTGCAGTCCAAGCTATTTATTAGCCGACTCATCAACTTGTTATTCCTGATGCGTGCATGTTTCAGCCTCCATGGAGATGGAGGAGCTGGACAGGGA
Source organism: Arbacia lixula (assembly GCA_963669155.1). Taxonomy (NCBI): domain Eukaryota; kingdom Metazoa; phylum Echinodermata; class Echinoidea; order Arbacioida; family Arbaciidae; genus Arbacia; species Arbacia lixula. The sequence goes on along the minus strand of OZ022582.1, from coordinate 13,421,829 downwards.
GGGGGGGGGGGGAGGGGGGGGGGGTGGGGGGGGGGATTCTTTATGGTGGGAGGAGTCAAGAGGATACATTTCCTCCTAAGAATACTTGACCTTTGAGACAAAGTAGGATGCTGGTGTCTTAAGTTCCAGTCAGCAGGTGCAGCTACCCTCCTGCCCTGTGGCGGACACCACGACTTATAGACGCGTTCCATTATTAACATAGACCCGTTGCATTACCAGACATTGGGAACCCTATTGGCTGGCTACCACCATCTTCATGCCAATGGTAATGAGAGATTTAATCCTTACACTACCAGGCCTTGAAAACCTCTTTGGCCTAGTACACATCTTCATGCCAGTGGTAATGAAAGATTTAACCCTTACACTACCAGGCCTTGAAAACCCCTTTGGCCTAATATACTTCTACATGCCGATGGTAATAAGAGATATAACCCTTACATTACCAGGCCTTGAAAACCCTTTTGGCTTACTGTACATCTTCATGCCAATGGTAATGAGGGAGATATGATTGAATGAAAGAAAAACATGTAGCTTTATCTTTATCCAGGGAAATTGGCCCAAACTTGATGAAGCTCATGAGGAAATAAGCTCTTACAATGGGCGTGTTTATCAACTCCTTTTTGGGGTAGAATTAAGGTTTCCAATCGCGTGTAAATTTTTTTAAACGTGTTTAAACGAGTTGATAAACGCAAAGGTGTTTTGATTATGGGGTTTGGAAAGCTGTTTTGAAACACGCAAATTTGTACGATCCTAAACGCGTTTAAACCAGAAACGTGTTTAAAGAAGAGAGATAAACGCAAAACTGTTTTAAAACATGTTTAAACCACATGTTTTCGGTGACAAGGCTGGTTTTTGACTTGGGCGATCGAGTAGATAAATGCACCGTTTTTTTAAACGCGTTTGGAAACACGTTTGGAAAGGCCTTAGGAAACGCGTTTAAATTTCTGAAAAGTTGATAAACACGGCCCAAGACTGATTACTGTACTCTACTGTAGCCAGACCTCCTTGTTATTAAATTATTTGGTTAAAAAAATGCCCAACAGCCTGGGAGCCAGGCTAGTAGGTCAGGATAAGTTGTTTGTTATTGAGCTGTAAGTGAAGTCCAGTCCCCTAGCCAAGATGATTTACTGCTCATTGGGTTCAACCAAATAGCAGTAAAAAGTGACAAAATCATATGAGGGCAATATGGGAGGACTCATTGCTATTTTATGAGGTCAATATTTGTTGGGTCAGGGTTATGGTATATTTTGAGGGGAAAGGGAATTTAACCATTGTTGTTGAAATGCAATAAAAGATCATGAAATGAAAAAAATAGTTCATCTGCCTTTTTTGATGACCACTCTGCCATGTATGCCCCTCCTCTAATAATCTACAGAATACTCAGCATATTCAGGTAGCATTACATATTCTTTTTTTGCAATGGAAACCCCCAAACTTTCTGAAGGGTTGCATGGCATTGCAACAACAAATGATCTTTGTAGAACAATGGAAACTAATTCAAGGCATGCATTGATTAGCACTGAGAGATTTGTGCATTAAATTACACTTAGATAAGCAGTGTCCATTGATCTGTAAGGCAATAGCAGCCCATAAATTTGCCCAAGGCTTGCTTGGTATATCAACAACAAAGGTGTCATTATCAATGGAACAAATGGAAATCAAGAAATCAGGAGAGATCTTTGTATTACAGTTAGAATGGTGTCCATTGTTCCTGGTGTGGTATTGTCATGAAATAATGTAACAATCTTTAGGCATACTTTACCTGTTACAGCAATTTTAGTAGATTGTGTCTATGAAGATGGTAAGATTGCACAATTGCAACATACATTTGCACAAGGAAGCTGGGAAATGCTGGGAATTCCCTTGTATTAAACACATGTAGTGCAATTGAAGGAGAGGGGTGTGTGAGTGGTCAGAGTTCTTAATGTGCTCTTGTGCAAGTTGGTAACATTGCGGTATTGCAATATTCAAATGTACTCCAAACAAGTTACATAACTCAGAGGGAACTTTGTCAGTGCTGGGAATTCCCTTGATTGAATTACACGGAGTTGGGGTGAAGAAGAATGGTGTGGGGGTTGGCAGGGGACTTGATGTGCTCTTGTGAGCAAAGAAGATGACGAAGGTAGCCTTGTGGTATTGCAACATATACAAAATACAAATGTACAAGGATTACAATCAAGTTACATAATTCAGAATGAACTTTGACAGTGCTGGGAATTCCCTTGATGTAGTTGGGGTGAAGAAGAATGGTGTGGGGGCTGACAGGGGACTTGATGTGCTCTTGTGAGCAAAGAAGATGACGAAGGTACCCTTGTGGTATTGCAACATATACAAAATACAAATGTACAAGGATTACAATCAAGTTACATAATTCAGAATGAACTTTGACAGTGTTGGGAATTCTCTTGTTTTAAAAAGTTGTAGTGAAGGAGACATATTGGGGTTGGGGGCGGGGTTGTAGCTGTGCTACTGTGGCAAAAAGATGAAGATGGTAAACTCATCTACAAATGTATAAGGACTACAAACAGGTTTCATAATTTAGAGTAAAATTTGACAGTGCTGGAAATTCCCTCGTTTTAAAATGCTGGTGGAAGATAGGTGTGTGTCTGTAGGTAGGTAGGTGGGTGGGGTGGGGGATGATGTGCTATTGTGGAAGAAGATGAATATTTGAACATTGCGGTATTGTGGTATACAAACAAGTTACATAAATTATACAGAATTAACTTTGACAATGCTAGGAATCCCTTGTTTTGAAAAGTCAGAGTGAAGGAGACGGGTGTGAGAATGTGGGGGGGGGAGGGGGGGGGGGAGGGAGGAGGGAGGATGGGGGGTGTAGCACCCCCCCCCCCCCCCATCCTCCCTCAGTTGCTGTGCTATTGTGCAAGAATGTACTCCAAACAAGTTACATAATACTGAGTGAACTTTTACATTACTGGAAATTATCTTTTTTTAAAAAAAAATAGTTTGGAGTGAATGAGAGGGGTATGAGGATTAGTGGGGAGGGATGCTGTTGTGAAAGACCTTGCCCATTGTATGTGTGGTGAATGTTGAATCACCATGTCAACATTAATACATCTATGGCTCATTGCTCCTAGTGGGGGTCATAGCAAGTGGTTAACAAATACTTCAGTGATTTTGTACCTGAACAGGAAAAGAAAAGTTTCTCTTTTCACCTTAAAAAGAGACATTGCTAATAAATCCATTGTGTACAACTGTGTTATTTGCTTGTCAATGTGGGTAGCTTTGTTTGCTTGAAACCTGAGAGAAAACTGTGGAGGTTTTAGGGGCTTAATGATCGACACATAATAATAGAGGTGTACAATTGTACTTCTCTTTTGCCACATGTTCACCCCCCTTCCCCCCTTGTGTCTATAAATGTTTTTGTACCTTTTTGTCAACATAATTAATTGCACTGTAGAGGACAGAACATGTATACTTCCTGGTGTTCACAATGGAAAAAAAAAGAAAGAAAGAAAGAAAGAGAGAGAGAGAGAGAGAGAGAGAGAGAGAGAGAGAGAGAGAGAGAGGAAATGAGATAGAGGGGCGAAACACCACATCAATCCCATAACGTACACTGTATGTATTGCATTTGTTGTATCTACCTCATTTCAGAATAAAATGCCCTCCGTACTGGACATCACTTTAATAGCGAGCCATTTGGGATGATTTGTAAATAGAGGGCTTTGATCATAAGATATAAGACAACCCTCTTTGAAGAGTACTGTCCTGAGACGATGCAACTGTTGGATGTGATTTGGATGCGATTTCTGATAGTGGAGAGTAATATACAACTCATTTGTTAGTATTGTGGAAAGAGAATGGAGATTATGGAGACTATATTTGAAACGGATTACTTGCTGGAGCGAATGGAGAGAGACTACTGTGATAGAATACCACCTCATGCATATCTACATGTACATGTATGTATGTATGTATGATTAGAGCGTGTTTATATACTTTTCAGAGCAAGAATCCCCATTGGATAATAAGTACCCAATGCACCAGGGTAGTCGCCAGTTGAGAAAATGGGTTGTGCCACACGTCAGGTCCAGAGATTTTGAGCAATATTTAAATTTACTACACCATGCGTTGCAACAGTGTTTTTGTTTTCTTTAAGCCACACGTTCCATAGTTGCATACGGTATAACAGTGGTACTTTACCATGAGGAAACATTAAAGAGAAATGGTGTATTTCTAAAAGGATGTTTCATTGAAAGTGTAATGGTCGAGCATGTTGTTCTTTCATGCTCTTTGTTCCCTGTACACTACAGCTCAAAGGAATTTGCACAGGTAAAGGGAAAGGGAAGAGAGGGAAGGAGCCGCAGTTTTAAACCGCGCTATATTTTGGCCAGTTTAGCGTGAAACACGATGCATTAGCCTAAAAAGCATCATGTTTCATTCTAAACTGGACAAAATATACCGCGGTTGAAAACTGCGGCTCCTTCCTTTTCCCTTTACCTGTGCCAATTCATTTGAGCTGTAGTGTACATGAAGGTCCATGAACTGGTGACCAGCATCCAAGAGACAAGGAGACCATTCCTCAGTAAAATGCGTGGTGTACTTTATAAAGTTCATTTCAATGGAAGTGTAAAGGAATGGTCGGGTGGATGCAGATTATTACATGTTGTTGTTTTCTTTTGGACTAATCAAGTTCTTGTTTTCTTCTGGACTGTTCATGTTGTTGTTTTCTTTTGGACTAATCAAGTTCTTGTTTTCTTCTGGACTGTTCATGTTGTTGTTTTATTCTGGATTAATCAAGTTATTGTTGTATACTCTTTGCTCCCTCTCCGTCTAGGTCCATGATGTGGTGACCAGCATCCGAGAGTCCGACAAGGAGAACATCCCCCAGTCCATGCAGCAAATTGGAGCCGGAGCCGGAGCAGGAGCCAATCCCACCAGTGCAGAGTCCGCCATGGAGGTGCTACGGGAGTCCAACTCCACCATGTTTGAGGTCATGTACTGCGGCCGCATCTCCGTCAGCCACAAGCGCGCCCCGCCCACGTTCATCGACGAGTCCATCCAGAAGTTCAAGGACCACGAGTCGGCCGTCCAGCGCCGCAAGCGCCACTTCTCGTCCGAAGACCGCGCCCGCTCTGCCTCGGACAGTGCCACCACGCAGCCGCGGAAGTCCTCGTCTCTAGACATCGTGGAGGAGGATGATGCGAAGTCCCGCTCCGCGACCCACCTGACAGCCGACATCCAAAACATCCAGAACAACAACTCCAATGACACCGCCCCCTGCACGGAACCGGTGCGTAAGCTCTCGCTCCCACTCTCGCCGGAGGATACTGTAACCGCGACAACGACGGGGCGTCAGTTCGGGACGCTCCCGCGGATGGACTCATACACAAAGCTCATGACGGGCACGGAGAGCACGCACAACAGGACTATGGTGTTTCAGATTGGAAGGACCATGCTCAGTATCATCAGTCTGGACAAGAAATCCTTCGTCCTGTCCAAGAAGTTCAGCGAGATCTCCTTCTGCTCTCAGGTGAGTACCTAACCTTCAAACGATATCTCTGATTCTGTTGTGACTTGACATGTTGTCTTTGAGGTGGACCATTTGATTGCATCTGGGCCCGGTCATTTAAGAGGTATGATTGATCACAACTTGACTTGCAATCAATCATAACTCTGTACATTAGAGATAGGGGATTGGACTTGCGACCGATTCAGATCAATTGCAACTCTTTATAAGTCAGGGCCCTGATTGTAGTGAAACACTCGACAGGAACAAAGTGTGCACCAATTTGCGGGTTAATTCCTGGTGATTGACCAATAAGCAGTGTGTAATATTGAATGCAGACTGCCTGGCATAGCAGCGTGATTCTACCATGATTGATGTTCCCAAAACTTCTTTCCTTTATACTATACCGTGGAAACCATGTGGTTGATGGTACTTTACAATGTGCAAATGGTAGATGTTTGAATTCGGGGTAAAGGAAACATGAAAGAAATAATTTGCAGGGGCTAGTTTTTTAAACCTATGAAATCAACACCCAAACTATTTTTTGCATTGTATCCTATGAGGAAGATTTTTTTTTAGAGGGGTCTTTTTGTAATTTTTTTTGGGGGGGCTCTTGTTTGACTTGTAGGGGTTAAATTGTTTCATTATTGGTGGTACTATACTGGGGCTTCCTGTGATTGGGCAACCTCTGAGTGTTGTGTACGACTGACCATGCTCTGACAGATACATGTACATGGATGTCATTGGATGGGGAAAGGATGGGGTGAGAGTGAAAGCTGAGACAGTGCGTGACATGCACTCTGGGATAAATATATAAGAGGATATATCGGTTACCAATGCTATACCTGTGCGGGAAGAGGACAACAGCAACTGGTGATGGCCGGAAAGATGAGCGGTGATCTGCTTGGCTTGTTATCAACTGTCCACGCTCTGAAAGATATCTGTGAGGGAAGAAGGGGGTGGGGGATGGGTATAAGAGGGGAGAGGGGATAAGAGGGAAAAGGGGGGGGGGGGTAGGAGGGTTGAGGGGAGGGGAGGAATAGAAGGTGTCATTTGTCTTCGTGTTGTAGGCCCTTTCAAAGAAATCAAAATTAAATTGTGGGAGTTGTTACTCTGTAATCCTGATGTCATGATATGGACACCCTTTACTTTGATTTTTACAAATCTATATCTTTGAGAGATTATATTGTTGAGATAACATGAAAAAACAACATTTGTAAGATTAAATAAAGGAAATATCTAGTCAATATATACGTATCTAGGCCTACTAATATTGAAAGAGCCTTTTTAGTGAAAATATTAAGAAAAAGAGAAAAATCTTTAAATCTTTACATTAATTGTGTATTTAATTGTGTGAAAGAAATATTGTGGGCTGTTGCAGTAGTAGTGGTACATTCAACGTTGAGAAAGTTGTGTAGTGCAAAACAAATGACGACAATGGATGCCATAAAAATAGCAGCATTTTTTCAATGTGTGGGTCGATTTTTTAAGCGCAATTTTTTTAAGAGGACTGATTCCTGTAAGCAAACACTGGAGTGATGGTATGTTGATCAGCGTGTTACGCGGGCAGATTGCTTTTATTATCCCAGATATGGCTTTAGCTGGCCATACAGCCAGCCTCTCATCTTGAAAAGGCCAACAGCATTCTTGATGGAGACAAACACTTGAATGTTTGGGCATGGGTAGCCTCATTTCCAGGGAGTTTAGCATTTTTACATTGTAAACCAATCTTTCAATGAATGGGTCTGGCTGTAGTAGACTAAGCATTGTGAGTTCATTATCCTGCTCTCCCAACAAGAGGACAATGACAGAGTGACTAGTCTCGGAATATTAAACGCTTTTGATCGGTTTCGACCAGAAATGTTTCACTACCCGGATTTCAGGCTAGGCACACATAGCTCTCACATGAAAGACTGATGATTGAAAACAGTGCATGCGGTCTGTGCGTGGGCTGTACTGAGAAGTCAAGCTTAACTTACAACGTACATTACATGTACGGCACAGGACTATTGTCGGTATTGATTTCAAATGATATGGAAACTATGCACTGTACATGTGCAAACAAGAAACATACTGTAACATGTTCATATCAACCACGTTAACGTTTTATTGAGCTTTAATTTTTAAAATTGGTCTTGTGAGGCATTGATGCCTCTAGATTTTTGTTTCTCCCCTGTTTCTCGTTCATGTCTATTAGAAAGACCATTTACAGGAAATGAGACTTATTCACTCAAACACATTCACTTTTTGTTAATAGTTCTGAAGAAAGAAATAAAAAATAGATTAGCACAGTTACAGATAAAATTGAGCAAGGAAACAAAAGTTGTGAATTTAGAGCAACTTGCAAAATTTGAAAAACTAGTTTGAGGCTGTGATGTTGTCATTGAGCACAGCTATCCATTCTGTGTGTGCAAAAATGTAATTGATTGTCTTATTTTCGAAAGCAATATGTACTTTGATTTTTTTCTCTGTATCTTATGCAAATTATGTTCAGGTTGATCTGCCCCTTTAACCTGACTGGCAGTGTCTTCTGGTAAACAACAGAAACCGCAGAATCAAATCTACTAAGTGAATAAGTCTCATTTATTATTGTTTAGCAGAATCCTCACCCAGAGACATCACAAGTGTCTAGTTGAAACCACTCTGATATCCTGTTAGGAGTTCTTTTGCCTGACTGTGATACTTCCCTGCCCACAGCTAGTTAGCCTGTCTTCAATGCTTTTTGGTATTTCTAAAGCAATTTAATAAAGGGGTCTGGCTGCTGTAGACTAGTCATTCTCGATTTCTTCTTAGGCTGAGAAAAATGTCATTAATTGTCTTTATTTCTAAGGCAATATGTACTTTGGCTAATTCCAAACAATGCACTCTTAGCCCCCTCAGTCCCAAAGGCAATAATCTGTGTTGAGATTGAAATGAGGCTAACATTGAACAGTTCTAAGTGAACAACTGTAGACTTCCAGTACCTTATTGATATCTCCAGATTTTATCCAGGATATTGTTTGGAGATTGTCTAGGTCCTTGGAAAGAAAAGTAGAGAGTTACATACATACATGTATGATGCAATAATCATCTTTGGGTAGGAAATTGTCTAAGTGTGTGGGTAGTATCTGTGGGATGTGTTTACAATTTATCTCTTTTTGAACCATGTATAGGACTCAAATCCTATAGAGCAGCATTCTGTCTGGCTCACAAAGGGTTAACCGCACAGATATATCTCAAAGGTAAAAGGTCTAGATCCTTATTAATGTAGTGTAGGTGTTTCCTGTGTGCTATCACACATTACCTCAAGATTTTAATGGGTCTATATTGACCTTTTCAATTTATATGGAATATTTGTGGGGGTAGTCTGAAAGTATCTGATCTTGTACAATGTATCGGCAGACTGTTGCACAGACAAACTTATTTTAAACATCACAATCTCTAAAGCGACTCCATTGGGTCACTGATGTCAACACGGACAACTTGATTATATCCGCAATGAGTAACATATTTAGCATTATGGACAATCCTTGTCAGCTTTTTATAATAATAACAGATCACATGGATAACTCCAACATCACTTTACATTTGAAAAGGAGTTCGAACTTGAGAGTTAAACTTCACAATTGATTTTTTTTCATGCTGGATTTGAATTCAATATTAAAGTTAAGTTGTACCAATGGATTATGCATGATTGCTTAAAAGCATTCAATTTTTTTTTATCTGCAAACTATTGCAAACTATTGCAGTTCGCAGTATCGCAGTTCATGGCCTTTTGAAACAGTTTTGACTATCAGGAAATGCGGAAGGCTTTCTTGGAAAAAGGATGGTAGGGTCTAAGAAATACAATGGGATGGGAATAATAGAAAATGTCTTATAAAGCTTAACAAGCATGAAGGCTCCATGTAATGTACATATCCTGGTACAACTCACAATAGTCTGAAGGAGAGGGATGTCTTTTTTTTTATACTTAAAATAGTTCCTTTTAGTGGACTTCATTGATTGTGCATTACCCATGTTGATCTTTAGAAGATGTTAACTCATTGCATACCTTACTCCAAGATTTCTACCTTAGTGAGCTACTATCAGTTAACCTGAGATTAAAGCTATTTTAGTTTGCCTCTTGAACAAAGCTGGCTTCATTGTTTTGGGCAGAGATCATGTAACATAAATCTTTTCTGCAGGGAAGAAAATAGATATTGCAGGGCTACATTTCAAGCCTGTTGTAATGACGCAACCACCCTGAATGAAGTTTTGCATTATACGCTTTGAGGATTTTTTGGTTTTCACATGGGCTGTTTTTTTTTATTGGTGGTGGTAGAGAAAAAGCAACCCATTTCATTGTCCATATATATCTGTATTCATATTATGCTTAATAATTGCTAAACCCTTTGTGTGCCAGTTGAACTGCTGCTTTGCTGCTTTTGAATTGAATTGAATTGAATTTATTAACAACTTCAACATCATCAATAGCAATACAAAGAAATTGTATGTACTTGACTGAATTAACAAAGAAAGAACGAAATAAATTATCAAACAAAACTGGCATGAATCTAACAATGGATGTAGAAATAAAGCATATTACTTATGATGCAGCATTGTACACAATTTTATACATAAGTGAATGTTGTTAATGGGAATCAGAAGTTAGCACAAGTGCTAGTCGAGCCTGATTCCTTTAATTCATTAGTACGGCAGTAACAAAAAAATCATCTTTGGCTACTGATTGCGTAAGCACTAGTACATGTAATGGTAATGATGAATACATGTATAAAGAAGTATGCATGTAAATTATTGTTAAATATCTCTTAGATATAAGAGTAATATCTTATTAACTATACTTGACAACTACTTTAAGTCATACTGCTGTAAAAATTAAAAGAAAAAGAAGTATAATCTAGACATCTCATACAATCTTGATTTCCACACAAACGGGAAACACAACAAGCGACAATTTAACAGTTTCCTGTTGAAACTGAAAGCTCCATTAAATACTTCATTAACAGCTTTCGGAAAGCAACTCTAGTTTTCATTTCTCTAATGTCTTTTGGGATACGATTCCATAATTTTACTCCAATGTAAGATATTGAAAATTGGCCTTGTGTTGTTTTACACTTAGGTATATATAGCTGTCCCTGATCTTTTCCTCTAGTGGCAAACCTGTGATCTATCACTTGACAATATTGTATTAGAGTGTGAGGAAGGTTGTTATTAACTAAATCATATACAAAAGTTGAAACCGACAAGAAGTGTAGATTGTAAACATCCAGTATCTTTAACTTGTGGAACAAAGGTCTTGAATGAGCTCTCCATGAACTAAAGGTAATTGCTCTCATTGCCATCTTTTGGGAATACAATATGCATTTTAAGTTAGTCTCGTAGGTACTTCCCCACACTTCAATGCCATATGAAAGGTGTGGCTGTATTAACCCCTGATACAACATCAATAATACATTCTGTGGGACAAAATGCCTGAGTCTGAATAAAATACCAACCTTTTTACGAACATTCTTATTAACCATTTTGACATGTTCTCCCCATGTAAGGTGATTATCAATTTGAAGTCCTACAAATGAGGCCATATTTACCTCAGATATTTCTGAGCCAGATATTTCAAGAGCACCGTTAACCTTCACAGATCGTCTTCTACTTCTTATCAACATGTAACTAGTTTTCTTTAGGTTGATTGTGACCTTGTTAGCATAACACCATGTCTGGACTTTTTCCAAATGCGTATTAACTAAGTGCATATCAATCTCCGCTTTGCCCACCTCAAAAGTGTGGAACAGATTTGAATCGTCAGCAAACAATCTGAAATTAAAGTACTGAGTGGAATTAGGCAAGTCATTAATATAAATCAAAAAGAGTGTTGGTCCCAGCACTGATCCTTGCGGGACTCCACATGATATATTCAAATTAGATGACATTGTATCTTTGTATTTCACAAACTGATGTCTGTTGCAAAGGTAGTCTACAAACCATTGTAAAGCGACACCACGTATTCCATAGTGTGATAGCTTTCTTAGGAGAATGTTGTGGTTTATGGTATCGAATGCCTTCTGAAAATCAATAAAGAGCCCGAGTGTGATTTTCCCATCATCCAGTGATTTCAAAAGGGTATTTGTTAAATTGATAATCGATAACTTTGTACTATATTTTTTACGAAAGCCATATTGATGTTGCTGCAAAATATTGTTAACTTCTAAAAAATCCATTAACCTATTATTAACAATCTTTTCAAAAATTTTCCCTAAAACTGGCAATATTGAGATTGGCCTATAATTTCCTGGAACTTCTTTGGACCCTTTTTTGTAAACAGGTATTACTTTAGCTATCTTTAAAGCATCAGGAAATTTGCCTTCTTGTAATGATAAATTGATAATGTGAGTCAATGGCGTCGTTATATAAACTGCAGCATCTTTTACGAGTCGTGCAGGCAGCATATCATACCCACATGCTTTCCTCATATCGGTAGCATGTAGGTGATTTAACATTTCATTTTCTGTCACTGGCTTCCAAAATAATGACCTATTTTGCTTAGACCCCAAATACGATGTACAATCTGTATCGATTACTGGTATTTCATCTGCTAGATTTGGTCCTACACTTACAAAGAATTGATTAAATTCAGAAGCAATTTCACAATCATCACATGTAGTTGTACTTTCTCCATTTCGTACAATTCTTAACTTCTGAACATCAGTTGATTTTGTTGAGGCATTTACTCGATTTAGTAACTCATTGATAGTCTTCCATGTTTTACTGGTATCGTGTTTGTTTTGTTCTAAAATATCACTATAATATTTACGTTTAGCATTTTTAATAACTAAGGTCAGGGTATTTCTATATCTTTTATAACTTCCCTCATATTGCACATCAAAATTTGATGATTTATATTTCGAGTACAATTTGTGCTTTTTCCCTATGGATTTAAGGATCCCTTTCGTTATCCACGGTTTTTTAGCTACATTTTTCTTGTTCATAGACTTTTGTGTGAACACAGGGGCATGTTTATCACAAATATTTTTAAAGATATCAAAAAAGTTGGCATAACACTTGTGAATGTCATTTTCCTTGAGTACAAGATCCCATCTGATTTTGGCCAGATCTTCATGAAACTCTTCAATTTTGTAATTCTTATAGGTACGACTTGTTACTTTCTTTTGGTAACCTTTGTTTCCAGATTTACAATTTTCAAAAACCACAAATATAGGAAAGTGGTCAGATACATCAGTTTCTAGAACACCCGCATGGATAGTAGAAGCATTGAAATTGGTGTAAACATGATCAATTAGAGAAGATGATGAATTTGTTACTCTTGTCGGTGATGCAATCAATTGTTGTAAACCTGTACAATTCAACGCTGTTGCAAATTGTTCAACCTTGTCCTCCTTATCCAGCAAATCAATATTAAAATCTCCCAACAGAAAACAATTTGTCTTATCTAGTTTTAGATCTGCTAGTACATTTAACAGGCTATCTTGAAATTCGGAAACATCAGTGTTGGGTTTCCGATATATTATACCAACAACTTGTGAATAAAGTCGCATATGGCACACAACGGGTTAAAGGGTTTCTAAATTAGAAAAGTAAGATCCCTCTATTCTATGTAAAATTATCCACTTGAAAAGAATTTCACATCCGTTTGCTGCAATAAAGTCTCATTTTGACGAAAATTTGAAAAAAACGCACGTGATGTATGAGAAGTCAAAATTCCATAGATTGTACGGAAGTCAACAATAGACCATTTCTGTAATGTATTCACAACTTTCCCCCTAACTGCGTAGTAACGCGTTATTGCATTCACCTGTATCTTGTCATTCAGATTCAATGGATGGAATGCACTTTGAATATATTAGTTATTGCTACTCAGACAAATCTCGGACAAGCTTTGGGGTTCCTATTGGTAACGTATTGTTTGAATTGCATGAATAAAACATTTTATTTATGCTGTTGGCATTTATGGCATTTTGACTTCTCATACGTCATTGGAGGTGTGTGTTTTTTTCAAATTTTCGTCCAAATGAGACTTTATTGCGGCAAACGAATGTGAAATTTGTTTTTAGTGGATAATTTTACACGGATTAGGGGGAACTTATTTTTCTAATTTAGTCACCCTTTAAAGGTCTGCTTTGTAAGCACGAGGATTTTGTTTTTGTTTTGATTCATAACAAGTACCTTCACATCTACTTTATTGCGCAAGTGTAAAACTCTACTACCCGCACACTGCTGTAAAAAGAGAAGAAGTCAATGGAGGTTAACACTTCATGAGCCAATGGTGCGTCTTTACACAACCAATACTCACAAGTCCCATTAGGAGTGCAGTTTGTCTGACATACAAAGGGTTAAATTAAGATGAAAATATAGTAAGAGTGCAGCATCATATTCCCTGGAACCAAAACATGGCCAAATTGTGCCTGTACCAAGGAGACTTCCAGTGAAATGGGACAAGGTACGTACATTTGCTTTCCAGTCCACTGCCTTAGCACTTTGGCATATGAGCGGATTTATGTTTGTGCTGCATTAAATGTTGATTATGATGCAAGGACTACAGATATATCTAAACTTAAGAATATCAATCATATTGTATGGATGTTGCTTGCTATTAGCTTAAAAACTTTCTTGAGGGTTGCCTGTCATAGCAACAACTCATGCTTCTTGTGCATCTTGTATGAGACAAAGAACTACCTCATGCTTGGACATACCAGTTAAGTAATTTGTGCATTTTTACATGATCTCCAGTAATTGTTCATGTCCAAGCTTACTGTAAATGATTCTACCCATTGATCCAAAAACTCCATTATGTAAATTGAAACTCAAAATTAGAATCCTGCACCTCTAAAATCCAGTAAGATTAAAGAGGGGCCCTACATATAAAAATCCGAACAAGGAAGCATAGGCCCCTTTCAACAAAAAAGGGTAAAGCGTTGCCTTGGTACTAGGATTTATTTGCCTACATGTATTTAGTATCACAATGAATGAAGTTATAAATATTATAATATCAGAAAACATACATGTACATGTATTTTTCTAGGTGTAACATTGGTCAAACTTGCATGCTGGTGATAGTGACTTGAAATTCAGTGTTGGAAACATGAGGACACAATTCTTGCATTTGTTATGGTCAGCTGACTTGCCATATTTATCACCAAGTGTTTTTTGACCTTGTGCATTGTTTGGGATAGTGTTGAGTGAATAGTGCTGAGTGGGTCAGGAGTTTGTACTCATTATCCTCTCTCTGTATGTGTGGACGGGGGCAGATAGAGATGTCGAACTGTTAATACACTTTGTCCGTTATTGTTGTTTAGCTGACAGCCTATGTATGTACATGAATAGAAGGGAACAGAGAGAGAGAGAGAGAAATAAAGAGAGAGAGATAAAGATAGAGAGAGAGATAAAGATAGAGAGAGAGAGAGAAAGAGAGAGATAGAGGATGTTTATAGAGACATGCATAGAGAGGAGTGAGGACTGAGAGAGGGAGAGATGGAGGAAAATGGAGTGAGAGGTAGAAGAGGCAGGGAGGGAGGGAACAGAGAAGGAGGAAGCTTTTAACTTCTTAAATTTTATCACACGATGAACAACGTTTTTTTTTTTACAAACCACATAAAAATACTTCAGAAGTATTTACCCATGTGAATATGTAAAGCAAAGAGGATACATTTGCCTATTCAAATGATATGGCTAGCAATGATCACGACAACATGAACCGTGGCAAAAACACACAAACTTGAAACCTTTTTAAGGTGCGGAATACCCTCAAAACCTCATCCTCGAAAGGAGCCCTTTTAATCTCTTCATGTCAATAGTGATGGCTGTAGTATACCTGCTATGTTTATTTGTCCCACGGCTGACGTCTAGAGAGCAGACTGATTTCAGGATCACGTTTCTTCAAAACAAGTAATAAAAACCGGTGCCTGATACAGAAATAGAAAATAAGAACTACACTGATATGTTTAGCTAGGATTGCCAAATATTTGTCTTATAAAGAATTAGATTAGATTACTTCACATTTCCATGGAAATACAATACAAATAAAATGCGAAATATAAATTCACCACTTACAAATGGCAACTAAAACACTACAGGGGCAGTGAGGTAGGTGTTGTAAGCGACATGGGAGAGGTTAGATGAAAATCAAAGAAATTAACAAGGGTGACCAGGGAAACAAAAATAGAAAAAGGTAAAGTCTGTAAAAGGGGATAAAAAGCATGAAAGTGGACAATGACTGAAATTACACTGATGACCAAAGCTGTTCAAACTGCCAGTATTTAATGTTCTTCCAAATATGAGTATACAAGTAACGACTCATAACTGCGATAGTGACTAACATGGGAACTGATTTCAGTTAGTTAAATCAAATAGTTAAATCAAATGCTCTCCTTTTTTTTATTGAATGTGCAAATTGACTTTAATCTCTGTGTGTGAAATTACTTTGAATATTCATTTCTAAAATCTTTGTCCAGCATTAGCCTGACATTAATGCATGTACAACAGTATTTTGTGAAATAACCCAAAAAAATTTGGTTGGGAGAATTCTTGGGGAGATTGGTGCACTCTTTGCGTTTCCATTTGTAGCCAAAGAGGGCACTTTTTGCGATTGAGATAATTTCCCCAATCAGAAGTTATGTTTTCTTTGCAGTTTCTCTGTGGTTAAATGTACAAACCTCCAGGAAATGTGTCGCATACTGTGCAATAGTCTCAGTCTTAGAACCGTGGCGTACATGTACACTCCAACCCAAAGGAATTGGCATAGGGAAAGGGAAAGGAAAGAAAAGGAAGGAGCCACAGTTTTGTCCACTTCAGCATGAAACATGATGCTTTAGCCTAAAAAGCATCGTGTTTCATGCTGAACTGGACAAAATATACTGCGGTTTAAAAATGCAACTCCTTCCTTTCGTTCTCTTTCCCTTTCCCTATCCCTATGCCAATTCCTTTGAGCTGTAATGTACATGTACTTGACTCATGTGTTTGACTCCCAAAACACTGCTCTGTAAACTGTCAATACATTTATTTTTAGATTGGATGGTAGATCCGGTGTACAAGTTTCAAAGAATTGTTGTGCTCCTGACACCCACTTGACAACAATTCCTGTCGTTGTCATGGGAACCATGTGATTCATTTCAAAACAACATGTAAATGGAAACTTTAACCTTGGATTAGGCTGGTATGAAATAACAATTAAGTGCTTTCCTCTATGATGGTGTATGTGCAATATAGCTCCATTGGTGTTTAAACGGGCCTAACCCTTTTTGCGCCGGACTTCATGTTACTTTATGGGGTTTGTGTGTATTACTTGTGCAAACATGTTTCAGTGCATAAAGAGTTAAGATCTATTTTGATTGAATTTTGTATGTACACTTTATGGCCTTAGTATCGATTCAGCTGACACCAATGACTTCTTCTTTCACCGAAGTGCTGTCTTTGAGGATACTTCCTGGTTGCTATGACATCATGAATGACCTACTTAACTCTATACATGTAGACAGTCTGGGGAATTTTGAGCTTGTATTTCTTGGAAAATCAATGTATAAGCCATACAATGTAAACATGTGCCATTCAGCTATTGGTTGTGAAACATGTGTTTAGTAAAAGCTGTATTGAATTGAATTGACTCAATTTTGATTGCATGATGGGAATTTAATTGGATCAAATGAAATCTAATTGAAGAAAAAAGTAGCTTTATAGGGTGATCCATGGCAAATATGATAAATAGAACATCTTAGTGGTGTGACCGACACATAGACAACATCAATGCAATGTCTACTTCTTTATCTCTCCATCTTTGATTTCAACACTTGAAATACGACTTATTTTCTTTCTCTTTCTTTGTCACTCCTATCTACAATTCCCCTTTCTCTCCTTAACTTCCACATCTTGTCATCCCTCTCTTCCTCTCTACGTAAGTTCTTTCCATTTTCATGCCCGCGGCTCACCCCGTCTCTCTCCCATTTCCTCGAACAATTCCGATCACATCGTCCCCCTCATAAGACTTCATGAAACTAATATCTCGCATCAGCACATGAAGTTACACATTGTGTGGACGGTAACCAATGGCGATGGAAACTGACGCCGAAACCCACCCTTGTTCATATTTACAGATCTGCGACAAGAGGTGAATGTTAACCATCTCGGTATGAAGCCTTGAAAAACAGATCGAGTGATTAACCCTTTGTGTGTATTCATTCAACTGTAATACACACAAATTCCACGGAGCAGCATTTTATCTGACACTCAAAGGGTTAAATAATATCCTGCCATGGAATGAAGTGGGTTAAGGGAACAGAACCCATATCCTGTAGTGTGTTTGCTGAGGATCTTGTGGGGTGTAAAGACCGGTGTAATGGGTCGTCATTCCTGCCAACCGTTCTGATTTTGGAGGAATGATTTCTCTTCTCATCTATGAATCTAAAATTCCTCCTCTTTTTCATGAAATACAGTTGAAAGGTTACACAATACATCTTACATGTATATCATCTAAATTCCTCTCTTCAATGGAAAAGTAAGCACAATACATCTTATATCCTCGGTGAATCTAAAATTTAAAAAAAAATCTCAATTCTCTTTTCCAGGAAATATAATGGGAAAGTTAACACAATATCATCTATGAATCTGAATTCACCCCCTGCTCCATGAAATGCAAAAGAAAAGTAAACACAATACATCTTACATGTACATCATCTATGAATCGAAATTCATACACTTTTCCAGGAAATACAATGGAAAAGAAAACACAATGCACCTTATATCATCTATGAATCTAAATTCATCCCTCTTTTCCATGAAATACAATGGAAAAAGTATACAAAATATGTTTTTAGTATTCTGAATTTGTACTTTTACAGCATTCTGATTTCTTACATGTTTGGGTTTTTGTGATTTCCCCAGAGTGTTGATGAGAGGCGTGCCTGTATATATCACAGGATCCAAGCACTCATACTAATATACTAATACTAATATACTAATAGGAATAGAAGCTGTTGAGTAGTGAAGTAAGGAGAAATGGTTCCGGGCAATGGACTATTTTCGATTTGTATGCACATTTTATGCATGTTTTTCAAACAATACATTATTAATGGTAACCCCAAAGCTTGTCCGAGGTTTGTCCAAGCAATAATAAGTAGTAGATTCAGAGTGTATTCTGTTCATTGAAACTGAATCAACAGATACAGTTGAATGTAATAACTTGTCGCCATAAATTTTTAGGTAAAGTAATGAATACGTTAAAAAAAAAGCTTATTGGAATGGGCATACAAGCAGCACATAGCTCCTACAGTAATCTGATGCAATTTGCATTTTTCAAAACCAATATTGAGCGTGTTTGCCTTACAGGAGTAATTCAGACTTTTACCACATGCTGCCATTGTATGTTAAGTGCACTTTCAAGCGTAGGCATCATCATTGCATATCTACATTTATACAATTACAAATAATGCTCAAAAATCCTAATATTGAGATAGTTTACCTAAGAAATAACCAGCATATTGTGAGTGGTGTATACTGTAGAATATAGAAACTGACAGTTTCTATCGCTTTTTTTTGTTATTTCATGACTAATAGTAGTTTCAAAGTTGGATATAAACATTGATGATGAAGCACTCTGGGTGGTATTATGTGCTGATAGTGCGAGTAATGAGGAAGCAAAGGAAATGGTATTTCGGTCGAAGTCTGATACTGTAGCCATGGCAACCAGCAGCAACACTGTGATATCATAATCAGTGCCTCATGAGCTGTCCAATACAGGAAGTAATTCTTCATTTAATTTCCGGATAATTTGACGACCTCATTCCAAGAAAGGATGTAACTTTGAAATAATATTCTGGTATTCATAGATGCAAAGCTCCTGCCAATCCTCCTTTCTAACCTTTTCACAGTTTGATGATATTTTAGATATTTCTATTTCTATACCTCATTCTATACTTCATTCCAACAAAGGATCAGGCTTTTCAACAATCTTTCGGTGTTCAGAGATGCAAAGCTCATGCCAGTCCTCCCTCTCAAACAAATCCAGAGTTGTTTACATATATTTTTCTGGAACGAAATGCTCAAAACCAGGATGTAAATGTTGTAGCTGTGACATTGCCTTTTCCATCAGTATCCTGATGGTTGGTGCAGTCTCACTGCCTTGGAAATACTGCATTGCACGTTAAAGGTGCACATCTTTACATCCAAACGGAAATTAAGATCGATTTTGAATTAACAAAATTGAAGGAAAATGAAACCCTCATAAATAAGTTCAATTGAATGCAAGCAGACAAGTCTGAACAACAGGTGAGCAAAAGATTGAGAAAAATCAAAGATTAAAAAAGAGGAAAAAGAGAGCTGTTAATTTGTGTAAAATCATGATCACTAACACTGAATTTAGGTCATTAACCTTCAAGTGCAACTCCAATTGAGTTATTAACCCTTTGTGTGCCAGAGAAATTCTTGTCCTATGGGAAATGTGTACATTACATGTGAAAAAAAGTCACACGTCACACTTAAATGAGAAGTCAACAATACTTAGAGCATTACTTGTCTACCATTGATTTATAGAACGAGATTAGCTTCCCTATAATATATCTGATCTTTCTCAAACTTCTACCAATCTGTGTATCTGATTTCTGCCTTTATTTAATTCAATTTATTATCAGGGTTCCATTTCGAGTTAAATTACATTGCCATGCAATAAGCCATTTAATCCATTTTCACATCATTCCCACAACTGTGTAGTAAGGCATTATGGCATTGACTTGTATTTCATGATGCATTTTCAATGGGTGGAACTCACACTGAATCTATGAGTTGGTTCTACTCAGACAAACATTGAACAAACTTACTATTATTAGTAACATATTGGTAGAATGACATGCACAAAACTTACATGCAAATAAAAAAAATGGTCTGTTTTTTGTGCTGAAATGATATTAAACTTCATCCGTAAAGAAATGAAGCTGGATGACAAGACAGAGATTTCCCCACTCTTCTCATAAACATTTTACCAGGAAAACACTGGATAGTGTCCTCCCCTTTTTTGTTGCCAATATTCGCTGTAATCTAATAAACGCTTGTTCAAAGTGCAAAGTCAGTCTGTGGCTTGTTGACATTCGTCATCTGATCCTGACCAAACATGTGACAAGCTGAACAATTAATTAATGACCCCCCCCCCTCCGCTCCCTCATCGATCCACAAATGGCTGAAAAAAAGGTTCTAAAAGATTATTGTACAGCATGTGCTGAAGTTGTCCAATGGACTGAACAGGGAGATGTAGAGTAACATGTCCCCAAATTGATGATATTTCTATGTATCTGTAGTGAAGGTAATGTACCAGTTTTGCAGACAAAATCCAGTTGTGTCAACCTAAGCCTGAGATCAAATGCACAGTGATTGCAATCAAATGAATTCAGCTCCATACATTGACTGCAATAGATTGCAATTAGCTGTGACGTTGATCTCAGGCCCAACTGTACATGGACCACAGATGTAATAAATAGATCTAGTTTATGAAACATGGATCTTAAAAGTGATAAAGAATTCATATACAGCATGAAAAATGTGCAACTTTGTAGTTTGCTTCTGAGGTTCAGATTCATTTTCAACTGCAAAGTTTAGTTGTAGCTATCCATTTAATCTGACATTTTTTCTATTAATTCTACAAACATGCTATTACAAAGGTGACAAGAAATGTCCCTGATGTTTTCATCTGATTGAGTCTTTTAGATCGGAATGTTCAAAATGACTTTAGGTTTGAGAGTTTTACAGGTAACATTGTATAATGTTATATTTGTAAGTATAATCCTATATTTTAGACGAAGAAAGGAAATATCCATCAGACATTTCAAAGAATGATATAAGCCAATTTAAAATCCATAAGACATTTCCATACCCATAAGACATTTCAAAGGTTGATATAAGCCAGTTTAAAGTCTCTTTTGATGTACTGTGGTATTTACCCAACTTCAACAGTTATGTCTGCAAACGGGACACAAAACCAATAACATTGGAAGTGTCAGTCTGGTAGCCAGGTGACAACGCTTATTACATGCATGTTGGTTTTGTTGTATCACAAATGGAATGTTATGTAATTGTGTTTACTGGTAACATATGATATGAACATTTTCCAGAAAAGGCGTTACCACTCCCTCCAATCATTCAAGGTGTGCTCAGTTTTAGATGTACATTTATAGACTCAGAGCGGTGTAATTGATATTAGTGGTAGGGGTGCCCCCAGATGCCATCAAATGAAAACAAAAATTCAGTTGATCAGAAAACTTCAATACTTAACGTATTCTTACTCTGTTGGGTACACAATAAATCACCTGATGCTGTCACAGAATCATTGATTTTCATCACAGAATCACAACAGTGGGTGATTTCAATTATTCACTGTAATTATTGTGTGGACAATCTTGATATACCATTAGTGATTCTGAGGAAAAAATCAATCATATTGAATCAATAATGTTTCATTTTGTTTTTACTTGGCATCCCATAAAGTTAGTCCAGGTTTAGTAAGCATATTCAGGTAAAGCACCGTTGTGAATATGGGCCATTGATGCAAGTGAAATTCTAATTAAATATTGAGGGTTTTGCCATGGCATGTGTTGAGGTTAATGAGTTACATCTGTTTGCTTTTGGTTTCTAACTTATTAAGGCCTGATCGTTAATTAGCTTGACACAATATGTAATGGCGCTCAGCATGCGACGACCATGTAAGCAGAAACCCCCCTCAGTGTGAGCTGGCCTTCCATTCACTGGTAACAGCTTGTGGTGCTGTGGAGGAGTGTCCACACTGTGAGGAATTTCTGGTGATTATCCACCTCACCACCGAACACAAAGCAGGAATTCTGGCATTGAAAACAACCTGTACATCCTACTTACAGATATGCTTCATGTCATTTACAGTTCTAAGACGATTCTTCTGTCAGTGTGAAGTTGTCTTACACAAGTCAGGAAGAGTATTGTGATATTGTTTTCATTTTCAAAGCCTGTTCTCACTGCTAGTCATTCTAGTTTAGTACGCTCCAGCTCAAAGGAATTAGCATAGGGAAAGGGAAAGGAAAGAAAGGGAAGGAGCCGCAGTTTTAAACCGTGGTATATTTTGTCCGGTTCAACATGGAACATGATGCTTTTTAGGCCAAAGTACCGTGTTTCATGCTGAACTGGACAAAATATACTGCGGTTTAAAACTATGGCTCCTTCCCTTTCTTCTCTTTCCCTTTCCCTTTGCCAATTCCTTTGAGCTGTAGTGTAGATAGTGGCTGTAAATTGCTCATTTTAATGTAAGTGCTTCATTCCCTGGGAGTGAAAACCACTCTGGTGCCCTCAATGTTAACTTAATTTCATGATCAAGAACAGTTGTCTTCACATGTTTCTGAGGTCTGTTCTCACTCCTAGCTATTCTGAAATGACTCCAATTCAGTGGATAGTAGATATTGCTTCATCTAACACAAGTTCTTTATATCCTGGCAGTGAAAACCACTTTTGTGTCCTCAATGTGAACTGCCCTTTGTGATCAAGCAGACATATGTGTGAGGTATCTTAGCATGTTACTGAAGCCTGTTCCCACTGCAAGTTATTCCGACCTGCCACCAGCAGAGTGGATAATCCAGTTCTTCATACCCTGGCAGTGAAAAACATTTTTCTGTCTTCAATGTGAACTGCCCTCCACAATTAAGCAGACTTGCATGAGATATATTTACATGTTACTGAGAGCTGTTCTCACTCCCAGCTATTCCGACCTGCCAACCAGCCGAGTGGATAATCGATATTACTACTTGATGGTAGTCCCGGGAATCATAATAACCTAGCATGAGAGGAGGAAATGGGCTCCGGCTCTCTCCGGTCTTTCTCCCAAAAAGGATGTCAAAGATTTGCCAAATCAATTTTTTTGGGTAAAAGCGCAATAAAAGAATAGTGGCAGATGTCTTGTGAGATGGAATTGAAAGGAGGTACGATGGAAAGCAAGAGTTTTTTCAGTGTCGTTGTGAAGCTAGTTATTATTGGCTTATTCTCTAATCTAACGGTGAAAAAAGAAATCTGCGAACATCAGATTTTCTGTGTTGATTGGAAGCTTCTCTAATCTATCTTGTGGTGGCGTAATGCTTGAAGCATTTCTACATCTCAAGGAAATCTTGCATAGTCACGTACAACGTAATAAAGACATCTTATGTCAAATGTAAATGTAAATGTATGTTAATGTGTATGTGTGTGTGTGTGTGTGTGTGTGTGTGTGTGTGTGTGTGTGTGTGTGTGTGTGTGTGTGTGTGTGTGTGTGTGTGTGTGTGTGTGTGTGTGTGTGTGTGTGTGTGTGTGTGTGTGTGTGTGTGTGTGTGTGAACCACGCGCAAATTTACTGTGTAATAGTCTTATTATTCTTACTGTTTTTGCTTTCTTTGATCCATGGCTGTGTACCATGCGTCTACCAGAGATACCCGACAAAAAGTGACATTCTGCCATTTTGAGCCATCCTTAAAAGATTTTCTGCTGACCACCCTGGCCAAACCTCTTTATTAGATGCTGGGAGTCAGGCTATGATTTTATGGTTTTGTGACGATCTCCTTGAGCTAGTTTCACTTCTTTCTTTAATGAGAGAGCTCTTGAGTTAGTTTGCATGCACAGACTCAATCTCCATCCTGCAAAGGAAGAAAATTATGTCAAAACAAAATATTACCCTCTAAAATGGAATTGAAAATGGATTGAAACCATACCTCTTAGTTATTATAACAATGAGAGTACAATTTTTTGCCTATTTATGGGAATGAATCTTATTTTGAATAAGTAACTTGAAGAAAGACTTTTGACATACTGCAGAGTATTTGTCTTACTCCAAACAAAAATAGAAGCAATATTGTATTGAAATCGTGGAAAATGCTATTAGTCAAACACTGCTTAATAATTTGATAATTCATTGCTAGTTTGTTATTACTGTCTAATAATTTTATGTTTTTCTGTTTATATGTAACTTGTTTGATGTCACATTTCTGATTTGTATCAATGTATCATCTTTGTAAACCAGTGAAAATGAAATATCCAATTGGACAATAAATTGCAATATCAAGATATCATACAAGGAAAAGACATCCCTCAATGTACAGTGCATATTTGCAGTCATACCCAATTATTCCAAAATCAAACTAGAATGGGACCCATGGTCATGACAGAATTCTCCATATCGCATATACACTACAGCTCAAAGGATTTGGCATAGGGAAAGGGAAAGGGAAGAAAGGGAAGGAGCCGCAGTTTTGAACCGCGGTATATCTTGTCCACTCCAGCATGAAACACAATGCTTTAGCCTAAAAAGTCTCATGTTTCATGCTGAACTGGACAAAGTATACCACGGTTTGAAACTGTGGCTCCTTCCCTTTCTTCCCTTTCCCTTTCCCTATGCCAATTCCTTTGAGTTGTAGTGTAGCTCTCTGAATCCGAACGTGTATGGCGCTCTACTTTTTTTGCCTTTAATTCTGGGGATATGAACTTCCGGTTCACGAACATTCTCTAGCCATCGTCTTGCTTGTGTCTTTTCATTCTTTCATTAGTCCATCCACAATCAATGTTGAGGTAGGCAAAAACATCGCCGTGAGTGATTGGTGGTATATTTTTCAAGTCCTTCCTCCATGTAACAACCCTTCCATAAAAATCCAAAAAAATTGTTCACAACATATGGGAGAGCACCTCGCATGTGATGTTGCAAAATCAAAACTTTAAATTGAAATAGCTTTCTTTTCCTTTGACCAATTTTCGTCAAACCTTCACTAATATGTTTATCTAATGTGTCTCCTTTTAGTGAACCCAAAATGATATGAGGGTGAAGTATCCCTTTAAGATGCAAACTTTTGTAACCCCATACTCTGTTTCCTTCACTCTCTACCAGGGACAAGGCCGATGATTAAGGGGTATCAGATTGATACATTACTTGCACTGTCAAGTGCTGCGCTAACTACCAGTAATTATAAGAGATGGAATAAAACCAGTACATAGACCCGCAAGTGTTCCCACCAGATCCTTGTCGCATATTTGTTACCATAGTGTAAGTGCGAGAACACACGTCAGTCATACAGCGTGTTGGTGTATGACAGTGGGAATATAAAATTTTCATGCTTTTCCTTTACTTAATGTCACCTCGTTTGCTGTGTGGCTTTTTGTAGTGGATGAACTAATTTGTTGAATTGCCGGTAACCATGGATATTTGTCAATTTCTTGAGCCTTCCTGATGTGATCATCATGGTTAACTTACAGGTATGTTCACATGGTGTTTTTTGGGGTGTATTTAGGCATTTTTTACTGGTTACAGCCTCATAATTCTAATAAACCCTCATTCATATATGCAGGATACCTGCTAGACAGCCGTGTAGTTTCCATGGGTAATTTAACTTCCAACTTTTATTAGATAAGGTACCCCAATGTTTCTAGACACATAAGTCTTATGATACTTGTAGGAACCCTTTTTACTGTAAAAATATTTGTTCACTGGAAGGTGCATGCACTTTGCAATAATGTAATGCAAAATAGTAAAGTATGTGTTGAATTTCCCCCTAACAAACACACACTATGTGATACCGAGTCTTCAATTATATTAATACAAATTGTTGTAGACATTTTATTCACACGGTACTTCTATAGACTGTGATTAACTTGATTTAAATTAGAATAAAAAAATATGATAACATCGTCGCACACGATATTAAACAATGCTATCACAAACTGTGCAAACACGTTTTATGAGCCTAGTTGTGGTTTCATAAATGTAGTTTTCATTCCATAATTGAGTCACTTTGCATGCAGCTCAAAGATTAAGTCGACGGCAAATGGTGTGCAAATATTTGGTCAAATAATGAAGCTTAACCAGGTTCACAACCTCTCGCTTGTGTAAACTTTAAACTTTTGTTTATCATCCATGCATTAAAGGTAAGGGGTATTGGTGGTAAAGACTGTAACCCCGTTCATATACACCACCTATCCGCAAAATAAGTGCAACATTTGCGGCAATTTTGCAGACACATTACTGATAGCTTCGTATATGAATGGGAATCACTCAATTAATGCGGCATTTGCTTCCTCCTTTTTTCTGTCTTTTTGTGGCTATTTTGCAAATGGAGATCTAGTAATAATAATACTGCAATATTGTGTTAAACGAATCTTATAAACTGCGTCTGAAAAATAGTCATAAATGTTGCGCCTTGTGCATCACGTTCTGGCAAGTGGTTCACTAATCGTACCTCTTGTATGGCTTAGCGGTACATGTGACCATTGCGTGGAAATGATCCAGTTGTCCAAAACACCGCAATATTACTGCTTTTTGTGAGTGTATGAATGGTGTTTTTGGAGGCTGGCTGGAAAGTTGCTTACAGATGTGCATTGGTAGTAATAGAGGTATTATCATGATTATGGTGTATGAACAGGGCTTATTGGACCCATAATGATAGATTTCTATTTTGCCTTGACCATGGGCCTCGACCATGGGCCTCATCATTGTTTGATTTCAGGATACCAGGGATGGATCATCATAAAATCATAAATTATAGAACAAAATCCAAACTCTGTTACAATGATTAATGGTTCTGCCATGATTATGACCTGGGGGATGTTTCATCAAGCTGTTCTTAACTCTTTGAGTGACACATTTGTGTTTATTCACAAGTAATACACGCGAACCCATTATAGAGCGCCATCGTTTCTGGCACACAAAGGGTTAGGCTAAGAACGACTTTACAGACGACTGTTGACCGTTTCTTGTGTTAAATGTTTTAACATAGTGGGAGATGATTTTCAACAATCCTAATGAAATATTTTTAACATATTTAGCAATCCTAATGAAATTTGGCAACTCATAAACTTTGTATTCAGACATGTGTTAACAACAAGCACGTTAATAAATTAAGATCAGTTATCAACTTCAACTGAAAAAAATAATTGAGAATCTGATTCAGCATAGAAATAGTCACCAGTTGTGGGTAAAGTCGTCCGTAGCAGCTTGGTGGAACACCACCCAGTAATCATTTCCACTTCTACCCTGTACCTTCAAATCTGAACAAAACCATGACAAGGTAAATCACAATTGTGCTATGATCTTTCAGTCCTGGGAATTGAAAAACATGTTTGCTAACCACATGACAATGGTAATGATATAGACAATTGATATATGTTGTAAAACAAATGTTGGGGATTCCCTCAGGAATGAGACTATCAGTATAGTTCTGATGAAAGGAGGCTTTCCAAGTGACATGCAAGTATCGTGTAATTTGTGCGAGGTGCCAATGGTATTCATTAGCACTTCTACCCTTTACCTTACCTTAAAAGATGAACAAAACCATGACAAGTTGATTTGCAATTGTGCTGGAATTGATAACCAATTTTAGGGATTCCTTCAGGAATGAGACTATGAACGTGACTGCTTCCTTTAAAGCAATTTTGAAAGGAGTCTTTCCAAGTGACATGCACGTATCGTGTAATTTGTGCGAGGTGCCAATTCAGCTTTAGTTGAGATGTCAATTTGGTGCAATCGCGCTGATGGGTTCACATTTGCGTGTTTGCGCAGACTGAACATATGTGGTGCCAGATATATGTAATAACATGAATCATGTGCTGTAATGGAGCAAATCATGCGAGTTGTAAGCGAAAGGGGGTTGGGTAAGTGGAGATTGCGGAGAGATTGGGATGGAGAACAGTAGTCGTGAAATATAAGGAGGAACAATTACCACTAAATGTGCCATTTTGGGAATTTGTTTCGCTTTATATACACACGCATGTATATCCCATAGAAACAACAGAGCAGCATTTTGTCTGGCATACAAATGGTAAATTTAACATAGGGAATGTATTTATGTGTGCCTGAATAGGGGGAAAAGAAAGATATTGCAGGCAGGCAAAATAAAGAACCGTTATGAATAAAGCCCATAGGATAATTGTGTTGGTGCAAATTTTCCTTGGTTCGTACATCCAAGTGAAAGTAATTTGATTTTTCTATGATGAATGTTAATGTATGATACATCTCATTAATTTGCTTGCTCATTGGAGAGGAACAGCAATAAGAGAGATATCAGAGTGTTTTTTGTTGACAACATAATGGCAGAGTAGATGTCTGTGTGTAGCATGGATTGATCTCACCTTGGAAACATGATTGGCTCGATGCTGGCTTTCATGATTGTGGTTGATTGCTGAGCTCCTACTCTGAGCTTGGAGAGAGAGGAAGGGAGAGAGAGAGGGGGGGGGGGGAAGAGAGAGAGAGAGAGAGAGAGAGAGAGAGAGATGAAATGATGAAAGGGAGAGGGAGAGCGAGAATGAGGGAGTGAGAGAAAGAGAATGTGTAAGGGAGAGAGAGAGAATGTGTGTGTGAGAGAGAGAGTGTGTGTGTGTGTGTGAGTGACGTAGAGCAAGAGAAAGAGAGAGAAGAGAGAGAGAGAAAAAGAGACAGAGAGAGAGAGGGAGGGAGAGAGAGAGAGAGAGAGAGAGAGAGAGAGAGAGAGAGAGAGAGAGAGAGAGAGAGAGAGGACCAATATACAGGCAGCAAAACAGAGAGTGCATGGGAAAGACAGAAGGGGAGAAGCAGAGAGAGAGAGAGGAAAGCAGGAAGAAAGAAAGGGACAGAAAGAGAGAGGGGAGAGGGGGAGGGGCAGACAGGGAGAGAGAAAGAGTGGTGTTGAAAGTAAAATCCTAAATATAGCCACTCTGGTAATGGCTGCAATGAGAATGGCAAGAACAGTTGCCATGGCAATGACAGGAATGTTGAGCAGGGCCCATGTGTGATGCAGATTGTGTCTGCACATCGAGGTGACATTATGCGCAGGGAGAAGCAGAAACATTTCCTCTTGAGATTTGTGGCAGAAAAGATAGCCTGTATGTAGACACATAGCAAGATGATTACTGGTATATGCTTTCAATGTACATTTCATTGTGTATAATTGATTATCATTATATTCTTTACTTCAAATTGGAGATTATTTTTTTTAAACAGATATGGCCTAAATGTACAAACCTAGTAAGATGATTGTATGCTCTCTATGTGTACATTTCTGTCATGAAATGTTATTGATCCACATTACTGTGGCTCATTCATCATTTTATTCTTTATTTTGATTTTAAGTGTGTTTTTTTTTTTTTAGATTTGTGGCTGAATATATTTTGTACATGAACAAACATCTCTATCATGAAATCTTATTGATTTATATTGTTTAGGCTCATTACGTATCATTATATTCTTTATTTCAAATTGAAGGTTTTTATTTTAGAATTAAATTGCAGGCGTTTTTTCAGGTTTGTTGCTAAATATATGCTGTAAAAGTACAAACATAGCGCGATGATGTTTTCCATGAACACAACTGTCATGAAATGTTATTGATCCATATCAGTGTGGATTATTGAGATAAAATCTTTATTTCGAACAGAAGGATTATGTTTTACAGCTCTGTTTCTCTCAGGGATACAAATTGTGAGGCAAAACCTGGATTTTGACTCATAATTGCATCATTTCTATTTGCACGATCACAGGTTGTTCGTGTACAGTAGTTAGCTTGTTGGCGCAAACACTTGTCAGCTAGTCAGGCAGTCAATAAGGGAGTCTGAATCAATATCCTGGTTAACACTACACTGTAAAACCAGTAATTATCGGACAACGTTGCTTTTCATGCTTTTCACGCAACACAGAGCAAGCGTGAATTCAATATCACCGTGCAATTAAAACCATCCTGCTCTCTTTAGCAAGCAAGACTTGCAAGTTTATCGGGTATTCTGGAGTTACTAGTACTGGTATTCAACTTGTGTGGGTGTTTCTCAGCCGTCAGCGTATTTATGGCAATAAATGTTCGTGATAATGCTTTGTTTGGAAAAAAAGTAATATTATGGTAAGCGAATCGTGTAAACTGGGTGCG
This sequence comes from Arbacia lixula, assembly GCA_963669155.1. NCBI lineage: Eukaryota > Metazoa > Echinodermata > Echinoidea > Arbacioida > Arbaciidae > Arbacia > Arbacia lixula. Next base: position 13,391,539 of record OZ022582.1, on the reverse strand, counting down.
GATAATAGCTGTTCATGTTGCGGCTTGTGCCTTATGCTCTGTAGCCTAGTAACTAGGCTACACGCTCTGGTTTGTGATTCGCTAATCGCAATGTTCGTGTTGCTGAGTGTAATAAGTCATCGTTGTATGTTTGCTCTAGCTAGCTAGGGGTGGGGGGTCTACCACATACCACATCTGTACCACACCACATCACATCATATACAGTTTTTTATACACTACAGCTCAAAGGAATTGGCATCGGGAAAGGGAAAGGGAAGAAAGGGAAGGAGCCGCAGTTTGAAATCGCTGTATTTTTTGTCCAGTTCAGCATGAAACATAATGCCTTTTAGGCTAAAGCATCGTGTCTCATGCTGAACTGGACGAAATATGCTGTGGTTTAAAACTGCGGCTCCTTCCCTTTCTTCCCTTTCCCTTTCCCTATGCCAATTCCTTTGAGCTGTAGTGTAGCTGTATATGAACATTGTTTTAAGAGGCTCGCTGGAGACATGCTAACTGAAGTGCATTGTAATAGTGTGGAATTACGCTATATGAATGGGGCTTATATATCTTAAAAGCAATCAGACGAATCTATTAGTAGGGACATTTATTGTTAGCTTTTTGACAAGATATGAAAAATGTATACAATGTAAATCAGGTTGTTTGTTTCATGACGTTAGGCTTGAAATAGAAGTCCTCTACTTGAAACGCCAAGGATTGCGGAACATGACGTCATCGCATATGTTGTTACAGGGAAATCCCTTATTTCTGCCAGTCTCCTTTTTTGTTTTGTTAGTTTCATGATATCAGGGTTAAAATAAAAGAAGCCCACTGCATCTACACCAATAAGTGCGGAATAAGACATCATCAGATGTTCTTATAGGGAATTCCCTTATTTCTTCTAGTCTCCCTTTTTTTTTTGTTTCACTATGACATCAGGCTTGAAGTAAAATTAGCCCACTGCATCAACACCAAGAAGTGCGGAATAAGACATCATGAGATGTTCTTACAGGGAATTCCCATATTTCTGCTAATGTCCCTTTTTCCAAGACACCAGATGATGATGATGATTGCACATGTATAGGTTGAGACCTAAAGGCAATTTGAAACAATTGCTTGTCGCATCTGTCAAAAACGAGATCACATTAATTCTTAACAAAAACAGAATGACCCGATCATCTTTATTCTTTAAGAAACATTGTATGGATGTTGTTTGTAATGCAATCCTCCGTCGCTCGACCCCCCACCCCCAACCCCCCTCCCTTGAACGCATCAGCTGGTTAGCTGCTTGTACTGAAACGTGTCAAGTGATTTACAATTCAGTTGGCAGAGTTCACCATGAGGAGTCAGCAAATAGCAACAACAACATCATGGATGATGTCAAGGGGAATTTCCCCTCTTGTTGTGCAGGTTTTCTCACAAAGCGATTGTGCATATGTGGGTTGACAGTGCATTTTGACAAGGCATAGTATTAATTGGTCTCAGTAATATCTCTCTTTGGAGAGGACATGGGGATCTAACTTATTTTTTTTTTATGCTTGCTTACTATTAAAGGGATAGTTCACCCTGAAGATAAGTTGGTTTTAATAAAAGCAGAAACGTGAAAGGAGCATGAGTGAAGGTTTGATGAAAATCCTTCAAAGGATAAGAAAGTTATGATCCTTTGAAATTTTAATATGGTGACGTCACATGCGAGGTGCTCTTCCATATGTTGTGTGCTGTATGATTTCATAAATTGCTCCTTTTCTTTTTTCTTTTTTTTTATTACAATGGAATGATTTGTTTTCATACAGGTATATGTGTAAAAACTTGTTTCTAATGATGTATCAAATGCTCAAGTAAAATGATTTCAACTTTTCAACAATAATGGAAATTTCAACAAAAATTTTACACAACACATTCGCATGTGACATCACAAAATCAAAATCAAAATCATAACTTTCTTATCCTTTGATGGATTTTCATTGAACCTTCACTAATATGTTTCTTTCATGTACCTTTATTGCAACTAAATTGATTTCAGGGTGAACTATCTTTTTAATTGTGAGGTATTTGAAGTATTGTGAAGTGTGAAATCGTCAGCATTCGTATGATTCTTCGAATCTGTACAGTGTGCACAATGCACAGATTTGAAGATTGGAAAAAACGCTGATGAAGTGTGAAGTGTAGAATGTGGTTTTATCGTGCACCAAAATAAAATGTTTTATTTTATTGTACTTTAATTTTAAAGAACTATTCTCAAGCAATTTGTCACAGAGAAGAATTGCATCAAAATGATATCAAAATCACACTCTAAAAACATGATTTTGGAATCTGTAATCTCAGAAAAGCAGTTGATATCTGATATGTACCAACAGGTGGAGCTATACCATTCACCCTGTGCATATCTGTACATGTACATATAGGCAATGCTTTAAAAATTCTGAACTGAACAGTGCTGATGATCTTTGTTCTGTTGAACTTCAGTATATATCTACAGTACACTGTAGGATAGAGGAAATATTCTTTGCCTTCATTGATACCTTGTTGTTATTGGATCACGTCACAATCAAGAGGATTGGGGGGACTAAAGTGGCATTAGATTAAAAACAAATGAGATTCCGATCCCCCCATTGATAGGTGCTCAAGCAGTCATTAAATTAAATGACTTCCTGATTGCCGAGGATGAAGCTGGGATGGACGGGGAGTAATTTGGCTCGTCAGGCATGAATGTAGGTTTTATGTGCCATCAAGGTTGGAAGGGAAGGGAGGGGAGGTGGGGGGGGGGGGGCATGATGTTTGTGAATATTTATTGAACACAAAAATCCTAATAGCGCTCAGTAATATCCGAGAAGTACTACGTTGTATGTCACGCATATGGTTCATTTAGACATTTTACAAGGGGTTGGTTAAAACGTACATATCCCCTTCTTTAACAAGTCAGATTTTGAACAAATGTGTACCTTACATATAAATACCTACAGGTACAAACAGACATATTTGCATTGAGCATTGTTTGTACGTATTAAAAAAACACCACTTTTCACTTATAAAAGATAATGTAATACAGATACAATTCAAATCAAGCTAAATATTAAACATCACAAAGTCAAAAGATGTCAATCTTTGGAAAGTAGGTGATGTGACATTTCATCAATCAATATTCTTTTAATAATGCTTTGAAATTTGAATATAGTTTCAATTTTGACAAATTAATGGAGTGTATCAGATGAGTAATTCAAAACATGAAAATGCCATTGTGAATCACATTTTTTCTCAATCCACAAGGTCTTCTCTGCCGTAGTCTACCAGAAGCACTATTAATTCTTTGTGTACCTTTTTTTGCTCTGGTAATACACACAAAAGTCATAGGGCAGAAGTTCATTTGGTACACAAATGGTTAATGATACTGTGATGGTATAGTTGCTAGTGGATTCACCGGTGTGATGTGCAATGAGCATTGTAGTTGAGTGTTATTACCTTTGGACACTGAGGGATATTTGTGAGTTGGCAAGAACATCAGTCAGACCAGGGATGTGTTAGGAAGGAGGGACAACTCAACCATAATATATTCAAACATCTGTATGGATACTAAAGCGTGCTAATGAATGTCAAAAGCATTCCACAATCACTGCAATGCTTTGAAGTCCCATGCGCGGCACCGTCATTTTGCTATCGTCAACTTGGAAAGCAGTATCTTTAATTGCCTGTTTTGTTTCTCGAAGCTGTGTTTCTTATCACATTTTTTTGTAATTTTCAAGAAAGTTAAGGGGCAACACCTCTAAAGATCCTGTATTCGTTTTTCTTCTAAATAATTGTTGAATGATGCACAAACGGAGATATAAGATAATATTCTTACTTGCATAATTAACAAATTTCTTCACTTTCCGGAGATTTCCGGAAATGTCGGATTCAATCATTATCAAAATCATATATTAAGCTGCTTATTTTCATTAACAGAGTTTGCGTGAATTTGCGTGCAAATGAGATATTTTACTTTAAAAAAATGTTTATTTTTGTTCGCTGATATCGCTTTTCCTCACAAAAGTATTGATGCAATCCAACAGAAGTGGACAAGCGAAATAAGACTCTACATTTCTTTTGTTCTCTCTGAGAAACCGTTGCTAGGCAATCGTGTTCGTTATTGTTAAAACACGTGAAAAGCACATGCTGAGACCACGCAATTTTTCGGCGGTGCCACGCATGGGCTCAAAGAAAGAATGTTGTTTCATATCCTTCCATAACATATCCCTGGTCAGACACTGGCACGTACAGTGTACAGCTCACATGGTCATGACTAAGGACTGCGTGGTCAATACCGTCTCTCAACTCCTGCCGGAGAATATGTTGTCATGTGCTGCTCTTGACAGGGTGAGGGAAGGGGAGGGAAGGGGAGGGGTAAGGGGAGGGGTAAGGGGTGGGGTAAGGCGTGGGGAAAGGCTTCAGGGAGGGGCAAGGAAATGAAGGTTAATGGGTTTGGAATCGCAGCGATAGCACTGGATTGTTTGTTTCTAATTATGAACCGTATATATGAGAATGAACTGCTCCAGTTTGTGGCTTTATGACTAAGGATTTGTTGGTCAATACCACCTATCATCACAAGCAGAATGATCGTGTGGCCATGTGTTGCTCTTACTTGTGTGGTTGTTTGTGTGTGTGTTTGTTTGGTGTGTGTGTGTGTGTGTGTGTGTGTGTTGGGGGGGGGGGGGGGGGTTAGGAGGAATTGGGGGTAGAGGAAAAGGGGGAAGACTGGATGGGAAGACAAAAAAAAACATGTTGGATATAAGAGGTGGGGGGGGGGGGCAGAGGAAAAGGAAGGAGACAGAATGAGAAGACAACAAACTGTAGATGCTGATTTTTTTATTTTTTATTTTCAATTTTGATTATTTCTTTCTTTCTTTCTTTCTGTCTGTCTTTCTGTCTTTTTTTCTTTCTTTTTACTATTATTATTATTATTATTATTTTTACCCTCTATAGCAGAGGCTATAGAGGGTAACTGGAAAAAAAAAGGAAAAGAAAAGAAGATAGAAATAGGAATGGCACAAATCAGACTCATTGACAAAGAGAAAAATAAAGGTAGACAAGAATATAAATAGAAATAAATGAAACATTGAAAGAAAGAATATGGATGTCTGCATTCTTCAGGATATATGTATGTGTGCTTGTGTTGTGGCAGGGTGGGGGTCGGGGTAGGGTGATGTAAGGGTGCAACCTAGGGCAAGGCTGCGCTCCCCTTCATGACTCAGCCAGAGTTCCCCTCGTTACGGGAATGGTACAATTAGCACATTCTGGGACCGACCGACCAACCGAGCTTGGATCTAAACCTTACCATGCCTCCTCCAGATTAGTGCCGAACACCACGCACTAGCCCTAGCACTGACTGAACTCTGTAGTTACTAACCCTACATGACATGCACGACGAGCAGGATTTTAGCACCAGGAGTGTTATGATTATGGGGAAATCACATAGTGACTAGCTGCCGGAGATAACTGCTGGACTTTTTTTGCTGCCAAATTATTGTAGAAGTAGGCCAAACTTTTGCAAGCTGCCATCAACATTGTCGAGGATCCGCACTTGTTGGAATGGAGTGTTTGTAAACTAGGACCGAGACCTATGGAGGTACAGTGAAATTAGGTATGCATGTTATTTCTATTCAGTAAATGGTTAAATGCCTGTACGTAGATTGTAGATCAGACGGTTATTTTGTCAAATTTGTGCACTGGAAGTAGGAAATAGCGCACGTGTACTAGTTGTAGATAAGGCCCTTGATCACTTTTCTGTGCATGCCTGTATGTGTGCAACAATGTTTATGTTTTCAGTAAATTTATAATACTTTCTATTGTTTTATCTATCACTTTAGGTAGCACCACATGATTGTAGTCTCAACACAAGGCTGTTAATAGCTGTAGTTTTTGGTTATTTAAAAAAGAATATGAATCAGAGCTAATGTACAAGTAGACGGTGGTGATTGATGGCTTGTGAACTAGCCACAAATTATAGAGAAAAGAAAAGAAAAAGATAGAGAACAGGTGCGCTGAGAATAACAAGTTTGCAACAGTGTATTTTAGCTTCTTTCAATATCAGATGGAGAGAGAGAGCATCCTTTTCAGCATTTTGCGCACATTTTCTGGTGGCCATGAGAAGAATAACTCAAAGAGATCGTGATTGTGCAGGATATCTATGCGATCCAGTAGGATTTGATTTATTAATGCCCAAAGTTATGATGATCATGTTATTTGCAGCTCGTTTAGCATTGTACCTAAGTTATGTTTCGCTGCATATTGTATCATGATTTTAAAAAATAGTAAATTCATTAATTTATTTTTGCACTGGCAATGGACATCAATCCCATTGGGCAGCATTGAATTTGACAGAGAAGGAGTTAATAAATTGAGATGTGTTCAGGGGGAAATTATTTGTATTGAGACACTCTTTTCATTTTGGGGGCTTCCCCCCCCCCCCCCCCCAGCTGCCACACACATCGTCAAGAGCATATTTATACATGTAGTTATTTACTGTATAATGTTACCTTGTACTCTTTGTATTAAGATAAGCATCCATGTACCTCATTGTATTGTTGTTTGCAGTGGACATTTAAAAAAAATACAATTATCTGAATGTTATGAGATATATACACTTATACACTATAGCAAGTAATGATTGATGATGAATTTACTGATTCTTATCGTAACTTCAGGAACTCTACAATTTGTTGTTTCAGAATGCTGAATGACACAATTGATGTAAACACAATCACCCATTGACTCTTGATGTGTCTTCTTCATTCGCCATTGAGGCATTTTGCTCTGGTTATACACACCATTCCCATAGGGCAGTATGGAGTCTGGCAGAGAAGGAGTTAACTCTTTATGCACCATTGAGGCATTTTGCTCTGGTTATACACACCATTCCCATCCAGCAGTATAGAGTCTGGCAGAGAAGGAGTTAAATCTTAATGTGCCATTAAGGCATTTTGCACTTGTAATACACAGCATTCCCATAGGGGAGTATAGAGTCTGGCAGAGAAGGAGTTAATACTTGATACTGTATGTAGAGTTAGATTCCAAGTAAACGTATGCATGTATTTCCTACAGCAGTGTAATTTAACCTTGCTTTCACTTGGTTGGCCAGGAAAATTATTCAACTGCAGCTGTTTTTCGGGCCGAACATAGAATATCTGGTTTCAGGACGGAATGGACAGAGTCTGAGTGATTATACAAATTGCATAGCAGCGGACAGCGTGATAATTATTATTCCTACTTACAATATAAATTTGACGAATCATGTTTGCAAATCCTAATAGCAGCTGTAGTTAGAACTTATGACCAAAGAGATACTAGCTTGCTATAGCATCTCTTTGGTATGAGCTGATCCTAATCAAGTGTACACAAGTATTCAGGATGTTGTTGTGTACAATCATTTCCTGTGTGAGAATCCAATACATGGTGGAATGTTGATCCTATTTCAGTCAGTGCACATTAACTCTCTCAATACCATTGGCATGAAGATGTGTAGTCCTCAGTGGGGTTTTCAAGGTTTAGTAATGTAAGACTTAACTATCTCATTACCATTGGCATGAAGATGTACAGTAATCCAGTGGGGTTTTCAAGGCTTGGTATAATGTAAGACTTAACTATCTTATTACCATTGGCATGAAGGTGTGTAGTAAACCAATGGGGTTTTCAAGGCTTGGTATAATGTAAGACTTAACTATCTCTTTACCATTGGCATGAAGGTGTGTAGTAAGCCAATGGGGTTTTCAAGCCTTGGTAATGTAAATGTTTAAGTAAACATGGGGTAGGCAGTTCAATAATCATCAATTTCTTTAAAATCTGTCCATATAAATTTTTCTTCAATTCTTATTTTTGAATTATCATAAGTAAACTCTATGTTGCATTACATGGAGTAGTTTCGCTAGCTCATTGTTTTAGCGCAGGTACTATCTGATTAGAATAGATGAATTATTTCTGTTTGCATTTCCTATTTTACATGGTCATATTTTTTGTATTGACAAAACACTGGCCTTCATCATGTTAGTCTGGCATTCAGACTTTGAATGGTTTTTATTAGATAGTGTACACTCCAGCTCAAAGGAATTAGTTCAGCATGATGCTTTTTAGGCTTAAGCATCGTGCTTCATGCTGAACTGGACAAAATATACCGCAGTTTAAAACTGTGGCTCCTTCCCTTTCCCTTTCCCTATGCCAATTTCTTTGAGCTGCAATGTACATGGGACAGTGTGCAAGGGCAAGCATGAGCACCGGCTCATCATTGACTGGATGTCAGGCTGTAGTCTTATCTCATTGGGAGTAAACTGTACTGGGAAGACAAAAAGCCTTCAAAAAGATGATCGCGAGCAATCTTCTTGCCAATGGTCTTAAATTCATGTATTGTCCATTTTAGAAACTTTTTATTTGCCCTTAAATGATCCACAATTGGAGTATAAGTAGTCAAAATGTGTGAAATCCTCAAAATGTTCAGGCCAAACATTTTGAGGATTTGAGATTTAATCACTAATTACTCCAAATGTGGATCATTTGCAGGCAAATAACTTTCAGCAAGTTTCTAAAATGGACAATACATGAATTTAAAACTATTGGCAAGAAGATTGCTCACGATCACCCTTTTGAAGGTTTTTTTGTCTTCCCAGTACAGTATATTCCCTTTAACAGACCCATATTTGAGATGGTGTTACTACCAGTGGAAAATTTACATAGGGGCTCTGTGCAATGTAACCCCTTACAATGCAGTAAATAGCCCTCACGAATGACAAAAGATTTGTCTTCATATGATATAGTGCAAATTATTAATGCATAAAAGTATTTTGAGTCTGCATTTGGAGACTACTAGATTGCAAACATTGAATAAGGAAGCGAGTCATCATCACAGGAATGTCACAGGGAACTTTGTGACTTCACGTCACATAGAGACGAGACACATTGTGAGACAAGACATACTATGATAGTTCCAATTCAGTCTTTCTGTGCCAGACCATATGTTACATATGTGCATGTAATTTTGCTCTTTGGGATGAATGTGCAAAGATACAGATTATCTGTACATCGTATAGCCTGGTTCCAGGCTGTTAAACATTTCTAATTCCAACTGACAAATAGAGTTTAATATCCTTTTTTCGTTCGTTCGTCTCACATGTTTGGGTGAGTGGGTGAAGGAATTGAGAATGGTTACTGGTAGTCTACTGCACCCAGGCCTCTTCATTGAATATTGTAGTTTGGATTGAAAATGCCCAACAGCCTGGAAGCCAGGCTATGCTTCAATTTATAGAATCCAAAGGATAATATTATTTCTTTGGAATGGCTCACTTCAGTTAACTCTTTCTTTTCCAGACAAACATACTCTCTCTGTGGTTTGTATGCAATTATAGTGCAGGGGCCAAATTCATGAAGCATTACTAAGCCTAGCAAGTTCCTAAAAGTGCATTGAGCTACATGTATTTTTAGCAGCTTGCAAAGCTAGGAAAAATTCATGAATATGGCCCCCGATGAATCGCCTCAAGGTAAAAATAGCGGGAGGAGGTCGGAAAACTGCTAAAAATATAGAACACATGTCATGATTGAATTTGATACCCCAGTATTAGCGTGGATTTCAGACTTTTGGGCATTTTCAATCCAAACTTTTAATTTCATTAAACGGGTCTGGCTGCAGTAGACTAATCATTATCAATTCCTTCTCTGGAGATGGACAGAGAAAAGAGAGGAGTATGATGCGGTGACTAGTCTTAGAGTACTAGACTCTATTTTTTTAGTTGGGATCAGAAATGTTTAACAGCCTGGAAGAGAGGCTACCATAGCATGAGGGGATGACAACTGACCAATGGATAGAGGAAAAAAAGTGATGAGCTTGATTGATAAAGAGTAATATTGTTTTTGACCACAAGCAATTAGCCAAGAACCCTGAATGTGATCAGGTCGCTGTGTGCTGATGGGTCAATAACATGCGCTGCTGACACACACAGAAATGTCCACTCGAAGTACATGTATGTAAAAATATAAAATTAAGGGCAATCAGACTGAAGGAATGTTACTGAAATATTAGTTCCCGGAATTTTGTTACCCCAGAGTGAATATACCAGTTACTGGTAGTCTTATTGTGACCCCACTAAGGTTGACAAAACATGTAACAAACATGTTACAAAAACAAGAAGATCAAAACGTAAGAATAGTCTGTATCAATGGGCTGATAACATGTACATGTTACAAAACATTCATTCATATTTAGGAAACATATGATGATAGTACATCAATGAGGTGAAAACATCTTACAAAAACATTCAGATTTATCAAACATATGATAGTACACATTACAATAACATTCAGATTTCTAAAACTTAGAAGAATAATTGATGTCTTTGGGCTGATATCATACATGACAAAACAAGACAAAACATCTAAATACATCAATATGATTGTAACATCTGTGTTATTTCTTTGTTTCTCCATATATACAACTTCACAATATGCAATATTATATATATTTATTATTTACACAGGAAGTGGTAGTGTAGTTCATGACTCAGTTACCACTATACTTTCATACTTTCTTATCGTTCCTCCAAGGGTCACAGCAGGTGGAAGAGTGTTTTCCCCTTGTGGTTGTAATTTCTCACGTTCATTCCTTCTTGATGACGTCAACAAGGTACCCAGTCTGTCTGTAGTCTTCAGCCGCAGACTTGGTTCAGACACTTACTCAATACTTGTGTCTGCATGATAGACTAGCACCTATATTTGCCAGTTGTCTTTAAAGATAGAGCATGTGCAACGTCATATCTAAGTTCGTCTCTGCATTTCAGCCCCAATGATTCATACTGAGTGATTGATTGATGGACTGATACAGTCTTGTGCCTGAAAATGAGACTATACTTGTGGAAGAAATGTCTGACTTTTTTGAGGGGGCGAAAGTTTGCCATATTTGTATATATCTTATTCAGTCTTCAGGTCAATAAGTCACTCTTGTGAGTAACTAGCAACAACTTGGAAGTTTGTAGGAGAGCTTGTCTGACTTCATGCGTAGTAGTACCTGCTGTATGGGAACCACCATTTTTGCTAGAGAGAAAGCATGTATCGGAACAAATGAATGGAATTGCCTGTTTGTGAACATCTGTCTCCAGGAGAAATATCTGTACGTTTGATGGGGGAAAGTGTGACTTGGAAAGGACTTACAACCAGTAGAACTTGATCAAGAAAATACAATTGGAGAAACTTAATCAAGAATTAAGAAAATACAGCAGGAAGAACTTACTTAATCAAGAACATGCCAATCTTTCTCGTATGGATATTTTGAAGAAAGTCTCTTTTCGCTGCATTCTCTGGGTTGTAATTCCTCATTTCACGGAGGGCCGCATGAAGCTAATTAAGTGGATCCAGTGACCAGAAAATTAAAGAGTCTAACTAATACATGTATGCCAACCTTCCCTGTATGGAGTTGTATCGAATATTCCTAATTTGTTTTTTCCCAATCTTTTTATTTCTTTCATCCTGCAGGGCATCAAGCAACCAGAGTATTTTGGGTTTATTTGTCGAGAAAAGTCCGCGAGTCTGAACTACATGTGTTATGTCTTCAAGTGCCAAAGCGAATCGGTGGTGAGTATTGCTCACGGTTAGATTTCCGGGTCAAGTTAGGATATCAAAATTTGCCATGGAACTGCAGTTACATAGATGTACCAAATTGGTGTGTCTTAAGTGCACACTAAAGGCATTTGAAGTGTATTCATAACCTGTTGTCCATTGTCAGCACAGCAGATTATGCGGGAGTCGTGCTGCTCAGTATCTGAGTGGAGAAAAACCAGTCCGCACATATGCAGGTTCAGTAAAGAATGGGTTAACGACATTAAAAGTGATGATGATACATTGGTAGTACCCATGGAGTTTCATGTATATCTATGAGAGTTTGTGAAAAAAAGATATTTAAAGAACAAAGGACATCTTCAATGCCCATGGATTGTAAATGAGATGAGTCTAGATTTAAGAATTTACCACAAGCCATGGATCGGTCAGACCCAATATGTCAAATGTGACTATCTCGTGGAAAAGGTGATTATTGATTTAATATCAAATGAATGTTAAGGGAAATTGGTGGGGCAATTAAGGGAAATGGGTGGGGCAATAATGGGTATGGTTATAAATAATGAATGTTTAACCAAAACGTTCTCGTTTTTTTATGTCTGCAATTGATTCACGATAACGAAAATTTAATTCAAATATTCACCAGAATACCCAGTTTTTTGGCAGGGTTTCCATCATTTCTGCACACTTAGCTCATTATTGCCCATGAGGGATGGATCTGTTGCCAGCCTGTGTTTTGTTGTGATCACCACATGCAGGTCGACTGTATTATGAATACGCTGAGACAGGCTTTCAACGCAGCGCTACACCACAACAAGCTCCACATCATCTGTGAAACCTGCCCCATGCACAAGCTGCACAAACTCTGCCAAGAAGTGGAAGGTAGGTTTCACAATGTACCTCCCTCTCCAATCTCCATTTGCAAAACTGAAGTGCTGTGATAGGACTCTTGATTAAACTTACCTAATCTATTCCAGTGGATACTAGATTTGGTTCAGAGTTTCGGTTCTATGTTTAGTCAAAACACTTAATGATGAAGATTTACAGGAAGTGTATTCCTTTTGCAGATTTTTTTTTTTCAAAACAATGCACAAACCACAATATCGACTTTTGAAGGCTTGCTTTGTGAATATTTGATAATTTGTAAAGTTCAAATGATGCACAAAAGAACAAACTACTCTATAGTTAGCCTCTCAAGATCAGCTTCTCTTTCCGATACAAACAGAAGGGTATGCAGGTTGTAGACTAAATTTTTAAAAGCACCTAACCAAAACATCCATTTGAAATGCAAAAGTCAGTATTTTCTTCCCCTGTATATACACTCGTATTTCAGAACTTGAAATGTTACACATGGAAAAACAGATTAAATACATTTCATCTTTAACTCCTAATTTGCTGGGAGTTAAACCCCTCTGTGCCGGAGGTTTTCTCTATTAAAGTTTGGTCACAAATTTGCAACAGCGGCAGGTTAAGAGTTAACCAAATAAAGCTAACATAGAACAGGAGCTTTGTGCAGCTGAATTGCTCTAGTTTTTCTTTTATAAGTGGGCAGGATTTAGATGTGACTTTCTCTGAGGCTGTTTTTCTTAAAAGTGTTTGTTTTGGCATGTTCCTTTGGCATGAGGGCATTCATATATTATGAATGATGGCCCAGCAGGACTGAGAGGCACAGAGGTGAATGCAACGGGATGGGGAAAGTGAAGGACAGAAAGTGAAGACAAAAAAATCAAGAAGAAAAGAAGGGGGAGATGATTGCGAGATTGAGTGAAGTTAGAGACAGTGACGGAGACAGATACACATTGAGAGAGAGAGAGAGAGAGAGAGAGAGAGAGAGAGAGAGAGAGAGAGAGAGGAGAGAGAGAAGGAAAGAGAGAGAGATAAATAGAGAAAGAGAAAGAGAGGGAGAGAGATAGAGATAGAGGGAGAGAGAGAGAGGGAGAGAGAGAGAGAGAGAGAGAGAAGGAAAGAGAGAGATAAATAGAGAAAGAGAAAGAGAGGGAGAGAGATAGAGATAGAGGGAGAGAGAGAGGGAGAGAGAGAGAGAGAGAGAGAAGGAAAGAGAGAGATAAATAGAGAAAGAGAAAGAGAGGGAGAGAGAGAGATAGAGGGAGAGAGAGAGGGAGAGAGAGAGAGAGAGAGAGAGAGAGAGAGAGAGAGATAGAGAAGAAAGAGACAAAAGGAAAAAGGACTATCAGTAGTGCTTTAAATTAATGAGTTTCAATATTCCAATGTGACCAATGAAAGTGTGATGTACAGTGTACCTGAAAGGAAGAGGAAGAAGAGATTTAAACAAACATATTCTAGAAGCTTTAAACATCAAGTTGCTCAGCATCTTCAAACATCTTGAGAGGCCAAGGCCCCGTAAAACAGGGTTGCAATTTGATTGATAGAATTGGCAGATCAATCTTGTGACCGGCTATTGATTACGCAAGTGATCGTAGATTCATATCACAAAGAAGTTGTATTGTAATAGAAGTCAATGGTAACTTGCAAGGAATATCTATCGTAGCTTATGTAATCTTTTGAAACCACACCATTACTTGAGAAGGGTATACATTGGTTAATACATGCATTAGGTAGCAGTGATGTTTTGTGATGCACAGAGTTTGCAATAGGTGATAACTTGGCAAGTGATGGCAAAGTTGCTTTCTATTGTAACTAATTGTTGACTCGGACAACATTCATAACTCTGTAGATTGTAGATAGGGGATGGGACTTACGATCGCTTCAGATTAATGCAACTCTTTATAGGATGGGACCCAGCTGGTCTACTGCCAATGTTCTGATTGCTGGGTAATGGTATCCAAGGATTGACATCCCAGCAATGTGGTGTGCTCAGGGTACGACCGACCGATTGGATAGCTGAAAGATGGGCTCAGCCCCATTGGCTTCACTGTATACATTGCCCCCTTTCACACGCACAGAAACCATTGCATCATTGCATAGAAAAGCTGTGTTTCTTCACCAGCAATGTGGTATCTGTAGGGCAGGACCAATTGGATAGCTGAAAGATGGGCTCAGCCCCATTGGCTTCAGTGTATACATTACCCCCTTTCACACGCACAGAAACCATTGCTTCATTACATAGGAAAGTTCTATTTCTTTACCAGCAATGTGGTGCATATGGGGCAGGACTGATTGGAGGCTGAAAGATATGCTCAGCTCCTTGGCTTCACTGTACACTTCACCCCCTTTCACACGCACAGAACCCATTGCATCATTGCATAGGAAACTCAATTTGTACCATGAGGCAAGATTTTGATATGCGCATTATCACTGTCTGTACATTGTTATTATTGTTATTCTGCCTTAAGTGCTTAGTAGGCAGCTATTTGAATTGATGTTGATTTTTAGGAGGTCATTTGCTGATGATTTATTGAATTACACATAAGGCTCTGATGGAAATATACATTTTTCCTTTAAGTGGCTACATATACATGTACATACCGGTAGTCATAGTCAACTGCCCATCTTCATGACAATGACAATGAGATGTGTTTGATTCATGATATGTAGAAACCTTCCACTTTATATAGACTGACTTACCACATAGCCAGATCTTTTCTAGAGAATATTTCAATACTCTACATGTATGTGATTTATGTAGTGTGAACATGACTATTCATGCAGCAGAGAGGTGATTGGAAATTTGTCACGGTGTGAAAGAGCCACGTGTCACACTGATTATAGGCTGGGCGCAAGCCAAGAGATGCTGAAACGGGTCGTATAAACAAGTTTATGAATATAGCCCATGCAGGCCGCAGCCAAACTTAACACATAGATCACTCGCTGCTGGTGTATGTCTTGGCTCCTATGAGGCTCCGGTGTTTTAAAGGTAAAAATGATGATTCATGTGATAATGCGAATTGAAAAGGCTGAGATGAGGATGGTCAGATGGATGTGCAGGGTAGCATTATGTGAGAGAAAGAGAAACAAAAGACCTCCTCCAGTCCATGGGCCTGGTGAGGATAGGACAGGTGATGAGAAAGAGCAGGTTGAGATGGTTTGGTTTTGGGGCTAAGGGGAGAAGAGACCTACTGGCTCCAGAAAGTACTCAATTTCAAAGTTGTTGGGAGGAATCCACATGGAAGACCTCGCAAGACATGGGAGGAAAAAGTCAAAGAAGACAGAAAAGTGCTGAAAGTTACCCATAAAGAGGAAAGGGGCTCACAAATTATGTGCAACATAAAAACGACACAATATAATGTTTTCAGAGAATAGAGGAAAGTCGCTCACAAATTATATGCAACATAAAAACGACACAATATAATGTTTTCAAAGAAAAGAGGAAAGTGGCTCACAAATTATATGCAACCTAAAAACATAACAATATAATTTTTCAAAAGAAAAGAGGAAAGGGGCTCACAAATTCTATGCAGCATAAAAACGACACAATATGATTTCTTCTAAAGAAAAGAGGAAAGGGGCTCACAAATTATATGCAACACAAAAACGACACAATATAATTTCTTCCAAAGAAAAGAGGAAAGTGGCTCACAAATTATATGCAACATAAAAGCAACACAATATAATTTCTTCCAAAGAAAAGAGGAAAGGGGCTCACAAATTCTATGCAGCATAAAAACGACACAATATAATTTCTTCCAAAGAAAAGAGGACCACTTGTGTGGAGTCCATGACGATCCTCCCACATCTTCCGTCTTGAGACTCAACTTGCTTCCTCTCATCTCCATCCCCATCTCGGATCTCTCTCACTCCCTCGCTCACAAATCTCCCCGGTTACCTGCGCCTGTCATCCCTAGTTTCTCATCTCCCATTTAGCTCCGATCCTGATAATTAGATTGTGGACATTCCAATCAGATTGTGTCTGTTTCATCTGAGGGAGATGAGTGGGGATTGTGCTGAGGTTCCCTCTTAAATTCCCCCCTCCAAAATCTTGCGGCTACAACATCTGAACTTTAAATCTATTGAATAAATATGAAGAGAGGTCTGAACACTGTTTTCCTTTTAGCTTTGACCCTGTTTACTTTAAATAGTAATGTGCTGTCTGTTTGATATAGATTTGACAGATATTGATTGATTATTATTGATTATTAGGTTATGTTCAGTTTACTTTAGTAATGTGCCGTCTATTTGATATACAGTTGACAGACATTAAGGTATGAGAAAGGTTATAGATTTTACCCATCTAATCTGCGAGAAGTTTTGAGCCTGTAACTCTGTATTAACTCTTCATCCATTCTCAAATATGCTGTAGCTCAAAGGAATTGGCATCGGGTAAAGAGAAAGGGGAGAAAGGGAAGGAGCCATAGTTTTACACAGCTAAATTTTGTCCAGTTCAGCATGAAACATGATGCTTTAGCCTAAAAAGCATCATGTTTCATACTGAAGTGGACAAAATATACAGCGATTCAAAAACTGTGGCTCCTTCCCTTTCTTCCCTTTCTCTTTACATTCCAATTCCTTTGAGCTGTAGTATACCTGCCAGCACAAATAATACACATACAGTAAATCCCATAGATTAGCACCTGCTTAGTCTGACACTCATAAGGTGAAATAGATATCCTGCTCTTGTTTGAAACAGCAAAGATCTATTTATTTTAGCTCCAGTTGGCATCACACTCTCCTGTTATGTAAGCCCAAAAAATGAGTTTATTTATTATGAAATGATTTACGCTCTTTTTTTCCTTTTAATATTTCTAACAATATGGTAATAGATGCCACAATAAACAAAAAATGTATCCCCTATCTCTCTTCCCACCTCTCCTTTCCTTTACTGATTAACTCATTTCTGATCCTTTCCCTCTTTCATAATTTCCTTCTTTCTTTCCTGCATAGAAACATGTCTCTTTAAAAATGCATCTTTTAATCATGCCATTCTACTACCGATAGCCTTGTTAGGTACTTTTATACTTGCAAAAAAATATCACAATGTTTCTCAAATCAGCAGCATAGAATGAAGGTTGCTAGTCAACTATCCAAAACACAGCCAAAAGAAAATATTTTGAAAACATCCCAGCCTGGAGTTTTATTTTGCTAACATTTTTGGAAACACTATGATGATTAGCCAGTGCAAACGCTCTAACATGTTAAATCTTTTTGCATGTCACTCATGTGTTCTGCACTTGTTCAAATAGCTGGCACATAGGCGCATGCACACTACTTGGCCCAAAATTTCTAGAGTTTCAATGGTAGTCAAAATTCTCAGATGAAACATCACAGTATTCTCAAAAGTGTTTTTTTTTTAGTGTGAAAGAGCCCATGTACAGAAACTGGGTAAATACCGCCTGATGTAAAGCTGTAAATTTCTGTTCCAATTATGCGGGATAAAAACTGAAATTAGAGCAAAATCCCTGGTCACCTTCGAGCTATATTTGGCTGAAGGGTGTTGAACAGGATTAATGTGATTGGGATATCTTACTCTATTCTAACAAGCATCTTTGCATCTTTGAGATATGACACAAGCCATGTTTGCGTGATTGTGTAATCTACCAAGTGCACACCTTAATTGGGGGCGTATATATACGTGAAGCGATGATTTGCTCTGAGAGCGGACTCAAATGTAAGGGAAGGGAAATGTCACTTGCATGTAATGCATACTCTTGCCTTCCGGCAGCAAGAAGGATAGGGGAAGGAATTTGAAGCAAGCCCCAATCACCTTCTGGGTATGGATGACATCAGGTGGCAAAACAGTGTTAGTGGGATGGGTATAAATCATGTGCTATGTTCACATATAAATATGTCATCCTATCTAAATCATGTTTCTATGTAATCTCCGCCTGTATTGTAGGTAATGCATTTAAGTCCATACCACTTGAGTATCAACTTGTTTCGTTTTGTAGTAATGTACTGAACTGTGTTCATATTGGGGAATATAATATATTGTTTCAAACATGTGTGAACACTTCAAAATATTGCTGTAATATTCTTTAAATTGTATCACAATGTAAAATCTTGCCTGAGGATTTACCAGGAAAGAAATGTCCATTCATTTGAATACACATACACATGTGTATACAAGTGGTCTGTTGAATTTGATGTAAGTGCCAATGTGAATATAGCCTATGGCTCTTATTTGGATGAGGTTAGGTAATTGCACATTCAAACTTGGTAGCATATATCATAAAATAGTACTTCACTTGGTCTCCAGAGCATGTATGATTCAGGGAGAGACACTTGTATTTATTTTGCAGAGAGATCTTTTCACATGTTTCCCTTGCAGGTGTGGGATTCTGAATTTCATAATATTCTTGCATGTCTAAAATTTTATCTTTGCACTTACAACAAAGATCATGTTCTGAAAATGGTCTTATCTTCCTCCTCCTTCCTCCTTTAAGTAAGTAGCAGACCCTTAAGCTGGCGCTTCATTTTGATTGGCTTCAAAGATATTGGAGAGGCAGTCCTCGGAGCGATACAATAATTTTCAAAATTCTAACTTTCAACAATATCAGTGCTCTACTATCTCAGAAAGATACAGCAAAAGATAGGACAATTGTTAGGATACCAACCCTAAGCATCAGTTTTATTTTGTTCACTGGTATGATTAGACATGAATGTACTCAACCCTCTCAGTATCAAACGTCCCTACTCCCATGTCAATTACAACACCATTTACTGGCTATGGGACTGAGAAGTTACCCCCCCCCCCCCCCCCCCCCCCCGGCTACCTCAGTACCAAAAATCTTAATCCTATGTCAATTCCTACACATATTATCGCCTGTGGGACTGAGACGGTTCAGGGAAATCATCTCCCGGGATCAGGGTGAGAACGGGAGCGCAGCGGGTGCTATTTTGATGGATGTTTGTTCATTTTTTCACCACAATTAGGTCAGAACGAGGAGGCGGTTTGGAGACACCTTCAGAAGCAGATAGCGGCTCTAGAAGTCTCGTCATCCAACGCTTTCACCCTGCAGATGAAGGTATGTGGGTCAGGGGAGGTGGGAGGATGGGGGAGGGGAGGATGAGGAAGATGGGTGAAAGTAATGTGGAATGCTGATGATACCATTGTTCCCTAATGATAATCGTTTGTCTCGCAGTGTACGGTCAACAAGGAATCTAAAAAGATTACAATGTTTTGTGCGCCGCTGAAATGTTGTTAGATTCCTTGTTGACCATACGTTGCGAGACAAACGATTATCCCTAGCGATTATGTCTGCAATGAGTAACATATTTAGCATTATTGATATTATTTGGGTAATTATTATGGTGATAATGGTAGTAATGGTGATGATACTGATTGTGGCAATGGTGATGATAGTGATGGGAATGATGGTGGTGAAGATGATGATGATGATGATGATAATGATGATGATGATGATGATGATGATGATGATGATGATAATGATGATGATGATGATGATGATGATGATGATGATGATGATAATGATAATGTTGATGTTGATGTTGATGTTGATGTTGATGTTGATGATGATGTTGATGTTGATGATGATGTTGATGTTGATGATGGTGTTGATGTTGATGTTGATGTTGATGTTGATGATGGTGTTGATGTTGATGTTGATATTGATGTTGATGTTGATGATGATGTTGATGTTGATGATGGTGTTGATGTTGATGTTGATGTTGATGATGATGTTGATGGTGATGTTAATGTTGATGTTGATGTTGATGTTGATGTTGATGATGATGATGATGATGTTAATGTTAATGTTGATGTTGATGTTGATGTTGATGTTGATGTTGATGTTGATGTTGATGTTGATGTTGATGATAATAATTATGATGATAGCTGCTCTAGAAGTCTCCTCATCCAATGCTTTGACCCTGCAGATGGAGGTATGTAGGTCAGGGAAGGTGGGAGGAGTGATTGGTGGGGGGGGGGGGCAGGGAGCTGGAGGAAAAAGGTTAGCAATAGGGCAATAGGGGAGAAACTTGAAAGTCCTGCTGTGGAATGGTATTAAACTGTACTGTTAGTTTTAATTATGGTGAAGATGGTGTGTGTGTGTGTTTGTGTGTGTGTGTGTTTGTGTGTGTGTGTGTGTGTGTGTGTTTGTGTGTGTGTGTGTGTGTTTGTGTGTGTGTGTTTGTGTGTGTGTGGGAGGGGGGGGTAGAAGGAGAAGAGGGGGAGAAGAGGAGGGAGGAGGGATAAAAGTTGTGTTATGAAATGCCAATGATGGTAATTTTAATGATGATGATGGGAATGGTCATGGTAAAGGTAATAATAATGATTGCAATGATAATGATTGTAATGATGATGATGGTAATGATGATGATGGTAATGATGATGATAATAATATATTTTTTAAATTTGATTTTTGTCTCCAGAACTGCCAGGTGAACAGTCAACAAGAGCAGAACCACCTTGCCATGATGTTTCTCATGAAGGTTTGCGAACAACAGCAACAAAACCACACCCACATCAGCGACAGCTCCAACCAAAGCAACAAAAAGGTGAGCAAGTTACCGTGTGTGGGATTAAAATCATATATTTTGTTCAGTATTCTTTCACTGCTCCCCCTTCTTATGAGACATTGAATTTAGACATGAATGGTTTGAAAGATCTAGTATTACTCTTCAAAAAGCATGGAGCATATTGATCACACTAGTGGTCTTGCACTGCTTCCCCTGTAATGTGACATTGAATTTGAACATGAATGGTATGAACCATCTAGTATTACTCTTCAAACACCATGGATGATATTGATCACACTAGTAGTCTTGCACTGCTTCCCCTGTAATGTGACATTGAAATCATGTTGAACATGATCTCTTTGTGTGCAGTAAGTTTTCACAATCAATACACACGATTCCCATTGAGCAGCAGTTTATGCGGGATACAAAAGGTAAAATGATTTCAACCATCTTGTATTACTGTTAAAATGCCATGAGGGTTATTGATCACATCACTACGAAATTTCAACCATCTTGTATTACTGTTAAAATGCCATGAGGGTTATTGATCACATCACTAACACTCCCAGCCCTGATAAAGCGGGTTCAATTTCAAGTCACAGAAGAATTTCCAATATATTCAACCTGATAAAAAAAGTGGCATTACCTTGACATGACATACAGGGAGTACAGTGAAGCTGATTGATGCATTCAGTACTAGAGTAGAGCTAGCAGGTGCGGCGAGACTGAAGTGTTGTATTTTTGTGTCGGCACAAAACCCTTGTCAGTCAGCTAGTTAATCAGTCAGTCTGTCATTCTGAATTGATCGGTCTGAAATGCAAAGACTAGTGTTGGTACATATCTTTAGACACATGGCAAGTCAAGGCGCTAGGCTATCTTCCAGATACATGTCTTTGTGCAGTGCAGACATAACATAGGCTGCATTTATGCGCAACTTGTGGGGGCCAAAATCAGTGTTTTGATTCATGCTTAGTTCAAAATGTGGTTGCGTTCATGCTCATTTTGACATAAACACTGTTTCAAACTGTCGCTTTAAAACACACAAAAAGGTGCATTTACGATCGCCGATTCTGACTAATATTTGAGCTGTCATTAACCATCTCTGCTCTATGGGATTTATATGTATTATTGGTGACAAAATACACACAGGTTACGTAATGAGTTGAACCAAGGGATAAATTTGGCAGGTCCTCCTGTAGCAGTGTATTCACATCAGCAGAAGATTTGTTCAAATGATGTCCATATTTATAGAAGACCACTGAAGAATCAGAGATGTATTAATGCTTCATGTGTTCCTTTACAGACTTTGTTTCTTCTGCCATAACACCATGGCATTACCTGTTTAACTCTTTGTGAGCCAGGAGGGGGGGGTTTACCAAGCTGTTTGTAAGTTACGAACGACTTTACAAATGACTGGTGATCCCTTCTTGTGCTAAATGCGATACCACACTTTGTTCATTGAGAATCTGATTTAGCACAAGTAGGGATAACCAGTTGTTCGTAAAGTTGTTCGTAACTTACGAACAGCTTGGTGAAACACCCCCTAGACTTTGTTTCTTCTGCCATTACACCATGGCGTTACCTGTTTGTTTCTTTGTAAGCCAGGTGTGCATGTTGCCATCAATAATGCACACAAATCTCATTGAACAGCATTATATCTGGTACAGGAAAAGTTAAAAGAATGTCCATATGTCCGTATAGTGTGTGTGCATACCAGGGGGATGTTTCACCAAGCTGTTCTTAAGCTATGAACGACGCTACGCACAACTGATGACCCTTTCTTTTGCTGAATCAGAGTCTCAATGATTTTGATTCCCATCAGTTTAAGTTGAAATCTGGTCTTAATTAATATAAATTGTTGTTAACAAGTGGCTGAATACATAATTTATGAATTGTGAAATTTGATTAGGATTGTTGGAAATTAACTCCCATTATGTTAAAACAGGAACAAATTGGGGTCTCATTAAGCATAGGAAAGGGTCACCAGTAGTGCGTAAAGTCGTTCTTAGCTTACGCTTGGTGAAACAACCCCCTGATAGGTAATGTGTAATAATACATCATGCAGAATGTTCGAATGCATTCCATTTACTTCTCCATCTGGAAAAAATATTCCATTTAAGTGCATTATTTGCTCTCCCTGCCATTTGAAATTTAGACGCCATAATGTGATAAATCATAGAAATTGACATTTTGAGAGAGGGTATGGGGGTTAGTTGGAGATGGGATGTGTGATATTTCATATGATTAGATTGAATGATGTGAGGTTAGCAGGTGCTGGATTTAGGTTGCAGGTGAGATGTGAGATTTATAATATCCTCCACCTACTGCTTAATGTGCTCCCACTTTTTTCTGCCGTTCTTTCTTCTCCCTTTTCTCCTTGTTTCTCTCACTCTCCCCCTTTCTCTCCTCTCTCTCTCTCTCTCTCTCTCTCTCTCTCTCTCTCTCTCTCTCTCTTTCTCTTTCTCACTCTCTCTCACTCTCTCTCACTCTTTTTATCTTTCTTTCTCTTTCTCTTTCTCTTTCCATCCTTCTCTCTTTCTCTCTTTATCTCTTTCCCTTTTTTCTCTCTTTCTCTTTCTCTTTCTCTTTCTCTGTCTTCTCTCTTCCTCTTTCTCTTTCTCTTTCTCTTTCTCTCTCTTTCTCTCTCTTTCTCTCTTGCTTTCATTTTCTTGCTCTCACCTTCTTTGTCTCTCTTTGTCTCATTTCCTTTCTCTGCTCTACTGACCTTTCTTCTCTTTGACTCTCACTTTCTGTCTGACTGTCGCATTCACATGTATATTCTATAAATACAACTGTTCAAACTCTATTCATCTTGAGTATGTTTTTGTACAAACATTTCCAACAATTACTTGGAAGTTCTCTAATCTTTGATATTTGTGTAACCCTAACCCGTAACCTTCTGTGCACTTATTCAATTAGCCGTTTTCGAAATGTATTCACAACTTTCCCCCTTACTGGCTGGTGGAGTGTTAAATTACATTCACATGGGGTTACCATGAGTAACGTATTGTTTGAATGGTGTGAATAAAATTTGCATTAATAATGAAAATGGTCTATTCTCGTGTTTTGTCACTTCTTACTCGATCTGCTCTGCAGGATATGTTCAAGAGCGAGGGAAGCCAACCAGCCAACTCCAAGCTGGAGTCCCTCAAGAAGGCCAAGAAGTCTCTGGCCAGCTCCTTCGAGAACCTGCTCTCCAGGGTGAGTGACCAGATTAAGCAATAGTCTCAAGTAAAAGAGAAAGTATATTAAAATGTTTCTTGGTATGTCTCCACCCTTGCTAGAATACATACCTACAGCTTTGTAATACAAGGTGAGTGATATAGGAATACATCCAACTTAACCCTTATTAAAAAAAAAAAATTGTTATGTAAGTTCATAGATAAATTTATTTATTTTATTAGCTTCCATGAAATCAAATTTCCTGTATGGAAGACCACTGACTTCTGAAGATCACAGTTTGTGAAATAACAACTACATGTATGTAAAAATGCTTTCTTCTGTGATTTTGAGTGTTCTGTATGTAGAAATTGGATACTTTCAGAGTATATTACTTATTTTGTATTATTTACAGTGCTACAGAGCAAGATTAAGGCAGATTCTTTTTTGCAACTTGTTTACTAAAGATGTGACCTAAACAATATCTTTGGAAACTTTAGCTTCAAAAATGAAACAGAGCTCAACACAAACTTTGCTGGATTCTCAATGTTGCATATAGGAGAAAGTCATCTCAAAATGCACAGTGCAGCCACATTCATTTTTTTTCCTAGTCATATCCCCTTCCTGTCCCACAGACAAATGCGCTAGACATGGGCCCTGTTGCATAACTCTTACCATTGATGGTAACTTTGCTATCAATGGCAACTCTTATGGAAACCTTGAATTTGATTGGCTGTTCAGCTATGTTACCTTGGTAGTTACAATTGATGACAGTGTTACCACTAATGGTAAGTTTTATGCAACGGGACCCTGAAATGGGTATGACTACACAGCATTTCTGAATGTCACTGCACCATGTATTTTGGGATGACTGTTCCTTATATGGGGTATAGAGAATTGTCAAAACTAGACAAAACTTTAAGCTTGTCACTGGAGGGACATCATGCCCGGTACTGTAAGAGCGAACTCGGCCTGCATGAAAAATACCACAAGCCTGGTTGCTCTTGACAACGCCACAACACTCCTTGAGTCTGTCTGGGGTCTACTCCATAAATACACGTCCGAGGCTCGGATGGATGGACAGAAATAGCTCTACAAATACAGCCGAGTTGTGTTTCCACACTCTGACTTCCAAATAGAAGTTTTGTTTTGGGGGGAGACTGTCCATTTTGACTCATGCCAGAACCTGAACAGTTTGTAAATACTAGCAAATATACCTGTAACAGAACCAAAAATTGGCTATTAGGCCTACATTCTAAATAACTTCAACTCTGCTTTGCGTTATTTATAAAATGAAAAGAATGCTGTCTCATACAGACTCACCTTTTTAAAATTAACTTTTTTTTTAAACACAATTGTATTCCTAATCATGAACCTAAGCCTAATCATATGTGTAAGCATGATCCTCCAAAAATCACAGAGAAAAGTGGTGTAAAAATTACAGACTCTCAAGACACACAGATCGACAAACAGACACACACACCCACACAGACACATGGACATACACACAAGGAAAATTGAGTTATAAATAGAAATATAAATAGAAAATGTATGAGGTTGGGTACCTATAAGATGCATGTACTTTGCAGAAGCATTGGGTATTGCAACAAGTAATGGTTTTATATGGAGAAGATTTGTGAAATTTGCACCCGTTTCATAACTCTAGGATTACATTATATTTATTCCTTTTTGCACTGTTGTCTACAATGATCACCATGGAAATTACCTTTTTATATCCAGAGGGGAATCATGTTGAGGGATGCATTGATTTCAATCAAAATCGTTATTTAATTCATTACTAGATTTAAGGGCAAATTTCCTCCTGACTGCGTAAGTAAGCAGTTTATATACCCTGTCCTTAGTGATTCAGTAGCAATTGGCAGAATGCACTATTAATCCACAGGTTGTCACTGGTATGACAAACCTTGACCAAATTTTGTGGTGACCATGCAAAATGAATGGTGTGAACCACATACATACAACTAGTGTACTGTGTGGTGTTTTCCGAACGGATCACCCATTTGACTGCGATTGTAGCTTTGCGGATGCATGCCGTGACAGTCAACCAATTAGATAGAGGGATCTTTATTGAGGCCAACATTGAGGTCAACATTGATGAAACATGGCATGACATATTGCTTGCAGATGTGACAACAAAAACAATATCAATTCAATGATATTTTTAACAGACAGCTGGCCACATGCCCATGACATTGCTTGTTAAGGGCAATGCAGGACATACATACAAAATAAATAATTGATTGATGAAGCACATAAGAGAGAGGGAAAGAGAGATATGCTTCTATTCATTATGGCTTAAGATAGTTGTTAAAGAATCATGCAGAGGGTGAACATTAGAAGTACATATAAATAAATGATGATAGAAGAAAGATAGAGAGAGAGAGAGAGAGAGAGAGAGAGAGAGAGATGGGGGGGGGGGTAGAAATAGAGATAGAGATACAAATAGAAACAGAAATAAAAATAGAAAGAGAAAGAGGAAGAGAGACAGAGACAGAGACGGAGACAGAAATAGAGACAGAAATAGAGAAAGAGAGACAAAAATCAACCAAGGCTCAAGTTGGGTGTAAAAATATAATGTATAAAACAACTACCTCTGGACATGGAATTCCTAAAAGGCATATTATAGGCATACTGAATATAAAAAGATATATATAAATAAAGCAAATAAGAGAGAGGTATCGAGAAAGAGGAGAAAGGGAAAGGAAAGGGAAAGGGAGAGAGAGAGAGAGATGTGCTCCTTTTAAACTAAGGTTGAAGACAGTTATAAAAGTAAAATGTCGAAGAAGAATACCTCTCTGAGATGCTGCAGGCATCCTGAATATACCAGAGTTCAGACGGCAGCGTTTGGCCCCGTTTTTAAGAGAGGTTGAGGAATGCTAACATCTGGAGTCATCTAAATGCGTGTGAGCTACCTCTGACGTCAGATCTTCCACAGTCATGTTCACAGACGGAGATAGCGGAAATGCCTCGTGGCCATCGGGAGTTTAAAGACCGAAACGCTGGATGCTAATTCAGAGTTTAGCAGGGATGGAGGGCACGTCCGTGAAAAGATCACTGTGTGGTGTGGATTCCGTCTGTGATGTCAGAGAAACAGACGGCATTAACTCATTACAGTCCACTGGTGCATGTTTGCACCAATGTTACACATGAATCTCATAGAGATGCACATTGTGTGACATAGGAGGGGTTAACTAATTCATTCCCAACAGGTCTCATTAAAAAAAAAAGAGAAGTAAATATTGCTTTTCATGATTCAAATTGGTAACTCTTTTTTTGGAATCAGATTATTTAATCTTCCGACTAGCTAATGTAGTACACTGTATATATGTTTACAACACAAGGAAAATATCATTTAGAGCAATAGTTACACTCTATGTCTATGTAAAGAGTGCCAGTGGCTCATCAACAAATCCTGTGTGTTGCCAATTAAAATATTTAATGATCAATTCACAATTAGTCCACTTTGGAAAATTATTTTTATTGTACCATAAAATGCATAAATACAACATAATTGGGTTAACTTTCGCAGAATTATTTCATTTGTCAGTATTTTTTTCATGTATCTTGTTTATTTTGTTGATACCTGTTATACAAAAATCATTGCTTCATTTACAAGCAGGTATTTCAAGGTTATATGTGGACAAATGGGAGCATTGCATCACACATTAACTTTTACATAGTCTGTGTGATTTTTAAAAAAAAGTATTGGCAGTACCCAAGTGTAAAGAGCAACGATTTGATCATTATTCATCTCAGGGATACTTGATATCAACACACTGATACTCTCCAATATACATTACACTTCCTGGAGATATCCTTAGTTTGACCTCATCTTAAAATCTAGGTGATCCAGCATACCTCGGTGACTCCAAAACGCTCACATGTAGCCACGATGTGCTTGCATATTTCAATGCTGGGTGTCTCTGCATACCATTGGTGAATGTCCTTTACCCAATTGGGACCAAGTACCATAAAATTGATATGTGGTTTGGGTGCTATAACTTAAGATATCAACCATTAAACATAATAAAAGATGCATCACATGAAAGATCATAAACTTCTGCACAAGATGAACCATTTTTGTCATTTAGTGATATGTGTTACCTTTGTAATGATTTTTTAAAGCTAATGAGGGTCATATGATCACTGAATCTTCAAATTGGCAGTACACTGAAAAGGTTGAACGCACAATTTTGCTCTTCAAAATGGCACAATCACTCCTCTAAATTGTATTTGTTTTTTTGACATTATGAATAATTTAGAATGGAAAGTATGGTCTGTTTTGTAATGAAAATGTAATCAACAAAAAATAGAGTTGCCAATTTGAAAACCAAATAATGAAAATTTCAATACCAAGCCAGGAAAAGCCCATTGACTTATGACACGTTTTATATACCAATGGCACTCATTCAAGACAAGGTACATGAAATATGTATTAATTCAATGGGGTGTCCCTGGCTTGGTACCAGGAGGGTTAATGGTATGTACTGGAGTGGTGAGCGGATGGGACACACCGTCTTCGTCATGACAGAACTGTGTATCTCATCGTTCTGCATAAAATGAGACTCCCTGAATGAATAAGTGAGTGTAAATCACCATCAGCATGAGTAATACATGTCATAGACTGGTTTCCAGGCTCTTAGACATGGCTAATTCACACTTTAAAAATGATGTCTATTCTCTACCTTAATGCTACACAGACCTCTCATGCCTTCTCCTTTTCAAGAAACAGTCTAGGCTTTTTAATATTTCTTATTCAAAATGTAAAAATACTGCAAAGCCTGTTCTTTTAATGCTACATAGCCTCCTTCCCCCACACCAACCCCCCCCCCCCTCCCTCTCTAGCAAGAATCTAGGCTCTTGTACATTTCTAATTCAATACTGTCTGGTACTCACAAGACATTTCACTCTTAAATTTTGTGTACAAGCTGGAGAAGGAATTGAGAAATATCAGCTTTGTGCAGGTATATGTATGCTCTTTTCCTCTCTTTGATATCCAATGTACGCTTCGTTTTTATTGCTTTAGTACTTTTTAAAATGTTATATTTGTTTCAAGTTACATTTGATTTTGTATTGTCATTGTTTTTCTAATTTTGGATATGGAAAATAACTTAATGAAATGAAATGAAATTGGATATTGTAGTTTGTATTGTAAAATGCCCAACAGCCTGAAAGCAAGGCTAATTACAACATAACTAATAAAGATTGCTCATATCTCATGGTGCAGTACATGTAGTTAATAAATCAGTGTCTTCATCATAGACAATACTACTGGTCCTGTAAACGGGAAGCTTCTATACTTCGGCAGTGCTGGTTTGTTATGCTTGCTTGTCTAAGGCCCATAATTGTGTTTTCAGAGCTTTTGGAGCAGAAAAATTAATTGGATTAAGATTTTTTTTTCTCTCTGGGAGATGCTCCAAAGGTAGAGAAGGGTGGAAGAGAGGGAAGAAGATAAAGAGGGATATGGAAAGATAAGTAGACGTACAGACAGAGAGAGGGAGAGGGACAGAGAGATTGAGGGAAAGGGATAGAGGGAGGGAAAGGGGAAGAGAGAGAGAGGGAGATAGAGAGAGAGAGAGGGGGAGGGAGAGAGAGAGGGAGGGAGGGAGGGAGAGAGAGAGAGAGAGAGAGAGAGAGAGAGAGAGAGAGAGGGAGGGAGGGAGGGAGGGAGGGGAGGGAGGGAGGGAGGGAGGGAGGGAGGGAGGGAGGGAGGGAGGGAGGGAGGGAGGGAGGGAGGGAGATAGAGAGAGAGAGAGAGAGAGAGAGAGAGAGAGAGAGAGAGAGAGAGAGAGAGAGAGGGGGAGATAGAGAGAGAGATAGGTAGAGAAAGGGGGGGGGGGTATAGGTGGTGTAGTATTAAAAGAATAGACCATTTTTTTTATCTACTAGTCAAATACAGATACATTTAAGTCATAAATATATCATTCAAGTGTATTCATATCTATTCCTAGATGAATGGTGGGTAAATCTATGTTTCAATCATTAGACATGTCTTTATAAGGTCAGGTTGATACCTTTGGAAATAATAATGAAAAAGCCTTTGTTTACCTAGCTTATCTTCACCCCTTTGATATCTTGCCTGGTATATGTTCAAGTAAGCATTTGAGATATTGTTTCTAATGTTCAGAAAGACACATTGCAATGTAACAAAAATGTCAAACCTCAGGATTCTCCCTACTTTTTCTGAATATTGTAACATTTGAAAGTCAATGTGAAAGACATGGTATGAGTATTGTGATAACTCTTTATTTGGTCTGCCTTGTATTTCAAAACATAAATTAAGCCAAGTCTGAACACATCTTCATTAATGACATTGTATTAAGTAGTAACTAACATTCTATTTTATTGAATTATTGAAGTATGGTTTGATAATGTGTGAACACATCGTCTTTAGTCATGGTACACATGCATGCCCTTTCACCGATATCATTGTGATTTGCGTTATTGATTGCTGCTGTGGGAACGTGCCTTCTTTGGCCATGGCGTGTATGGATGCTCTTTCACAAGTATTATTCATATTTGTGTTATTGAATAAACTAATATTGATTAATATAGTGTGAACAGGCCCTGATCAATCAGTGTTGCCTGGGAGCGTCCTTTAGGCCAGGGGGACTTGACCTTTCCTCGTTATTGATCGCAGAGTCGCGTCATGTACAGACATGGCAGAGAATGGTGTCAGCGAAGAGAGAAAAGTGTGTTCACATCACTAGAAAACAATGTTTTATTACCCCGTTCACAGTCCCCACGAATCACAAATGTGGAAAATACGTGTTAATGCATCATTTGCGGCAATTTTGCAGATAGCTTCTGATAGCTGGGGCTTTAAACTGCTATTAATCACGCAGCTGTGATTCAGTAGACTCATGGGTAGTTACAGTAAATCTTAGAAGAGAAAATGATATTCTAGTATATAAAGGAAGGCGGACGGATCACTAGAGAAGCAGAAAGGTCTATTCACACTGCATTGTTTTTTCTACAGTAGGTGACTTGCAGAAATCTACATGGGGCAATGCAGGCTTTAAAGGAAGGGGGAGGGGAGGGGGGGGGGCATAATTGTCAGCACGGACAAACATTAATATTCCATGCTTGTCCAATCAATTTTGACAGCCTAAGACAATCCACTCTGCCGAGCAGATTAGAAATCTATTGGGATGTGAGGGAGACCATGAGCATGTTTGTGCAAGGTGCAGTGGATGTATATATATGCAGAGTAATCGATACAAACTGATACAACATTGAAGGGTAGGAGTGGTAGAGGTAAGCCGCAAATCTGGCCTAAAAGCTTTCTATTTCATTCTTCAATGACTATGTAGAAATGATTCGTATGTAGAATGTTTGCTTGCACTGACATACCTGTACATTTGATTGCAGATAGCATGATAATATGCCAAAGGCTGACTGTAACAGCAGAAAGAAGAAAGAAAAGAAATCTCATCTTGTAACTTGTCACTCAAAAGAATGGTCTCGAAATTGAGTAATAATGTAGAAATTGGTATAACCAAGATGAAGTAATGATTTATTGACATAATCAAGATATGAAAGCATGATTACGGAACCCTTAATCATAGAAGATTGGTTAATTTGAAAATATAACAAAAGATGGGGCTAGGCTGTGGCGTTGGTATACATTCTGTTGCGTTTTTCACTTACAGATGTTGTGGATTTGGTGATGGCTCTTTGCAATTATCAAAGCTCTTTCAGCCTTGATTAAATCTGTAAAATCAGGCATTAACAGCCCATTGTTACAGCACACATGCTCTCATATACTCTATAGATATTCGCTTGGCACATTCAACCAACTTTGGGATTGAACTAAAAATTTCTTTCCACAACTGACTATCCCTTCCCTTTAAACCAAAGCAATTGAGATAAAAAGCTGATCTCAGAGGGAACAGACCTTTCTGAGATGGGAAAGGAAATGTTGTTGAAGTACATACACACCAGGCGCGTATGCAAGGGGGGGGGGGGGGCGGGTTCAGGGGGTTCAAACCCCTCCCCTTTTCGTTTCATGTCCTCTTTTTTTTTTTTTTTGCTTGTCACCCCAGAAGGGTGTATATATACACCTTATCAATATTCTCTGGGCATATTCAATTGACATCAGGGAATTTATCTGAAAATTCTGAGATAAAAAGCTTACCTGTGAGGGAACAGACCTTTGAGAGAGCGAAAAGGAAATGTTAAAGCATGCACATTCTCATATATCCACCATCTATATTTTCTGGGCATATTCAATATTTAATTGAAAAATCGCTTACCACTACAGACTGTCTCTTCTCTTTAATCCAAACCAATTAAAATAGATAACTGACCTGAGAGGAGAGACCTTTTTGAGAGAGGGAAAAAGGAAAGATGCATTTTTGAGACATTTCTAAGAGGAAAAAGGAAAAGTTGTTAAAGCACACACACTTTCATACACACCTCATAGATTTTCTCTGGGCATATTGAGATAGATAACCGACCTTAGAGGAGAGACCTTTCCGAGAGAGGGAAAAAGTGTCGATACTAACCATCTTGGGCGGCAGAGGGGATGGTGTGGTGTGGGTGAAGGAGGTGTGAGGAGGTGCTGTGGTGCGCGAGAGAGAGAGAGAGAGAGAGAGAGAGAGAGAGAGAGAGAGAGAGAGAGAGAGAGAGAGAGAGAGATGAGAGAGAAAGAGAGAGAGATGGACCGTGCATCACACTTGCCCTGAAAATGTCTGAACAGAACTAACTACTGTATAAGCCGATATTTTCGCAGATGACAGCATCCCAGACCTTTCGCGATTGACACCTTGACAACTTCCATTTATATTGCTCAATAACACCCGCGCCAACTGTTTTCTGCGTGAGTACACATACGCGTCAGGACGATGAGAAAACATAAATCCAGTGCTGTGTGTTACTACGCCATCTCAATGCGCAAGGGAACATGGCGAGAATATATATGTATGTACACTCCAGCTCAAAGGAATTGGCATCGGGAAAGGGAAAGGGAAGAAAGGGAAAGAAGCCGCAGTTTTAAACCGTGGTTTATTTTGTCCAGTTCAGCATGAAACATGATGCTTTAGCCTAAAAAGCATTGTGTTTCATGCTGAACTGAACAAGATATACCACAGTTTAAAACTGCTCTTCCTTCCCTTTCTTCCTTTTTCCTTTCCCTATGCCAATTCCTTTGAGCTTTAGTGTATGTATGTGGCGACAGTGTGTCTGATTAATTTTGTTGATTTACACTGAATCAATTTCTCAGACAGAAGGGTAAATGTGACATTTTACGCTGATTGAGTTATCATTGCTTTTTAAAATGTCTGAAATGTTGACTAAAATCTTATACCATGTTATCTCCGCTTTCAGCTGATAAGTTGTGCCCCGCACCATGCATTATTGCATTACTCTGGCAAATGGAATTGATGATATTGTCAATCAAACTGAATTTTCTCGCTCTGTCTTGAAGGATCCCAAACAGGCAATAAACATTTGTTCCTACGGCAATGGTGTTAACAAATGAGTTTCTGCCCTCGTGGTAATGTCATTATTGTTAAAGGTTATTGTTAAAGGGAAAAGGCTATTAACCCTGCGAGTGCCAGATGAACAGCTTCTCTATGGGAATTACGTGTATTTATTGTGAAAAAGTCATATAAGATCTACAAAGGGTTAAGAGAGGAGGAAATAGAAGTACACTGCTGAAATGTGGTTCTTGACAAGAATACTGAAAAGGTTCTGACAGATTATCAAATGAAGAAGTGTTTGACAAGGCGTGTGTTGATAGATCTGTTCTTCTCTTCTATCTCTTCTCCCTCTTCTCTTCTTTACTGCTTCTTTTCTTCTCGTCCTCTCTACCCCTTCTTGAAGAGACAACCTCAATTTGAAGGTCAAATAATGAGAGAAGGCACGGAACATAGGGCACTGACTCGAAAAGTGAGGGAAAAAGATGCAATAATAATCTGGAACTAATGACAAAAGGATTGATAGGAACAGCAACAGTCACATAATATCTATCATTGACTGACATGGTGCAACTGACTGATAACGTTTTGCTCAAATACAATGATGAGTAAATATTTATTTAGCTACTTGCCTCTATATGTATCAATGCAGTACATTAAACTGTTCAAATTACTTAACTCTTTCAATACCAAGTAATGATAGTCACATGCCAATAATCATAATAATGGGACTGAGAGGGTTAATTACAGCGGTAGATTCTGTTATAAATTTAAGTCAGGGACTAACGGTGCATCATTATGGTAACCCAGCACCTCTCTTCCATTTGTTTCATTTCAGAATAAGAACCGGGCAAGCCCCGTCAAGATGCACAATGGGGGGAGCGAGGAGCGGTTACACAGAGCCAGCTCAATGGTAAGTTCTGAAGGAAGAGTGGCTACCTGCTCTCCATTACCATAGCAACCATGAAACTCTCTCCTCTCTAGCTAACAAAGAAGTTATAAACATCTCTATGAATCTAAAAAAACAGACATATATGTTTATCTCCAAATCGAATAATTTTAAGTGGTCTAACAGTTTCTTGCCACATGTTCTACTTTCTTTCAACCATATCTAACACATATCTAAGAAAATAGTATGCAACTGGCTTTGCATAATGTAACAGATGTCTTAATATGTTTTCTCAGCAGGATTCTCCCAGCATATCTCCCTGTCCCACCCCACCCCCACACTTCACCTCCCCCGTGACCTCCCCTTCCTCCCCAACCTCAAACTCCTCTTCTACCCCGTCTACCTCCTCCACCTCCTCCGCCACCGATGACGGTCCCTCCATGGACACGCCCGAGGGCCGAGCGTCCCTCCCTCCTCCCCACCCCAACCACCACCCCAACCACCAGCACCAGCACCACCAACACCTCAACCACCACCACCCGCACCTCCACACGAAGCAGGTGTCGGCGGACGTCCCCTCATCCAACGCCACGCTCGCCTTCACGCCCATGAGGCAGAGGAGCCGCACCATGGGCGACATGCCTGCCAGCCCCACCACGCCCAGCACCCCCCGGTCCAGGGACCAGCTCACCTTCCAGTTTGAGGGGGACCAGTTCAAGGCACTCAGACCCCCCAAGACCAAGCCCCCCCTCATCAGGTAGGTTCAGACTACATTTAACTCTCTCATTGCCATTGGTGCACAAAACTTAATGGGCTTTTCCCAACTTAGTACTGAGAGGGTCAAAATAATTAAGTTGTTTTTTTGTGCTGTGCTGGCTTTGTATTAAGTCAAGTTTTTGTATATTAGTCATGTGATGTGCATCATATCAATTTGATCCGTCATGAGCAGACATACGTACAGGTCAATTAGTAGCAAAGGGGGGGTGCCCAACTGTTGCACCCTAGCATGTCCTCACTGCGTGTTCATTATACTATCTCCCTTTATGTTCCTCTATACAGAGCAATAATTGTCGGGGGGGGGGGCATTCACATCTGTTGCACCCCAGAGTGTTCTCACTGCCTTCTCATTACGTTATCTCCCTTTGTGTTCCTCTGTACAGAGCTATGAGCGTAGGGGGCCGCGCACACCTCTTGAGCCCCGGAAAAAGCCCGCGCACCCCTCTGCTCACCCCGGGTCACAGGACATCGTGGAGACAGGCCATCTTCAACCGGGTGGTAACACCCATGAGTGAGAGCAAGGCCCAGCCAGGTAAACCATTCAATCACATTGCGTCATTTTATCCGTGTGAATAGCGACCATATTCGGGAAACCTTACTAAGCCTAGTTAGTTGCTGAAGCACATTCAGCTTCATGCATTATTAGTACCTAACTAGGCTAGTAAGGTTTCATAAATATGGCCCCAGGCTTATAGTTTTCTACAGTGGAACCTGCTCGAGTCCACAAAGACCATAGTTGTGGTTTCCCTTGAATAATGTTTCTAATGTAAACATGTAGAAAAGTTACCTGCACTTAAATACCACCTGCTTATAAAGATCACAATTTTTTCTTCTTTGGGCGGTCTTCATATGAAGGTTTCATTGAACTGTGGAAAGGCTCACATCGCAGACTGCAATATTAGAATCATTCTTGAAATGAGTATTATATTTGGTACAGTATATATCTGATTATTTGCTTGTCATATCATATCATAGTGTGGGGGTGTCATTGTATTGTGGTTGTGAACTGTGACTGAAAATATCATGTTGCCACATTCAAGCCCTACCATGGCCCCATTTCTGACTCATCAATATTCATGAATGCTTACTATGCACCTGCTTAATTCAGTTGAGATATCAATGAGTAACTGGTTCATTTCTGCACCAAGTGATACATACAGATCCCATAGTTCAACAGTGATACTGGCAAGCATGTAGCTCATGATACTGTGTATGGTTTATAGCATTACTTTTATTGTTGTCTTATTTTTGCTTGATTCCTGCTTTTGCTTAGCAAGATGAGTACATGTGTTTTAGGATTCTGACAGCATTCTAGCATACAACTTATGATATGTTTAATATGACTATGATTAATATAATTCTGTTTTTGCTGTTGTTCTCCGTAGAGTAATATAAAAAACAAAGATTATATCATCTCTTGTCTTTTTGCAAAACATTACATTTCTTTGAATAAAAATTACTGTGATTAATGCTTTTTCCTGCCTGATTCCAGCTTTTCCTGAGCAGGACGGGTACTTGTGTATTCTTCAACAGTCTTCTGGCAATTAACTCACAGCAATGTGAAGCTTAACAATGATTGTTTTTTCTCCCTAAATCCAGCTTTTCCTGAGAAAGAAGAGTACGTGTTTGAAGAATCTCAGGAAGATGAGCTGATCCAGATAAGCGCGAGTCCGGTAACCAAACCCAAGCGATTCACCTCCAAGCTGGCCGTCAAGGCGCTATGGCAACGGGCAATCCGAGAACAGATCCTGCTCAACCGAATGGATAAAGAAAACAAGAGGATCCAAGGTAGATATCAACCCATCCAAGAATGTGATTTCTTGAGCATAATAATGGCTACCGCAGAAGACAAGATCCGATCAGTCGTACGACTGTGTAACTTGCTAAATCACAGGACCCAGTTTTTTGTATATGTGCAAGAAGGTGCAGTTGCCGTAAAGGGCATATACTGTACTGGGAAGGCAAAGAAGCCTTCAAAAGGTAATTCTTAGCAATCTTCTTGCCAATGGTCTTAAATTCATGTATTGTCCATTTTAGAAGCTTGCTAAAAGTTTTCCCTCAAATGATGTACATTTGGAGCAATGAGTGATTAAATCACAAATCCTCAAAATGTTCGGCCCAAACATTTTGAGGATTTAATCATTAATCATTAATTACTCCAAATGAGGGAAAATAACTTTCAGCAAGCTTTTAAAATGGACAATACAAGAATTTAAGACAATTTGCAAGATGAATGCTTACGATCACCTTTTGAAGGCTTTTTTGCCTTCCCAGTACAGTATATGCCCTTTCAATTAAACGTTTCTCACTCAAATTGGGATATTGCTCTTCTCCTTCGATATCAAAATAAAACTTTATTCATTGAATTATTCAAGGTAAGATTTAATGTGGGATAATGATTTGCCAATTATTTCAATTTACCAAATATTTGAAAGTATCCATTGGTACAAAAGTTTAAATGCATATGAATTTTTTGGTGCAGTACTCAACATCAATATGCATGAATTAACGACAGCTGGTCATCAATTTCATTAGAAAATAAAAAATGCAAAGAACCTTGCCCCATACTGAAATGGGTTATACCAATATTTCATAGACACCATAATTTATGTTGACTCAAACTTATTGGATGACCTCAATCATAATATTTGTTTTTCAGTATTTGGATAAAAGCAGTGGCACCATAGTTAAGCATCCATTTCACTCTTAATCACAGAAATTTATATCACTTTAAGATAAAAGCAGGTTGTTCTATTAAGTCTGTATGTTCGATGTGTAGGTTTTTTTTCACACGAAGTGCACACAAATCCCATAGAGGAGTGTTTTGTCTCACCCAGGAAAGGTAAAACTAGGTTTTGTAGGACTGCGGATTGTATGTAGATATCTGTCTAGCACAGTCCTGGAATGTAGGAGACGGCATTGGCTGTTCTGCATACACGCACTGTACGCTTTAACAGGAAATCGTCACACCATCTCGGAAGGAAAATCCCCACTCTTTCACAACCTTGTTTGGCCTGGATTTTAAAAATGTATTGTGTTGCCTTTCAATGCAGCCACTCACCATCTTGCAATGAGATTATGTGACTTGTCATTTCTACAGAAGCTTAGTCTGAATTGTTAATGATAAATGCTATTCTACTCAACGCAGCCAATCACTGTCTCCCAATGACATCCTGTGACTCTTTACCCCTACCATAGCCCGCCAGGATGCGGTGATTGAGAAGAACATGAAGTTGGACTACGAGGAGATCACTCCGTGTCTGAAGGAGGTCACCAAGCAGTGGGACAAGCTCATAGCTCTGCCCAACAGGACGCTCACCGTCATCGCCTACGAGGAGATCAACGCACTCTTCAAAGAGGGTGAGTTCTTAGTCGTTTTCCACCTAAAGTTATGTTTGAACATAAGTCTCATAAATAAACACAGCTCCTTAGAATTAAAAGTACCTTTTCATTTAATCTGTATTCCATTGCACAAAGAGTTGTAGTCACTATTAAACACAAGTATCAACCCCAGGTCAGGTGGATCAAACGCAACTTTGCAATTGGTATATGATTTCATACAACTTGCGTTTGATCACAACTCCATGCAATGCACAACAAATATTACACACAAGTTGCATTAAAGGTTTGCGTTTAAATCTGAGTGGCGTTTGATCATAAAACTTGACTTTTGTACGAGATGGCCCATGTCTTGTCTGTGAGAATATGATATGAACCACGTGAATATAATATCAATTAGCAGCTCTCTTTATGGTAGAGTGATTGTTCCTCTAAAATTTTGGCTTTTATTTACAACAACTTTTTAACCAGTTCCTTACTGATGTTTTTTTTCCACTCAGATACTAAGCAGCGCGATCCCACGTAATTTGCTGTACGTAAAATAAACGACTGACGATGCATAAACTTAGAATATTATATGGGGCACAATTTTGCCACAGCCCTATGGTTACTGTAGTTTCATGGGAAATTTTCTCCCAAGTCCCTGAGTTAGGAGGTGCCTAAGGGAGCAAGAAATTTGTATTACAGAACATCCTCTTAGGACTCTCTTAATGTAAATTAGGGAGGGTTTGACCCCACCCAGTGTGCATTTATTAGCCAGTGGAGGGAAGTGTTTCATTTATGAACAGCCAATCATCACACCATCTCATCGGGCCCTCGTCCCCCTAGGATTGATCCTAACTTTGTGGTCGCGCAACTATGCTGCTCTTTATTATTGCGTGTGTTATGAATGGCTAAGACAGGGGGGAGGCTCTCCTAAGTTTTCTCCTAAGTTTTCTCCTAAATCCTCTCTTACGCACATTCTGGAATACCAATCCTCCTAACTTTATGATTTACATAAATTTGCATAAAGATAGGAGAACACTGAGGAGAAATCTTAGGAGCGGAGTTAGGAGAAAAGTTAAGATTGTTCTGGAATACCACTTAGGAGAATCCTAGATTTAGGATAAGATTTCTCATTTAAGTTATCATTCTGTGATACCACCCCAGGGTTCACTGAGCCAGACAATCTCACTTTGAGCAATGGGTTCATGGAGTCATGTGATCTATTCTCATGCAGGAGTTCCGCGGACGAGGAGAGGGGACATCTGGAAGCTTCTGGCTGAGCAGCGGCGTCTACGGATGGTGCCTGGATCCTCCAAGGTCCCCAAGGCAGAACCCTACCCCGAGCTCCTCAAACAACTCACCACGCACCAGCATGCCATCCTCATCGATCTAGGTAAGGCCTGCTTGACTGTCTGTCTGTATGTCTACCTGTCTGTCTGTCTGTCTTCCTGCGTGCCTGACTGTTTGTCTGTCTGTCTTTATTCTTGTATCTATGTATATCTGTTTGTGTGAATGCATTTTGGCATGTATGTATGTGTATATGTATGTATGTATGTGTGTATGTATGTATCCCTGTCTGGTTGTCTTTTTGCTTGTTCGTTGTCTGCATTTTTATATGTCTCACTGTCATGACTCATCTCAGAATCCCACGTCACAATCTAACTATCTTTCTTTCCCTTTCTTTCTTTCTCTTACCCTCTCTGTCCTTACCCTACCCTCTTTCCCTTACTTTTTTCTATTTCTTTCTCAGTTTCGCTCTCCTTCTCCACTCCTTTCCTGTTCCCTCTATTGTTCTTTCCTTCCAATATCTTGCCTTCTCTTTTCCTATCTAAAATTATGATAGGACTGATGATTAAGGACTGATCCCTTTTCTTCCTTACCTTTCAGGTCGTACCTACCCCAACCACCCCTACTTCTCCAATGCACTGGGCCGGGGTCAGCTCTCTCTCTTCAACCTGCTCAAGGCCTACTCCTTGCTGGATGCAGAGGTCGGCTACTGCCAGGGGCTCAGCTTCGTTGCCGGGATACTCCTCATGCATGTAAGCTAGTCAGCTTGGGTCAAAGGTCAAGGGTTAAAATAGAAGTAAAGGGGTCAGCTCTCTCTCTCTTCAACCTGCTCGAGGGTCAAAGTAGGAGTAAAGAATTACATTAGTTGCGAAACTACTCTTGTCTGAGGCTTTTGATGGCATGTACTTTAGAAATACCTAGAGAAGAAGGGCTTGATCAGCGGAAAGTTTGCAGTTTTTTTTTCTTTTTTTTGTTGTTTTTATTTATCACAGGACTAATTCATTGTAAGAAAATCTCATTAAACACAGCCATTGTTTTTGTAGGTCTCCTATAGCATGGTCACAAATCTTTGTTTAATTGTGTAAGAATAAGTAGTTTGATATACAGTCGCTGGATAATAGTGTTAATACCGGTACATAATATGATTGATTTCATTCAACCTTACATCAAGTTTCTTCATCCATTCTTACATCTTGTTCTTTTTGTGCATTTGTTTTAATAGATGGAGGAGGAAGATGCATTCAAAAGTCTGGAGTATCTGATGTTTTCACTCGGTTTCAGGAGACAGTATAAACCAGACATGACAGCATTACAGGTTAGTATTCATAGATTGTTATTTAAGTTCGTTAATGAATGGAACTTATGTGATATCAGACCATTATCCTCTTCTCCTGACCTTCTTTCCATCTATTTCTTCATCAGACCCACTACCCTTCTGTTTGTTAGTTCCTCTTCCCCTCTCTCTTTACAATATTTGCCTGTGATGCATTGCTGTTTCATTAATATTGATAGGAAAGATACCCAAATACCCACAACTCACTTACAACTGAAGAGCCTGGCCCAACATTGTTAGATGGATGAGACTATAGATGGATACAATAGAATTTAAGATTCAAGATTAAACTTTATTGTCTATATAGAAGAAGAACGAAGGACAAAAACATGATAAAACATCAAGTATATTGGTGAAATGTTGAGGTAATTTGAGCAAACAATAAGGCAGGCAAATATCAAGTGATTCTTGTTTCAAAATCTTAATTGTGCGAAATCTTGCGTTACCAATTTTCTTGTTTGCTGATGGTGTGGTGTCCTGTGTATTGTATTGTCTATGCAGACAATGCATTATGCATCACACAGGAGGAGCTCAATTCTACTGGGAGAATTATAATAATAATATTAATAATTGGTTCTTATATAGTGCTTTCCTTGTACGAAGTACTACCCAAAGCGCTTGATTATTACCCTGGCTT
The DNA here is from genome assembly GCA_963669155.1 of Arbacia lixula. Lineage (NCBI taxonomy): Eukaryota > Metazoa > Echinodermata > Echinoidea > Arbacioida > Arbaciidae > Arbacia > Arbacia lixula. The sequence goes on along the minus strand of OZ022582.1, from coordinate 13,349,822 downwards.
TAGCCAAGCAGCTAAGTATGTAACACTAAAAGTGAGTTGATCTTATTCGATCAGGAATACTATATTCCTGCCAGGTAACCATTTACTACATGTGGGTCGAGAGGGACAAATATGAGTAAAACACCTTGTCCAAGGGTGTGCGCACCGGGCTGGGCTTGAACCCAGGATCTCTCTGCGAGAGTCAAGGCCTCTCACCACTATACCACAGTGCCCTCACACAGTGCCCTCACATTAACATCTTGCAGAGCAGAATACAGCAGCTTTGCTAAAGCCAGGGTAAAAATTGAGCTCTTCTTTAAGTAGACTTGTACCAGGAAGAAAGCGATATATAACAGCTGATAATATAACATTCCCCTCCCCTTTCTCCCTCTTCTCCATGTCCGTAGATCCAGATGTACCAGCTGTCCCGTCTTCTCCATGACTTCCACCACCGGCTCCATGATCACCTGGAGCAGAACGAGGTGGCTCCTTCTCTCTATGCGGCTCCATGGTTTCTCACGCTCTTCGCTTCTCAGTTCCCTCTGGGATTTGTCTCTAAAGTATTTGGTAAGTTTGCACTTTAAGAGTCAAGTGACTGAGAGTTGGAGAGAGACAGAGAGAGAGGGAGACAGAGAGAGATAGAGAGAGAGAGAGAGAGAGAGAGAGAGATGGAAGTAGAAAGATAGAGGAAGAACCTTATCTCTTTTAGGCTCCTGGTTTCTCACGCTCTTCCCTTCTCAGTTCCCTCTCGGATTTGTAGTTGGTAAGTTTGCACTAAAGAGTGAAGTGCTGACAAGCGACTGAGAATGAGAGAGAGAAAGGGAATGAAAGAGAGAAACAGATTGAAAGAGATACAAATAGATACAAAAAAAGAGAAAGAAATAGGAAAGTAGCTCTGGGATTTGTCTAAATATTAGGTAAGTGTAGCCTATAAAGTGAGCTACTGACAAACGACCGAGAGTGTGGATGAAAAAGAGAGGAAACAAATTATAAGGAAATTGTGTAGATAGCACCTTCCAACTATGCAGCCCTTCGTTTCTATAGGCTCTTTGCTTCTCAGTTCCATCCAAAATTTGTTGTCTCTTTGATTAGAAAGATCAATGCTTTGATGAGGTCCCTAACCATGCTGTTCTCCCTCCTCAGATCTGATCTTCCTGCAAGGCTTTGACGTGATCTTCAAGGTGGCCCTGGTCATCCTTGGCAGCCACGAGGAGCTCATCCTCCAGTGCGACGGCTTCGAGTCCATCATCGACTTCGTCAAGCATCAGCTGCCGTCCCTGGGCATCGTACAGATGGAGAAGGTCATCAACAAGGTCAGTCTCAGTCGCTATGTCAGGCATGGCTCTGGTCTTTCTTTCCTACACCCATTTAATTTCATGACTTACTATCTCAATGGCTGTCGTTCGGATATCCAGTTTCATGATTATTTGAAAACTGTAAAAGGACTTGCATGCATTATTTGAATGTATGTCAGTGTGTTGGTGTGAAGTTCAATGTTTCACAAACTGGATCCATATATTGTTCTCGTAGTTAATCCAAAGTTTTACAGAAAAATGTTGTCCTCACGCAAAAGGAACACACCACCTTATAAGTCATCTCTCATCCCACTCACTTTTAAATAAAACTCTACTTGTTGATATACATGTATGTTTTGGATTTGAAAGAGCTTCATCGAGTGTGTTTGCTTAGAAAAAGCTGTCCAAGATTGTCCAAGTTACTATCTAGGGCTTTCCATGTATTGGCATGTTTACCGTTTGTCTTTTGGATGTAGACTTGGATGTAGAAATACGATAACATCTCTAATAGCATTGTGAGGCTCTTTCTCAGAATTTGTGAGATTAGCTGGTAGAATGTATCTCAAGGTTGGAACTCCTTTTGTAAGTCAATGAGAACCAAGTATTATCTTTCACATAATCAACTGTCTGCTTATGACATGAGGAATTTTGCAACATTTGGCCTTGATTAAAGGTTGGCCTATCTCTTTTGCAGGTCTGAAATGAGTAGTTGTGTAAATAATGCAGTGTGTATAACAACATACTGTTTGAGAGAAACAGAAACAGCCATGTTTGGTATTGGGCACTTCTCATAAACCCCTCCCCTACTTCCTTCCCCACAGGCATATCACCTAGACATCTCCAAGCAGCTGAACGCCTACGAGGTGGAATATCACGTCATCCAGGAGGAGATGCTGCCCTCGCCTGCCCAGCCCAAGGCAATGCAACACGACATCGAGCACCTGGAGCTCTCCAACCGCAACCTCCGTCGCCATAACAACGAGCTCTTGGAGCAGCTCCAGTCTGCCCATAACACGATCCAAAACCAAAGGTCTATGATGCAGACCAAGCAGGTAAGTGCTAACTAGCTGTCTAGATTTGGTTTGATTTGTGGATTTTATTCCTTTGAACCCAGTTATTGAGCCCTACTTTATCACATATGGAGGTTTTGTTCTTTAGTTGATTATAGGATGTGAATTTGATGTGAACATTCAATAATCAACACCTCATTTGGATTCTATGCAACAAGGTAACAAATCTGGGGGTAGGGAGAAGGTAAAGGTTTATGTGACTGCTAATATTAAAAACATATCTTATTTTGACAGCTATCACACACAATAAAACAGTAAAAAAAATGACTATATGCTAAGGTTTGATGAATTCATTTGAGGAATTAATTGTCATTCTCACTGAAGCAGTTTCTTAACTATTTATCTTGCGTTGCATGTTTTGCTGGACAAAAATTCACGGGACTACCCACCCTCCATGGCTATATGTGTGTATGTTCATTAATGCCAGATTTTTCTCGACCTTCCCCCTCCCCTCCTCTCTTTTACTTGACACACAAACAAACAAGTGGCATTTAATTCACATTTCACAATTTACATTTCATAAATGACATACAGTTACACATTATAATCATGCAACAAGAACTACAAATGGTTTCTCTATAAATTGAATTATGAAATATGTTTGGATTCGTCTGTGTAGCAAACTGAGAGCGGCCTGCGATCAGAGATCAGAAACCTGAATCTGGAGCGGGCAGCTCTGCTGGACACGATTGCCAAGCTGCAGAGCCTCATCCCAGACAACGTCCTCTCCAGCGCTGGCCTCGACGACCCCCTCAAGCTGACCCCCCTCACCGGTGACCACTCCCCCACCCTGACGGGGTTGGACGGACGCCCCTCCCTCAACCCCACTGTCGGAGGGAAGCTTACCACGACGGCAGGGCAGACCATCGAGAGCGTCGCCGCGGTGACTGGGATAACATCCGGGGATAACATCTCGATCGACGACGACTCGATCGAGGATGGGATGGACAGCGAGGTCGCGTCGATCACCAGGGGTGGGGAAATGAGGGGGGAGGGGCGGTTGAGGAACCACAGCGGGGGTAGCATGGGAAGCGAGCTAAGCGGCAGTACCAACAACAGCGAGGCGGAATTGCCGTGCATCATGATTGACGGCAGATCAGTTCAGGCTCAGTGATGCGTTGAGGACAGAGTTGTCAGAGTTAGACAAGCATGATATATTTCCCACAGCACAAAGCAAAGACCATGCCTTAGAGTCAATGTCCTATACAGTTAGGCAAGCGCAACTTGATCAAGGATGCGTCAGGGTCAGTCATGTGGCTTGGACAAAGCTGCAGTCAGAGTTAGGCAATCATGATTTATTCTCCATGAAGCGCAGAGGTATGCAAGGTTTGCATACTGCCTCAGGAATGACCATTGGACTGGCCAAATTGTCTATACAGTTAGGCAAGAGCAATTATGCTGTATACAGAATGGCAACATGATGTGTGTCAGGGTCAGTTATGTGTCTTAGACAAAGCTGCTGTCGGAGTTAGGAAAGCATGATTTGTTGTTCGCGGAGCACAGAGCTAGGCAAGGTGTGTATACTGCCCAGTAATGATCATGGAATTGAGTCAGTGTTTCACACAGTTAGGCAAGAGGAATTGTTCTGTATGAAGGAGTGCGACATAATCAATGAAGCATCTTCTGTTTTGTTCATGTCAGATCTTTGTGGTGTACTGATGGAGGTTCTGGCTGTTCTATGATGCAGATTGCAGAAGAGAAATTTACTTTTACTCCTCTGAATTATTGTTGCTTCTCTTTTCACAGAAGAATGGTAATTCTGCTATCGATTGTCCACAATATTGTAAAGAGATCTTCAGACCACAATGATTTGTGGTTATGTCTTCAAGTTGATCCATTTATTCATTGAAAAAAGATGGAAATGTGAGGTAAAGTGCAGAAAAAACAGATTATATCTTTTTAATTTGCACTGGAAGAAGAGAGAGATTGTGAGCAGGGTCATTGTAATGAAGTTTTGCTTCCAAAGATTTGACTGAAATAGAAACCTCACCTGTCAAATTCTCACTCCATCAAAGTGATTATATCTGAAATTAAGGTCCCGGTATGTGATATTAATGTTTGTGGAGTTATGACGTGGATTGAAGTAAATGCAAAGACATCATTCATAAGTGAAGTATAGGTACATCTGTAATTGTATTATTCTACATATACAATCTAATATTTTTTGGTGTGTTTTATATTGGAGATATTTTTGTTGAAATGCTTCACTTAGCAAGTCATCCCATTATAACAGAATTCCATATTGGAATTTGAATACTGTGAATTGTACATTTTTAATTCTGTTGTGACGGAGATTAGCAGAATCATGGCAGAACGAGACATAATATTGGAAGCTTATTTGTACATGATTTAAATGATTTCTTAAGCCTCGTAGTCCCATATGCAATAAATGATGTTGTAATTGGCATGGGGCCATTTGTTTGGTACTGAGTTAATTCTTTTCATGTTCATGTATGCGGCTGTTCTTTGAGGATTCTATGGGCCGCTGAGCTTTTGTTGATTAAAAATGGCTTGTTCTTTGTTGAAACAAAGTGAAACAAAGTGGCATTAGAGGATTTTATAACATTCTCTACCAAATTTAGTTGCCTTCATAAGAAGCGCTTGTCTTGAGTTTGTGATAGTTTTACATCTTATTTTTGACATGTATGTGTAGGAACGATCTACCTTTGTGCTCAAATGTCTAGTGCAATTGGTGTTTGGTCAGTGAAAAATTGAGAGAAGGTTTACTTTTACAGAAAACTTAGGGAAAGTTATGTTTTTGATATCAATGGGAGCAAGATTTTGAGTGGAGAAATATACAGTGACCATGAATGTCACTGTCACTTTTGTCTGTTTTCAAACAAATTATGCTAAATAAATTTCCTGCAATATATTGAAAGCATTATCATTGTCTTCTACCCTCATATACAAATATGTAATGATAAAAGCAGAAGTGTTTTTTTTATCTTGCCATATAGCTTTAATAGTACAGCTCACGTGAGAAAAATCCATGAATTCATTAACCTTTTATTGCATCTCTATGTACTGTCAAATGTAAATTATTTTCTTCCACTTGTTTTATTGCCTAATTTTGTTTATTCACTTTTCTCCTCATATGACTTCGAAATGTGGAACATTTAAAAAACTCTATTTATGTACTTTGCACAAATTATTATATGTGTTATTATCATGCTATAAAATTGGCAACGCGTGAAATTATAGTGGTAGCAACATTGACAAGAAATGATTATATTTGTCTTATATATATGTGGTTTGTAGATATGTTACACGTTGCAGTAAGTAAAATTGTATTTATTTTATTTTGTGTTGTCTAGATTTATGTACATGCAGTTCAGTGAGTTATACGGCAGAAAAGGATTTTCTTTCATAAGCTTCTCACAGCAATACCAAGGAGAGCGTGCTTCCAGGTTGAATGGGGAACTAAGCTTTCATGGGAAGGGCCACTTTTTTTCAATTTCCACTTTTCTTAAAATAAAGTATTTCTAGCAAATGTAAAGGCTCTATGCTGTATTACACATAATGGAGCTCATACCAATTACTCACACTTATAGACAGTTGTAAAAAAATCCTCTTTGGTCCACCAGGTGTATAAAACACCTAAGACATTGTGGTCTAGGGCTCCGTTACATAAAATTTACTGTAACTCTGCCATCAATGGTAACTACCATGGTAACAACATCAGTAGACAGCCGATCGAATTCAAGGTTTCCATAGTTGTTGCCACTGGTAACAAAGTTACCATTAATGGTAATTTGTATGCAATGGGACCTAGATCTTTCTAGTGATGTCAAACAGTCAAGAGTAAGGAGACATCAGTCATGATCACATCGCAGCCACATTTTATAAGCCATGTCACCCTATAATCGTATCTGGGGCATTCACACCAAAATAAGTGAGATTTAAACATTTAATGTTTCGACCCTCTTCGAAATCCCATTAATTTTTTATGTGTGAACTAAAAAATCTCACTATTTAGTACGATTTTGGGTGAACAGCCACGATTTTTGAGCCAAGACATGCACAATGCGCACCTAACAATCACAGGGCTTTCTGGCTAGTGGAGATTTCAATGAATGCACGCATATCTTGTGATAATGCATGGATAAAGTATGTGGCGATTGCTGGCCAGTGAGATTTTTCCAACTTGTGTGTGAATGCACGCAAGAATAAGTGACATGTTGACCTCTGCAGCATCTCATTAATTTGTATGTGTGAATGTCCCAATTATATCAATTTTGTGACATCACATTTGCATGACATTAGCCATGTGACAAAACTAGCAATCATGAATAAACATACATGTATAAATTTTTTTTCTTATCATGTATCCGTTTTGGCTACCATTTACTTCTGATCTGTTTCTCGAATCTTTCTTTGATTGACAGCGATTTTCCATGAAGCTTCAGTTCTCCTTGCAGCAAACAATGTTTGTCAACCATTCTTTCATTTCATTTAATGTATGTTTCATGGTTTGACATTGATGTTGGTGCTTGTTATATGATCGCTATTGTACCTTTGTATTATTATTTTGGAGCTGTTGTCATTTCATTAGTGTACTTCTACTCAGTAAAACCTATAATGTAACCATGGTAACAGTATATACTAAAGCATACATCTTTATTATCCAAATGAAAACAGTACCTATTGTAAATCCTCTTTATACATGTAGCAGCCAAATATGCTTTCATTTGAATATCTTCCATGATTTGCGGGACAAATTTGCGTAAACAGTTGACCACAAGATTGGTTGAGCAGGAGTAGATGTGGGTGAGGTTGATTTATTTTTGTAGATATTGTACATAAGATAAATTTTGGTGACTTCTTTTGAAGGTTCATGTGTAGAAGCAAAATGGTGAATACGTGTGCACAGGTTATGCCACTAAATAGTCAAGAATATCGCCATGATGAAGGTGACTCTTGAAATATGAGAGATTGAAAACAAACAATCACCTCAAAGCATGGCTTAAATTATTATTTTAAGGTGGCCTGGTCCTCATTTTGCCAAGCTGGCCTAATTTAACCTCTTTTTGATAAAAGTCTAACGGCAAATAATACCAGTATACAGCAACATATATGGGACCTCATGAATAATTTTCCTCTGATACTACCCAGAAGACAATATAAAGTATAGTCTTGAAAAGAAACAAACTATTTTCATAATATTCATTTATTTCTGAAGACCATGTATCCATAAGAATGTGAAAGACATTTCTAGCAGTATGGGATCTTTTCATTTCTGATGATGTTATATTTTACTACCAGTGTGTGTTTGTAATTGTTGATTTGTTTCATGATCTATTTTTGTGAGTACTAATCTTTGAACAAATGTAAAAACAAGACAAGAGAGAAATCATTATGTGCAGTAATAAATAAAAGGTCGAAAATTATTGGATGTGTGGATATTGTTGTACTTTTTTGCCTCAGCATGTTAACAGTAGTTTTAGAATTAGTGAGTGTCCTAATATGTGAAAAGAATGAATAAAGCATCCACAAGATATAAAGGATGTGATGTGGGCATGAAAAACTGGGCCTTATCATTTATACCCAGGATCTTAGACACTTATGGGAGTATTTTTATCAAACAAGTATAGTCAGGTGAACAGAGATAGGGAGAGATAGGGAGAGAGGGTAAAGGGAGAGAGTGGAGAGAGAGAGAGAGAGAGAGAGAGAGAGAGAGAGAGAGAGAGAGGGAGAGGAGAGAGAGAGAGAGAGAGAAAGAGAGAGAGAGAGGAGAGAGAGAGAGAGAGAGAGAGAGAGAGATAAAGGAGAGAGGAGGAGGCAGGGGCAGGGAGACGTAGAGAAGGAAGAGAGGGGGAGAGAGGAATAAAGCTATTTTGGTCATGACTAAGAAAAGGTGAAAAATTATATTTTGATGGGGGTGTGCCTCACGAAACCCTGAAATGGGGGTCTAAGGAACTCACTACAAGGGTAAAATCCGTGTAAAATATGGGGTCTTAGGAACTAAAAATATACCGGCATTGTGAAAAACAGGGTTTACAGAACTGCTATCTGCCAAGGAAGGCTCACTGACTTGGCTCATGACTCGGCGTGCGTGCATAAATGTCACTGGATCTGTAAATTTCGCAGTGACAAATTAGGCAGGCGCAAACCGCGGACCTGGGGAACAGCGGGGAGGCTAAGGAGCGGAACTTTCGAAACTTTCGCCATGCGTAGGATGTAGAGGATCTAAAGAATGGATATCGAGGTCTCAAAAAGGGGGACTTCAAAGCGGCACGTCCGCGTACCACCAATGTATGTGAGTGCCCCCCCCCCCCCCCCCCCGGGAGCGTTTCAAGCTTTCCGATCTCCCGTCCACTTAAATCTAGCGATCAACTGTTGCCATGTTTAAATATTGACAGTGAGCAGCTCTATGGCATACGTGAGAATTTATATCATCATTCCCTAGAAATACATCTTAGCAGTGATCTATCATTTATAAATCTATATTCTATCCATCCAATATCTATTTACATCAACAAAATGTATACATGTATATTTAACATAATACATATTAGGCCTGTTCCTCAAACATTATCTGTCTAACTTATCTAGATATCCTTCTTTACATTCACCCATCCATCTATTGATTGATCTATCTACATTTATCTTTTTACCAACCCACCCACCCATCCATACATACATACATACATACATACATACATCCATCTTTCCCTCCCTCCCTTCCGTCTATCCACCCATTTCCAATCATCCATCCATTCATCCACCTATCCATCCATCCATCCATCCAACCATCCATCCATCCATCGTCTATCTATCCATCCATCCCTCCATCCCTCCATCGTCCATCTATCCATCTATCCATCCATCCTTCATCCATCCATCCATCCATCCATCCATCCATCCATCCATCCATCCATCCATCCATCCATCCATCCATCCATCCATCCATCCATCCATCCATCCATCCATCCATCCATCCATCCATCCATCCATCCATCCATCCATCCATCCATCCATCCATCCATCCATCCATCCATCCATCCAACCATCCATAAAACATGCCTTAATCCATCCATCCAAACTTTCTCTTCCCATTTATATTGTGTAAGTACTGTCGGTGCCACCCGTTGATTTAGTACGTCCGCTACGTATACTAAATACCTACCTACCTCGATCCTACCAGTTTCAGCTTGCGATCAAGCGCGCGTGCCTGGCCTCCAAAGTTTCAACTCTTTCCCGCCCAAATACTGTACGGTAAACGCGCGGGTATTCACTTCGACTTCGTCTGTTTTGAGAGTCAGAAAAATGGAGAGGACTTCTTCTTCACAATATAATGCATGAACTGTCACGAACATTTCGAATCTAGTAAGTTTGCATTTGAGTTTTGAAGATTGCAATGATGTGCTCAATGACTCAAAGTTAGTTGTCATTTCGTAATCTACCAAAGTCAAAGAAGAAGAAGTTGGTTGGATTTAAAAAGTTCAAATATGAATGAAGACCCGCCAGCCGCCAGCGCGCGACACGGCTTCGCCGGCGCCTGGGCCTAGGGCGGGCCGTGGATTGTTCAGGGCATAAACTTTATCGTTGATCTTCAGTCTCTACGTTAAAGACAGCCAGTCCCTTTTTCAGATCACCACAAAACCATCGAAACATTGGCAAAACATATAGAGAACTGTTAGCAAGCTCTATATTCACAATTTGAAGCTGATACGTAGTGTAAAATTCAAATAATGCACGTAAACAACGTCTGAATAATAGTCTTTACCTCAGGCTCTTAGCAGTTTGTGTTGAAATATCTGCTTTATTGATTGATCTGTTTATTAAATTATAAAACGCATTATGAAAAAAAAATTGTTCTATGGAAGGAATCATCTCCAAAGCTTGGTAGTTACTCATAAAATTAGGATTTCACACACGCATAATAACCACATAGATACTGTAACAAAGACTAATACTTTTTTCGTGGTACGAAAAAAGTCGGTTTGAAATTTAACGGCTGAAATTTTTTACATATATATACAGAAAGCTTCAACATGCTATATTCTTAGAAATGGTCTTGAATCACACTTTCTTCAATTTACGATCGTGATAGACGATTTCAAATTTTAAGCTTGCAAAAGGGACGGACAATCTTTAATGACTTCAGTCTATAACTTTGACACATGGCAGTCAAATTCAACACAGGAATTCATGAAAATATGCACCAATCAAATATTTTCTTGATACAAAAATTATGAAACTCAAAGTCCCTGTTCCTAAGTTTATTAATTTGCTGGACCGTCTCAATTGGGGCATAATCAAAATTGCATTTTTGGACATGCCCCCAATAAGACAGGACGTTCAGAGGAGCCAGATGCAATCTCAGCGGATCCAATGTCCTAGTACAGAGACTGATTTTTCAATCTATCAATTTGCATACCATTCCATGTTTGGACTTGGTTGCTGAGCTGAGCTGACACATCAACGTTGGATCTAGTTTAAATTTTTTAGAGGCTCTTACAAAATTAGGCACAGGGAATGAAAATCAGAATTGCGGGTGTGCATAACTTTCCCATTATGTCTATGAATAACAACAGTGATACCGAGAGAGACCAATTTTAAATCTAGATCTTATTTGAAGTTAGTATAAATCTAGATTCAACGTTAGACTAAACTCTAACAAAGTGAACCTCTATCGCCCAATGAAATGTTAGCATTAACGTTAGATCTAAGATAGATCTGATCAAGTGTACACTTTTTATAAGAGTATACTAAGTAGACTCCTAATCCGAGTATAAGGCTCCATTGACTGCCACTGCCATGGCATTTTGAAATTGAGAAGGGAAAATCATATCAAAGAAATAGGTATGAGGGCACTGTTCTTTATAGTCAAAGTTATAGTGTTATAAAATCTAAAGACTTACTCTATGTTGGATCCAACACTCATTGTTTTCTTTTTCTATTTCCTTCTTTTCAGGCAGGTGTCAACAACTGACACTCAACATCATGGGTCGTATCTTTCATACAAGCACTCCCAATAAGCCCTGTAGAACTGCGCCTATTCCCGGCAGAGAAAACAAGCCCAGCTATTGGCCTGTTTCCAAACAGTCTGAGAAGGCAGGTTTCCAGAATTTCTACAAGATTCAGAAGACTAGGCTGACGGCACGATATGCATTTCTACCCGGCAAGCAAATCGAGCGTCGCATCAAACAGCTCTGGGAAACCTCTTCGGCTGAAAAGAGAGCAGAGTTTTGCTCTACATTGCCTGGGTAAGTCAATAGAGTACCGAAGTGGTGTCGCCGTATCCATTGTTATGCGGGTTTCTGCTTGTAAATGATACCACTGGATTCCATTCTAGTTTGATTTTTTAATAACAGAGAGGATCCATCTCAAAATGATAAAATTATTCAAGTTGAACAAATTCTGGACCCCAGTGATGACAGTAGAACAATATTACAGCCCAAGATAATAATTGAATTACCACTACAGTGAAACCTGGGGCGGTATTCCGAAAACGAACTTAGGAAAAATTTTATTGTATCTCAGGGACTTAGGAAAAAATTTATCTATTGGTATTCCGAAAAGCCAACTTACAATAAAAGATAAAATTTTTATTCAAATGAGCTAGAGATAAAATTTTTATGTAAATGAGCCTCCGAGATAAAATTTTTATGCAAATGAGCTAAATCGGTATTCTGAAACGCACTTAGGAAAAAAAGTTAGAATAAAAGATAAAACTGCTCCCAAGCAATTTTATCTCCAGACGTACGCGCCTAGGCCCATAGCATTACGTGCAAAAATAATTCGCGCATTCAACTGTTTGCACATGGGCGCATCAAATGCAATAAGGCGCGCTGATAGACTTTGATGCGCAATGTCCCTTTCAGTTTCATGACATCACACCATCAACTTCATGGTGTTAATGTATGCAAAAGACATGAAAGGACGTTTGTTACTGGCTGCCTCTGGGATAGGAGCGCAGGGCATGCGCTCATTAATATTGGTTAAAATCTTCCTAAAATATTTTTCGGAATACCAAAGATAAAATATTTTAAGGACATTGTATCTTCGGGGAGATAAAATTTTTATCTCCGTGGATTTTCGGAATACCCCCCCTGCGTGTTGACCATTTGTATTGAAAGACCACAATAAAAACTACAGTAGTTGTCTCCCTTAAACAATGTTTCTCATTGAAACCATCTATTGACTGAGTAACTTACGTGTACATGTAAGCACAACCTGCGTAGACCATATTTCTTGTCTTCCTTGAGCGATTTTTATGTACAGGTTGCACTGCACTAACCCTAATTGAACCGTAAAAGCTTTTTTTTTTTTGTTATTTTCTGGACCGCACGAGGAAGGAATCATCTCAAAATAAACATTTTTTAAAAATTGAACAAAATCTGGACCTTGATGTTTACGGCAGAACAGTTCTGTCATGTCTACACACCATAATCATTACCACTACTATTCCTGACATAACATAAAAGTTTTCCTACTTATGATGTTTCCTTTGACTTTGTGTGTGTGTGTGTGTGTGTGTGTGTGTGCGCGCGTACACTACAGTATGTGGATGCCTGTTGTGTAGTTCTAAGATTATACAAATCAATGTATGCGCTATTGCTTCAACTGTTTAAAATTTTGAGAAATAACAATAAAAAACAAATATTTTCTGCACACCACAGCACCACAGCTGCCAAGTCTCCATTCCGAGGCACGATACTGAAAGGACTGCGGAAGTCTCTCAACCCCATCGTTGACCCCCCAGGCAGCAGCAGGGGGAAGGGGAGGGCCAGGGACTTTGGCAGAGGGGATCCACTGTTCGCCTCCCCTCCTAGCTCCAAACAACAGCCACGCACACCAAGACAGGGCATTCTTAAGTAAGTGTGCCCATCATTTGTTGTGAAGAATGTTGTCAGATAATTTTCCTGATACGGCATCACAATTTCACTATGCATTTTGTGAAGAGTCCAACCACACCCACCAAGACAGGGAATTCTGAAGTAAGTGTGCTCATCATTTGTTATGAAGAATTCTTATATCATATAAATTGCTCTTTCACTCTGCAATTTGTGAAGACTGCTACAGATATTTAAATATTGTAATACAATGTGCGAACAACATGGTTAATGGAGCATTCATTCTTGGCAAAGTTTTGGCAAACCAAAGTTATAAATTGAAATACAATGTATTAGGTAAATTATTCTGTGCACTCTAAATAAGTTTTAGTTTCCTTTTCATTCATAGCATGTTCTCATTGTTTTGCCTCCACTAAGAAGGACTGTTTTTTGAGTTATCCATCCACCTGTTGATGTCTGTCCTTACGCAGTACCTTGTTATACTTGTACATTATTCATAAACTAACTATGTCTAACTCTGACCAAACTCCTTAAAGTTGAATTAAGAAGGGCGCGAATTCCCGTAAATTTTGGTTATACACACTTTATATAGTTCATATAGGCTGTTCAAACAGAGAGCATATCAGAAAACTCATTTGAACGCTCAATATTCTGGTTTGAAAGTCGATATAAATTAGCCTGTTTAGAGTCCCCGATAAGCCTTGGACGCATAGGTACACGCTGAGCGTGACGTCACGGACGGGATTTGGGTAATATCCAGTGTCTGGTATCAATACAAAAATCAGTGCAGAAAGAGAGAGAAGATTGTACGAATGTTTTTCAAAGGAAGCCATATCAAACAATTACAAATCATATATACAAATCTTTACTCTCCCTATGTAGAAAAAAGTATAAATAACGGTTTTCAAGTCTTAAATTGTGAAGTAAGATTGCAAACGATGAGTTATTAGTCAATATTTTCACTTGATTTTCTTATTTTCTACAACTTGAGAATACTAGCGTAAAGTAGATCCGGCCATCGCCACCCAGCTCATACACACTCGAGCGCGCTGCTTGCTTGAACTTGTCCAGTATACTGCATGCTATGCGTATGGGCGCTCGTGTGTGTGTGTGTGTGCATGCTTGCAGCCAGCGCACGTGTACAATAGCGTCCGCTAACGTGATCGACCGGTGAGAATATCTCGCTCAAATTTTATATTATTTATCTTGAAATTAATTTTTTAGGTATATTGCATCATTTTGAGGGTGTTTACATACGTTGGAGAATAAATACGACCACATATCTGCGTAGAGCATTTTCTATTTCACAAGTTCTCGCACACATATAATCACCAACTGATTGCCAGATGCACTGATTATTACATTGAATTTACAATTTTGTCTCTCATCCGCGGTGTTGAAGTCGAAAGACAAGGCAGTAAAATCGCTTCAAATGAGAAATATTGGAACACTAGAGACACATCATTGACTATATGACATTGCTTAATTCTCATTTATTTTCAAAAATCATTCACATAAAACCATAACAATAGAAGAAAAGTTCTGACGTGAAAGTAAATTCATTCATAATTGTACTAGCGTGTATGTCTATGCACACAATATACTGCACTGCTCGCTTTGTTTACTTTCTCACTGTGACCCAAATCCCGTCCGTGACGTCACAGTGCTCGAACAATAGTCTCGAGTACTCATCGCCGGAGCGATTAGAGAAAATATGGTGAGGGATAAATCGTCTAAATTTAATATTCTAAGCTTATTTTAGGGGGTTAAAAGGTCTCTCATAGGTAAGCTAGTGTCATAAGGATGATATTAATGCAAATATCTCATTATTTGGGATCGTCTTCTTAATTCAACTTTAAAGATCAATAAGCTTTGCAAAAATTTCTCCCAAATTTATCTTTTCCACAATATAAAGAAATACAATAATTTGTACAATTTCAACCAGACACAAAACAAGATAACAACATGAGGTCAAACTCCTCAAAGGTCAATGAACAGTGCTAAAAATGACATGTTTTCTCTTTACAACATCCTCAGGGGTCAAATGTCATTAACTTTGCACACAAAATGGTTCCTCAAATTGGCTTTTCAGTGTTATTGATGTAATACCAGATGATGTTCACATTGAGGTAGAGGCAGATTTCTTGTCAGTGCAGTTGAATTCCTCTAGTTTTTACTTACACATTTGACATCATTTTCTTTTGGATAAAATCAAGTGATCTTTCTCTCTGTAAAGAGATTAAGGAGTCTTCTCCATGAATGCTTGTTTACTAACAAAAGTGAAGCTCACATAATTGTTGACATTCTGAGAGGATTTTGTCGAAATGTAATCAAAATGGGAAGGGAGTGAAATATGTCATGTTTGAGGTCTTTTATTTCTTAGTCTACCTTCATGTTGTTTGCATTTTTTTTTGTTCAAGTATGTTAATTAAAATCACAAACTAAACATCTGTGCATTACAAACTATGATCAAGTTGGCTGCTGATTTTTGAGGAAGGAATTCAGACATGCCTCTTTGTATATCTGTCCAAAACAGGAGCAGTGACAAAAGGCGTGTTTCCACTCCCAGAGTAAGCTTCCGACTAGATGAGGCTTCCTTGCCATCCCCCATTCCTGTGCACCACCACACCAGGAGAGTGCTCAATGAGTACATGCCTCCTGTCCCCATGGAAACCGCTGCATCAGTTGAACATACCCTCACACCCTTTCACCCGGATGGAAAAACTCATGCTGCAAAGATAGAGGTCTTGAGGGCATCGGTTGAGGAAGACGCGCAAGAGAGACTTGATGACGTGAAGAAGGTTCTTTCTTCATGCGATGATTTGATACAGGCTACCGGCATTGAAGTGGAGTGTTTATCTAAGGTAGATGTGGACTTGGAACAGAATACTGATGAACAAATGGCCAAGGGAAGAAATGCAGAACATAGGTGTACCACTAGGGAGAAGGTCAAGAAGAAGAGCCAGACAAAGCTAAGGGAGTATTTCAGTCCCATCTTAGAAACAGATGGGGGAAAGGGGACCAAGGATGACCATGTTGGAGAGGAAAAGGGAACTCCGGTACGACGCTCCAGGAGGACTGCTGCATTGGCTGCTAACAACAAGATTGCGAGTCCAATGGCAAAACAGCGAGGCAAAGAATCTGTCAAGGAAAATATGGCAAAACGGAAATCTAATCTGGATTCTCCATCTGATCGATGTGTTGTGTATCGTCTCAAGAAAACAGAGCTGACCCCTAAAGAGAAGGAGATGTATGAATTTGAGGATGAGGCAAGCAACATGACAGAGTGTCGTCCTAAGAAAGGACTGGATACACCAGGTTCTCAGATGGTCACCAGACCTCGCAGACCAGTCCAAGGTCCTAGAAAACCACCTAATTCTGAGGAATATAACCTTGATAGCAACATCAACAAGAAAGTCTTTGGAAAGGCCTTTGATAAATCACCTGCGATACTGCAAGAAGGCGACCAACCGAGCACATGCAAAATCAGCATTGGAAAGAAGGGCATGAAAGCATTTCCAAAGGGAGAAGCCAAGAAGCCTTCTAAGAAGAGAGGGAGGCCCAAAAAATTGGTGGATGGTGAAAATAAAGGAGTTGACAAATCCAGTGAGAACACTGCTAAGAGAAAAAGGGGAAGACCTAGGAAGTCTGCACCAATTGCATCACAAAGTGCACAAATTGAAGATGACAGCAAAATGTCTCAAGAACCCCCAACACAGTGCCTGTCTGATCAATTGAACAAACAAGCAAAAAATCAAGGAACAGGGAGGAAAAAGATGAAAATACAGACATTAGCGGCATGTAAACATGGTGACAAGCATGAAATGGATGATGACGAGAGAGACAACGTGCCTTGGATGGTGACTGCCCGTCCACCGAGCTCATCTTCAGAGGAATGCTATGAGGACAATGATGTCGAAGATGATGAGATCCCACAGTTTCAGTATTACCGGTACGGGAGCAACGATCAGGATGATTCGTCCCCAAGTCTGCCGTCGTCATCATCTGCTCTTCCCGATGACGAGGACCAGTCGCCAGCCATCTTGTCCAGCAGCCAGAGGCTGTGTGAGAGCTTTGAGAGGTTCTGTCAGGACAGCATGGACCTCACCCCCAAGGGGATGGGGACTACCGCTGCTGCTGCTGCTCCGAGGCTGCCGGGCCTGATGGGTTCCATGAAGCCGGTGTCATTGCTCATCAGCGGCGATGTGGTGTTGGAGCGTTCTGATGGCAGCATGTGTTCTATGACTTCACTGGATGCTGCCGAGGTGAGCTACTCACTAGTTCTTGGCATGCACACATCATGTTCATATGCACAGTATTAGTGGTGACCAAGCTAAAGGGAAAGTCTACCCTGAAGTTGAATTGGTTTTGATTAAGCCGGAAAAGTCCAAACAACAGATCAGTGAAGGTTTGACGAAAATTTGTCAAAGGATAGGATTCCATAAATTACCCCTTTTCTTTTTTTTTTTGATGAAGGAATTAATCTTTTTCAGAAAGGTGTGTGTGTAAAAACATGTGTCTAATTATGAGTAAAGTGTACTGGTAAAAGGGTATATATCCTTGTGAGGATATGGAAATATGCAAACAAATTAGTACACAACTTATAGCAGAGTAGCTCGTAAGTGATGTCACAAAATTGAGAATTTGACAATTTAGTGTCGATAACCCTTTGATAGATTTTTGACAAACTTTCACAAATTTGTTTCTTTCATGTTTCTGCTTTTATTAAAACCAACCAATCTTTCCCTTAATATGCTAAAATGTTTTCTCCAGAATTGATGTATTTTAAAGTAATATGATTTATCAAATATCAATCTTTCCATCACTTAGCATTTGTCTGACTCCCCTCAAACTTTCATTCATCTGCATCTGATTGGTTTGTTTTTATCAATTTATGTACAAGTTTGGTTCTCCGTTCAATCCATCTCCAGGTCATGTCACTGTCTACAGAGTACAGCGCATCTCAGGGAACAACTTGTTCAGATTCAGCAAGTCCTCAGGATCCAAGAAAGGAAAACCTCTATGCTATAAAGCCAGCGGGAGTCGACCGTAGTGAATTGCCAAGAATGGTTGCAGAGTTCCCCACCACCAAGCCGACGTCAAGGAAAAAGAAGATGCGGCTACAGGATGGAGAAGTTACAGACTCTTCTCAAGCTTCAGAGGGTGGCAGTGAGTACTGTGCTAATTTGCATATGTTCTGGGTAATTCCATGAGGCTGGGCTAATCTTTGTAACAAAAACTTTAAGATCATAATCCATTTCATTATGACCATAGAATGTATCAAATGCTTGTGTTACAGGGAAACTGTTGTAGATTTAATTGAAGTTTTTGCCGTACTTTGTTGCAGAGGTCATACCTGTGAATGTTTAAGGTAATATTTCAGACTTCAGGGGCCCATTTTATAAAAAGTTGCTATGATAGCAACTCTTGCTGTAATGTCAACTACTATGACAACAGTGAAAATTCTGCTCCCTGAATGGCTATTCCAATGGAAGTTGACATTCCAGCAAGAGTTGCTATCATGGCAACTTTTTATGAAATGGGCCCCAGATATCCATGTGAGAGAAAAAATATAATTGACACCAAAGAAGATATTTCAGAGAATACTCAGCAACAAAATGCATGACTGTCATAAATCACTAACCATACATAAAGACATTTATTTGTATTATTGATGCATGGATGTCGGCATCAATATTAATAGCACCAGTCTTGTGGAATGACTGTTATTAGTGTACTATTAGGGTAGTTTTCTGTATGATAATGCAAAATGGTTTGGAAGCATGGTTGAAAAAAAAAAAGAGTTGAGAAATTAATTACAT
This sequence comes from Arbacia lixula, assembly GCA_963669155.1. Taxonomy (NCBI): domain Eukaryota; kingdom Metazoa; phylum Echinodermata; class Echinoidea; order Arbacioida; family Arbaciidae; genus Arbacia; species Arbacia lixula. The sequence continues at coordinate 13,330,857 of OZ022582.1, read as the reverse complement.
GCTGGCAGGAAGAATTTACATTAGAACATGCAATATTGATCTCCCGGTGATCAAAATACATAGTATATTTAGAAAGTGATCTCATTGATGTAATCATTATCATCATCAACATTTTCACCTGCTCATTCATCCATATTGTTCTTATAAGGTGAATTAATGGAGAGAGGTGCAGGAATGACCAGCTCTGGAAGTAGGAGGAGCAAGATGAGAGGACGCTATGACGATGACCCATATCACCTCATAACGGAGAATGGGAGCTCGGAAGATAGTGCATGTGACATTGAACTAAGAGAGAGAGGACGAAACTCTGCAGGCCAGTCCAGGCTTACTGGCTGTGTCAATGGTGCCGAAAGCAAAAGAAAAAGCGCACATCAGAATGGAATGTCTGACTCCGAGAGGAAAAGTGCGCAAGGAGGGCAACATTTTGAAGATGACGAGCATTTCCAGGTCCAGGGGGAAGCCACAATCTCGGCAGAGACACATCCGCGAGGTGACATGGATAGCAACGGCAAGGAATGGCAGCATAGGAGGGAGCAGGGTTTGAAAGCAGCCGAAGTGAGCAACGGAGGAAGTGGACAGAATAGGGGTGGTCGCGGAAGAGGGAAGCATGGGGTGACGGCCACGAAGCGACATGCATCAGGAAGAGGATTGGTGGAGGGACAGGGAGTTGTGGAACAGTCCGCTTTGGGGGATGACAGACCAGCTCTAGTGGAGAAAAACTGCATTTCGGGTTCTGGTGGCTCCACTCGGAAAAGCAACGCGATGAAGGAGAATACAGCACTGGATAGTAGCAATGGAACTGGGATGATGAGAATGAAGGATGTTGAGAAGAATAGGAGACAGACCAAAAGGAGAGGCAGGAAAGAAGAAAGTTTGGATCAAGAAAGAAAAGGTGATCAGGAATATCAACATGAAGCAGATAACCAGCTGGAGTCTGAGATTGAAACAGGTAAGATACTGGAGCACTTCTGTGTCACATTTCTGAATCATGACTGATATAGAATAGCTACTCTTAGCCATATATCGTCAGTGTTTTTACAGCTTACAGCATACCGATTTGATGGTTAGTAACAACAATGACAACATTCCTGCAAGGAATATTCATTAATACTGTAGGGAATTATTTCTCAGCATATTTCTAAGAAGTGACAATTGGAAATGTAAATTTATAAAATGTTTCTGTTCTATGTTGTGTACCTGTATGTAGAGAAACTCTAAACTAGTTTAATACTTGTACATAAAAATGTATATTTACCAAGGCATTAGGTCATTTTCACTGGAATGCAAAACGTTTATGTGTCTTTCATCTTGTCATAAATGTAGTTGTCACTTATCATTGAAGAGGTTACTTGGTGAAATTATTCCCTTCTACACTTGAATATCATAATTGCACGATATAAAATCATTGGCAATTTTGAAATGATTGAAATAGTTTTAATTTATTATAAAAGTACAAATTATGTTTTTATATCTCAGTGAAATGTCCTAACTTTGTCCGCCCTGATAGCTTCATTGGAGGAAAGGCTGCCCTCTAGTGGTGGACTCCTGTGTGACCTGTTTGCTTCCAGTGAGCCGTCTTCCCAGAAACCCTGGAGGTGAATCGATCCTCAAAATATTTTATCTGGTCTCCACCAAATTAGCTTCCTGTAATAAGTTGACTTGAGTAGAAGCAGAATATTTAGAGAAAAAGATCAGCACAAGTTTAAGAAATATCAATCACATCCTAAGGAATTATTTGAATTTGATAATATGCTCTCTAAATCAGGGAAAAATTAATTAACATTTTTGGGGGCTACTTTTTGAGCACATTGGCCGATTTGGCTACAATTTTACATTGTGTCTATGGGGATTTTGGGGGCTCTTTTATCATTTTCCAGGGCTCTTTTAAGCATTTCGGGGGAAAAATCACCCTTACGCCCCTTGTATTTTTTCCCCTGCTGTAAATCTTAAGGAAGGTAAATTGTGCTCTGAATATTGTCATGTCTTGTTTATGCATGAAACACAAGGACAATGACAATTCCATATAGTATGTCATTACAATGGTGTTGCCCATGACAAACAAGAATATCAACCTCTTTTCACTTGATGACACACATGTCAACCATATTTAATTAAACCAGCAAGTCATTGCCCTTCTAATACATTTCTAATACTTTATTTTAAAGTACACGACTGCAGGCAACTGAATAAATTGTCCTCTCTTGGTCCAATGCATGTCTTGAGATGTTTCATTTAAGAACCATGTTTAGGGGCTATCACAGTTCATACTACCGGTATATGGACACCCGAACTAACTGTACCACAATGTGCAGAAGTGTGCATAATACTAGGTATCTTTCATTGTTACAATGTCTTCATTGTTGTGTAAGGCTATATGAACTTCAATTCGCCATGGGAAGTTTATAAAATGTATAAGTCTCTTCTTTTTAATCAATAATAGGTATAATAAGGATGAACTGATGATAACTCGTATTTCTTTCCATATAGATCGATCAGATCTGCCAACAAGCCATCGCAACAAGAAGACCCTGCATCAACCTACCTCTTCTTGGAAGAGAACATCTTCATGTAGAGATTATCTCCATGTTTTAGTTGTTTTAGGTTACAAGTACGGCATCATATCTGCTTTTAATGATCTCATCCAAGAGATGTTCACCACTGGTAACAACTTCACTGGTGACTATGACAACCATGAGGCATTCATTAACGACTTCATCATGAGGATGTCAATTTCTTCCTTAAAGGCATTTAAATTCAACTCGAAATGTAAAGTTAAAATGTAGTTTCTTCTTTTTAATCAGCAACAGGTACAATGATGATGAACAGAAGATAACCAAGTTTATTTTTGTTTCAGATAACATTAATAAATGATATGTACCGTTAACTGTTTGAAATAACACTGCTGACTTTCTTTGTAAGTTGAATTTTATCATCATCTTTTTATAGCATATTTCCATTACATGAACCAGCTTGTATCGCTTTTCAGCAGTTTCTTCACGTGTAATTTATGGTACAGTATCTGATCACAAGTTTTTAACATGTAAGTTACTTGTTATTTTAGTGAAAAATCCTTGCCAATGATGTTTATGTTTGTTGCAATCACTTTCATCACTGTCATTAGTGTAAATCTGCTCTTCAGCACAAAAATATTCAAACTATCTGAAATACGTTTTGACTCCATGTATTATGGTATTCTTTGTTTGAAGTAAAGCTTGTACAATTATGATCTTGAGAAAAAAAGAGTAATTTTTTAGTTCATGACAATTATATGGCTGCCAACTCTTGTCCACATTCAGTTGGTGTACAGATACTTTTTCATTTTGAAGAGTGTATCAGACAGGTTATTCTTTAAAGGGATAGTTCACCCTGAGAATAAGTTGGTTTCAATAAAAACAGAAACGTGAAAGATATCAGTGAAGATTTCCAAAATCTGTCAAAAAATCTGTAACAAAATTAAAACTTTAAAAGATCATAACTTTCTTATCTTTTGATGGATTTTCATCAAACTTTAAGTTTCTTTCATGTGTCTCCTTTTATTGAAACCATTTTATTTTCTGGGTGAACTGTCCCTTTAAGTTTATTCCAGTGGACTAGTATGCACAATGCACCAATATAATCATTGTAGTCTTAAAAGGAAAGTTACAGGCAGTACTGAAATGTTAAATGTTAATCTGACATGGTTTTAAGACATTTTATGCAGTTATCTTGTTAAGATAATTACATTTAATGTACTGTTTAATGTACTATCTGTTAAAAAAAGGCAGTTCTCTGTCATGATGAAATGTTATTTCTACCGTTGTTATGACTTTTGTAACATACCTTTAAGTTATGAAATGAGCATGTGTGTACTGTTTATACATGTACTACCATTTGGTTACATTTTCCCAGCATAATTTGCCCATTATTATACAACTCATATTCCCCATGTATTTTGTTTGAATATAATATAAAGTTTGAACAAATTGTTACAAGGTCATTGTGGGTCTCTGTCTCATTTGATATAATTTTGAGACAATTGATGCTGAAATCAAAGAAGAATTGGTCCTGTGGTCATGGCATAGTGGTTCTCTTCATCCATTGCTCATTTAAATTTTCTGGCTTTGTGAAGTCTTGTCCCTTCAGGATGATAATATTTGCCATGGAAGTGCAGTATACAATGGGGTGTGGGCTTAATTTTGCCGTACAAGGTACAGTATTTAAAGTTTATTCATAGTTGTAAGTCTATTGTCTGTATATCAGAGTGTGCGTGAGTAGTGCTGCTCAGTATCTGACTGGAAAAAGGCCAGCCCGCAAATATGTGGGCTCAGTAAAAAACAAAAACAAAGTGGGTTAAGTGCACTGTTTTATTATTGGAATTTTAGTGTTTTGACTTAAAACAAAAAAATTAATACTTAAATCAAGCTAGAATTGGATGTGAGTGTGATCATGGCAGAATGTTTGTTACATGCACTTTTCTATAACATTGTGCTTACAATTGTTCAATGATTATTGAAATAGAGTGTTTTAACTCAAGACAAATACACGCACTTCTTGTGCAATGCAGATTTTCAGTAACACACCACAAAACGACCTGTAACAAAGCGAATCCAGTAAGTCACTTGTGCACAAATGAATGTCACAATTGTGGCAAGATTTCAGGACCAGTGTTTTCCAAAACTGTAAACACATGTATAGATTTCTAAATGTCCACTGGCCTTCACTATATACTTCTGATATTTGTGCATTCTATACAAATTGATCTACTTAAAGAGATTTGTGCCCCCTTAACCAGACCATGAAAAATGTTGTGCAAATATAAACTTTGTAGTAGAAATGTTGTTAAGCTCATATACAGTCTTGTTTATTCAAATTGAGTTCTTAATTGTATGTTGTTGTGTTATGTTGTAACTTAGCTTTACATTGTTGTACATCTTTGTTAGTGAAAAATTGAAAATGAAATAAAAAGTTTTCAGAGTTTACAAATTGAATTGCTGTTATCTATCTCCAATGTATTCCCAAAGTGCCTAATTCTTCAGTAATGAAATGTTTCTATACCACAGTTACCAGGAAAAAAAAATACCATGACAATAATTCTGTATTCAAATTCTGTTCTTATTTATTTACATTATCCACATAAAAACTTTCAGACTACATGTACATGTACATCTTCTTGCAGATACAAATATACATTTAAAGAACTTTGTCAGCACATAGACACCCATGAATGTATGTATGTTGTAAATAGCACAGGAATACTAATGATGCATTTGCTATTTCTCAATTTGTGAATGAAGGAGAATTTTGCATCTAACCAATCACATGTCATTTGTATCATCACTATATTTGGCATCATTGAAGAGCATGTTTATTTTACAATAATAGATTTCTTTTCGTTATGCAATCATCTTATCATGGTATGTGCAAAAGCATTGCAATATACGCCAACAAATCAGAACTTGGGGATCATTGAAAAAGGAATTATGCGGTGTTCATATGGTACCAAATATAGTGACGACAATCTAGTACACGTAACAAGAGAGACAAAAGCAATCAAACTTGAGTTTCCAAACTTTTTGGGGTAGTCAAAGTTTTCAATAAGCACTGGAGGTCATTTTCCATTGGAAAATGAGACAAAATTATGAGAAGTTAACTCTCCCTACCAATATTATGCATAAGACATTAAAACTAAAGAAGGGTGAGGGGCACTGACTTTTTTCTTCAGCAAGTATCTCCCTAGTCTCGGAAGTTAGGAGTTTGTGAGTTGGATAATTTTAATTAGTACAAAATGTGCACTGATGAAAGGAAGAAGCAAACTTAAATTAGACTACTAATGATGCTGAATAACTCTATTCAACCATTGGATTACATGCAACAATTTGATTCCTGTCATTATTTTTAGACCCACCAGAGTCTCTTATACAATCGGTTGAATGGCTACCATTACCTGAATCTATTCAGATAGACAAATTGTTTGGCTGGTACTAAATACCACTGTCAGCCTCCTTTTCCACTCAATTTGAATGTTAGGATAACATATGATTTATTTCATACAGTTTTTTGACAGAAAATGTATGATTTGGTCAGAGTAGAACTATTCCAAACATTGTATGTCAATAGGAACTTTATGTTGCATGTACCAGAAAAATCAGCAAAGAAGTCTTCTTAACGCTGTTGCCTCCAAATGGTTCCTTCCCAACCTGAATCATCCTGTATGCCTACAAAGTACCTTAACACATTGCACAATGAATCAGACTTCACTGACATTAAGCATGAAAAAATTTCACTTCCTTATTCCACTACCGGTACCTTAGTTGATGTGAAATCTGTTCGACCACCTGAAAGATCCTCCACAAGTCCCCTCAAAACATTTTGTAGTCTATTTGCAAAACAAGCTTCCAATATCTGTCTCTCTATGCATGTAGAATATCATTTTCTGGACCACTGTCTGCGACAATATAGTTCCTCGCACATGTGGATTCCATTTATATCCCGATGGTGCATAGGAAGGGGGGAGAAGGGCGAGGGTGGTGGTGGTGGTGGTGGTGGGGTGCAGAATCTGCCACCTGTCTGCACATACTCTGGGCTCTTCCTAAAGTCGCAGGCCGATGTCACCAGGTACGAGCGGGCAGTTGGTGCAGGGAATGGCTGACACTAGGTATTTGGCTTGAAGACATCTCCATGTAAAGCTCTGCATGGGAAGGACGAGGGGAAGAATGGTATTAATGATGACAACAATGATATCACTATTGATCTATTTTGACAATAGCAGCAAAACATGAAGTTCAATATTGATATTGATATAATAATATTGATGGCAATATTAACAATGTTGATATCAATATGATCATGTTGATGAAAATGATGAAAAAATATGTTGAAAAAACTAAATAATATTGATATTCATGAGGATGCTGGTATGGATATAAAAATGTTGATGTTGATGATGATGATGATGATATTCATGACGGTAATAATGATAGTGATGATAATGATGTTGATAATGGCATTGATTTTATAATGTTGAGGGTGATGATGATAATGTTATGATGGTGATGATAATGTTGATAATATTGATGACAAAAATAAATCAGTTCATATTGATATGATAACAATAAAGATAATGACAATGCCAACTCACATTTCTTTTTGCTGCTCCCAAAGCCAGCAAAGCCCATCATGGAAGCCATCTCTGGATCCATGCCGTCCAACCCGCCGTCATCTGCTTTCCGCTTCCTCTCTTTCCTCTTCTCTCTCCGGTACGCTTTCTGCTTCTCTTCCTGCGGCGGCAAAGAGAAAATATACAAATGAAGGAGAGAAAGTATGAACCATTTGAAATGACTGGTACTGAAAACTTAACAGAAGCAAGGTTGATCTATGTAAAATTCGCATTTATGGCATTTCCTGCTCATTTTCCTGTGACAGCAAGGAAAAAATATATACAAATAAATGAAAGAGCCTGTGAACAAATTGTTCTGACTGGTACTGATATCTGAATGTAATCACAGGTGATGTGTGGGAAGTACATACTAATTTCATAATCTAGAGCACACATAGCCCCTGATGACAAATTTCATTGTCAAAGTCTTTAACACTGGTGCTATGTTTGGCATCCTGTGACAAAAAACATGTTGTCTTATACAATGGCTAGCTACACAATGACACAGTGTCAACCTCCATCGCTTCGGGTCTGTATGGGGTGATCTGCTAGCCGGGAAGTTATCCTCATGAACCATATCATCAGCGTTTTTATTAACCATCGAATCCATGCCCTGCATGAAAACGCTGATGATATGAGCATAAGGCCAGTGAGGGGCCATGAGAAGAATGTCATCAACTTCTGCTTCAATTTTGTTTTTGACTCTTTGAAGAAGTATCTTCAGCAGAATCTTAAAGAAATGGCTCATGAGACTTGGTGCCCTAAACTAATTGCAGGCCAAGGTGTAAGGTTTCTTGGGAAGGGTGACAGACATTGACTGTTAAGCTCTGCTATTTCATCTTTTCCTCAATCATAAACCAATACAACTTTCAGCATCTCTGTTGTATTGCACGCTGGCTTTCCCATCTTTCATACACATGTACCTTTGATTGTACCAAGTTTGAAGTACATGTATTGAATGGTTCTGGAGATATTGCATGAGAGGACAGGGGAGAGACTAAGATGGAAGCATGGATGAACAAACGAACGTATAAATGGACAACATGAAAACATAACGCCTCCGGCCATTTCATGGCAACGCATAAAAATAGAAATGAATAACATACAAATTTAGGTGTAAATTATAATTGAGTTTTACCAACCTCTTCTTTTAATTCTTGGATCCTTGCTTCAAAGTCATACTCTTTCTTCTTCTCTTCCACCTTCTTTTTGTTCAGTTCGAACCGTTTCTTGACCTGGTCTAATGACGATCTCTCCACCTTCATTGACATTCCTAAATTTCTTTGATCTGCAGAAAAGACAATCATTTCAATAAAAATGCAATTATTTTGTGATTAAAATCAAATTGATATGAAACATATACACATGACCAAGGATTATGCTGCTGGAAGAAAAAAGTATTAGACACAGTCATTGTTTCACAGTACAATCCATTATTTTGAAGTAAAGGAATAATAATGATGAAGATAAACCTCTCAACAATACAATTTTCAAAATTCAAAACCCAATGAAACCACAGTAATGAATTGTTAATAGAAATATGGCACATGATCCTACATTTGATATGATTTTGATTAGATACTACAATCCCATCAAAAGATAAAATATGAAATTGAAGTGTTACTTACGTTTCTTGCCATTTATGTGATCAAGGAAGTTGATGGAATCCTTGACAACACAGTCACAAACATCACAGTAGTATCCACCCATTTGTGATGACGGAGTTGTCTTGGTGATGACCTGGGACTTCCCTAGCTTTGAGTCGAGGTCAACCTTGTAGTCTCGCTGCTTCAGGAGCTCTCTCTTCACCGGGGGCTCCTTTCTCCTTCTATCTGTTGATGTCAATGCAGGGTTGAATCAAATTTAGTTTCCTTCTTCTGTGCATTGTTTCCCTGCAACTCTCTCTATCTCTGCTTGCATTATCATTCGTCTACACAGTCATTATAATGATTTGATCTGCATCATGATAACACTTGATTCAAATCAAATCAATAAGCTTGTTTGGTTTTAATTAGTGTTTCTTTAAAGTAAGCATCAAAGTTGTAATCAAAAGTTTTGATGAAAAGCAATTGATATTGGCAAACCCTAGTTAATAATGTCTTGCTGTTACAGTTCATATTGATACTGTGATTGGCCTCAAAACTTGCATCACTGTTTAAATGAACGTGTCAGAGAAAAGCATTAAAAAAAAGGAGTAAGGGCATCTTAACGTGAATGACCAAAGAGTCCCTGTGAAAAACATAATCCTCATAGGGTATAATGCACAAAAGGGTTCAGGGTGTCTGTTTCATGTCATGAGGCTTGAAAAGTAACCCCTGCATATACAGTACATGCATGATGTTTTCCCCCTGGTACTGGGACATGTACACTACAGCTCAAAGGAATTGGCACGGGTAAAGTGAAAGGGAAGAAAGGGAAGGAGCTGAAGTTTTGAACCGCGGTATATTTTGTCCAGCTCAGCATGAAACACAATGATTTAGCCTAAAAAGCATCATGTTTCGTGCTGAACTGGACAAACTATACCACGGTTCAAAACTGTGGCTCCTTCCCTTTCCCTTTACCCGTGCCAATTCTTTGAGCTGTAGTGTATACAGTGCATTTGAGTTTGGTACATGTACTAACTGGTACTAGTGCTGGGACTGGGATTGAAGCTGGTCTTACCTTTCTCTGCCTGAGCCTCCAGCTCTTGGTCCAGGCGCTCCTTGGCCAGCTTCTCATATTCATCCCGATCCCATTTCCTTCTGTGATCATCGGGCCGCTGGGATAAGACAATCGTGATAAAAACATGCATCTTCACTTTGTTTACATTGTGCAGTAAATTTTCCTGTGACCTGACATCAAGCTGACCTTTGTAATCTTTTGGGCACATTCGCACATAACACACCAATAGGATTTAAAAACTTGGTACCGAGAAGGTTAAGCATTCTGTAAATCAAAGTGCTAATTGAAGCATGCCCAAATGCGATTTTTGTTGTTTATTCCAAACTCATGTACTAGTGTACATTTAATCTATCTAAGATTATCAAACTTACATTTGACTGACATGTATCTAAATATGTACTTAGTAGCCCTGTATTCAATTCTTACAGGCACTTATTCCTGTGTTTTGCTGTTTTTACAGACTAGCAATGGCATGGTATCCTTAAACACGGAAATGAACAAAGTTGAAGGCATGCAAGAAGATCAACTGACTTGATTAAAGGGATAATTCACCCTACACTTACTTTTGTTTCAATGAAAGCAGACACATGAAAGAAACATATTAGTGAAGGTTTGATGAAAATCCATCAAAGGATAAGGCAAAGTTTTGGATTTGTGACATCACATGCCAGTTGCTCTCCCATATGTTATATTTTTTGGAAAATGTGCATTTTCCCCCAAAAATATGCATCCTTGTTTCTGAAAATTTGATACTTCATCAGAAATATCTTTTTATAAACATAGTCTACCTGAAGAAAAAAAAAATCGGTTGTCAAATACAGAAAAAGAGCAACTTATAAATGTAATTAAATTGTACACAACATATTCGAGAGCACCTCGCACATGTCACAAAATCTAAATTTAAAAATCAAATAACTTCCTTTTCCTATGGCTTCAACCGATTTTCATCAAACCTTCACTTAGATGTTTCTTTCATGTTTCTGCTTATTAGTTTTATTGAAACCAACTTATTTCCAGGGTGAAATATCCCTGGCTTTAACAAGAGAAGAAGAGGGATTGATATCTTCATCAAAACTAAATGTATATCGCAAACCACTGAATAATCAATGTTTTAAACTTTATTTGCCCTGTATTCAACTAAAGCAACATCTCTTTCTTCATATTTTGATCAATTTTTGCAGAGTTTCAGTGATCTTTCAGTGAAATTACAATCTCGTAATCTGTATCGATACATTAAAGTGTCACAAATACATTATGTGAACTCTCTTCAATTTTTGAGAAACGGTATGGCATCATTGATGTAAAAGAGTCAGTTCAAAATGAGACGTCACTGTGATTCTCATGCAGAAACATGCCCCAATCCAGTCGTTATAGAGTTGGCGACACTATCCTACACAATTGGCAATATATGGGGCAAGGAAATGAGAACAACAGCATGGGGCAAGGAAATGAGAACAACAGCATTGCCACTGGATTGTGCCACTGGCACTGTCGGTGGCCCTGGTAGATCTACCCTCTTTATCCAAAACAGTCTTAAAATTCTGATTTTTATAGAATGGAATAAGATTGTAAAAATACTCACCGCACTGCCACTTGGTCCTGGAGCACTCATCGCTATTTTGGTATCTACTTAAGTCGGAAAGTTATTATGGTCTCTCACTGCGAGACTCGAAACAAAAATATTGATAAATGAATAGAATGAAATTAGCAGTGAAATTTTGTAGCGCGATTGGTATCTGTTATGGTATCCTTCTTGTGTCTGATTTTTTTTTTTACCCTTTGCTCTATGGCAATGTGAAAACGTCACGTCTGGCATTCAAATTAAGAGCTAGAGATAAACAGTGTTCCCCACTTGCAGCCAAAACTAACTTATTTGAAGCATTGCATTGACCACAAAAACAGAGATCAACTGTATTATTTGAGTGCCATAATGTAATTTGCATACTATTTTTCACAGGGCAATCCTCAACACAACAAAAAAGTAAGTCCCCCTAAGCAAAATAGCATAACTTTTCATTGAAGAGATTTTGGGCAAAATAATTTGGCAGGATTGTTTCTTAACTTATTGACTAACTTATGTGAAAAAATCACATTAATCCAAATAGTCATCCATAAGTGGGCAAATTAGACAAAAATGTCACTTTTCAAAAGTCAGAATGGTTATTTGGGGATTCTGAATTTTTGATGAATTCTATTTCTGGAGCACAATTTATGTCCTTTCAATGTTAATCATCCATATCTCGACGCACTAACACTTATCCCGACACTTAACCCATTGTTCTGGTTGAGTGAGCACCGGCCTTTTAACAAATACTCATCCCTCTTGAGTTTGGAACTTTTAAAAACCCTTCATTTTGGTATAGCATCAAGCTAGCAGTAGCTCTTTGGTAGTATCAAAATCATCAACACAAATCGAGTAAAACGTGTTAAAATCAGTTTCTTAGATGATTAACCCAAAAGTGTTTATCTCAAATTATGCAATATAGGCAAAAATGTATATATAAAATTATGCAAAATTGCAATGCGATCTACTCGCGATTTGTTTGCGATTGGTTCGCCTGGATTTGATTCCTACGAAACAGCTGGAAACGCAGTCTAGCGAGCGCTAAAAACAAAAAGTGATAATGTAATGTTAAACTCGCTAGGCAAGCAAAGTTGACATGAAATGTAAGTATAAACTAAAAGCCGTATTTTATGTGTATTGTGCCATCAGTGCACATATTAAATTGTATATCAAAAGGAACTGTGAAGAGAATTATGAAATACTTTTGTGCAAATCGTTGATGTTTCATAGAGTTCGAAAAGTTAAATTTGATGGCAATCTTTCGTATTCTGCTGCAGCTGCATATACCTGCACCTAGCAGTACATGTAGCCAGAGCTCCGGGGGAGCAATCGCTGAGTAATCCCTTGCAGGCTTGCAACATGTCTCACAGATGAAGAAGCGTCCTACGCGATACGCATGTGTAGCTGAGTGTTAGATACAATTAATGATGCCATATCATTGGATTAACAATAACATTGTTGTGGAGATGGTGATATAGACTAACTAACATTTCCTCTGAAAGTCTGAATCTTGTCAAACTTAGGCTATAGTCTATAGAAATTAGAGTCTACACAGTTTGCAGGCGACATCAAATTCTGTAAAACATACCTTAAGCCACAAGAAGAAGGTCCAGTTTCTGAAATAGGAAACTTGACAATGATAAGAAACATCATGAATTTTTCACCAAAATGCATTTTGACTTAATAATCTATTAAATTTTTTTGAAGTCTCAATGAGGGTATGCCAATGATTGCAGGCAGATTAAATCATGAAAATGAATCAGTACTTTTAAAACAAAATGTTTGTTTTATTCCCCAAACAGAATGTTGCAGCCTTACTAGCCAGTGGCCTGTGGAATGGCGTTTGTTTCTCACCTCGGAAGGGTCATCAAATTTGAGCTTGTGACCCCTCCTGCTCCAGCTAGAGATGGAGTTGGTGACTCGTCTCTTGACGATGCAAAATCGGTTAGCCTCAAAGTGACTTCTTTTAAATTTTCTGCTGAGTCCCGGCGTTTTGAGGAGACGTCCTGCTTTGAACCGCTCCCTCTGAAAGTCGGCAGTGCAGACATAGTGACGGCAAAGTGTGTTGTGGAATCTCACTCCAGTCTCGTCTTTCCCTGTGTGTTGATACAGAGTGAGAAATCAGGGGATGCACACGCCCTGTGGGTGATTATGTTTGTGCCGGTGGATAACCGGTTGTATGTTTATGGGAAATTCCAGTGTGAACATGCCCTCGCAGTTGGCAGGCCATGCGTGCAGCTGACTGATGGGCCAACCTTATGCTGGGTTCAGAACAATGTCCTTAGAATTGCAAAGAAAGGAAGATCGGCCGGGAACGCTTTTGAAGTAACATGCGTTCAGAATGAATTGGTTAACACTGTTGTCTCGAACCAAGTGAAGTTCTGTTTCGTTGATGAAGATGAGGTTCTGCACATCATTCTTGCAGCGGAGTTGAGCAATGCTGAAAGGAGCCATGGGAAGAAGAGTTCTAGCCCAAAGTGGATTCAATATAGGATAAGCATTGCATACTCCACAGAGGTTGATGTATTTGAGAGTAATAACTTCAGAGCATATGAAGCCATCCCTGCTGTTTATGCTCCAATCGCAAGGTGCATGCTGATGTGCGTGTGTTCGCCAACTGAAAATGCACCCGACCGCTTCAATCGATGGAATGGAGCTTCATCATCCTCATCGTCATCTTTGTCATCGTCATCATCCTCCGTTTCATGCATCCTTGTAGCGACCTCCATGAAGCAACTGCTGAAGTTCCAGGATGGGGCAGTGCGTCAGTTGGCATGGTTACCCTTCAGGGATGCGGTCTCAATCACCTCCATGGTGAGTGTTGGAGTGAGGATGTTCGCTGTGAGGTCGCAGAGAGGTCAAGTTTGCATCGTTGATGATTCGTCCTTTCAGGTAAGAAGTTCTACTTCTTATTAAGACACATACACAACAGCTCAAAGGAATTAGCATAGGGAAAGGGAAAAGGAAGAAAGGGAAGGACCCATAGTTTTAAACCACACTATATTTTGTCCAGTTCAGCATGAAACACAATGTTTTAGCCTAAAAAGCATTATGTTTCATGCTGAACTGGACAAAATATTCCATGGTTTAAAACTGTGGGTCCTTCCCTATCTTCCCTTTCCCTTTCCCCTATGCCAATTACTTTGTGCTGTCGTATATCTGAAGTTCTGAACCAAATTTTTTTCTTAAGTGCTAGTCCCTTCTATAGGCATAAACATATTATTTTTATGTGTATTCCAACATCTTTCAAATGAAAGTATAAACATAAAGACATATATTCAAACACACAATATATTACAAACATGACATACACTACAGCTCAAAGGAATTGGCACGGGTAAAGGTAGTTTTAAACTGCGGTATATTTTGTCCAGTTCAGCATGAAACACGATGCTTTAGCCTAAAAAGCATCATGCTTCATGCTGTACTGGACAAAATATACTGCAGTTTAAAACTACCTTTACCCGTGCCAATTCCTTCGAGCTGTAGTGTAGACTCTTTAGCCTGATATATGGATTAACATTTTCACAATGTGCTTGCTTGCTTGCTGGAATTGTAGTACAAGGCAACATGTCTTTCCTCATGTGAGTTGTCCTCCCATGACAACTATACCCGAATAGGCTGCAGAATAGCCTGGATATTTTGTGATATTTCCAAATACATTTTCACATCCTATTTCGGATATTTTCCCTGAAAATTACCCTGAAAAACACAACAACCCTAGATCAGGGAAATAACAAAAAACTTGTTGCAAGCCTGATGTCGTGAAAGGGACACCCACAACTACCGTTATTTTGTGCTGTAATGCTATGTACCACATTTTTTTCTCTTCATATAACCTCTGTTGTTATTCACAGGGGATAAATCGCCCTGAGCCCATCTGTGATTTTAGTTGTAATGTTTCTCGTAACCCCTCTAGGTGACCACGGAGTGGAGTGGCATTGCATCACTTCATGTGGGAAGCTTCCTCGGCAATGGACAAGATCATCTTCTCCTTCTCCAGGAAGACTCTCGCCCCACGGACCTGGCCAATTCATCCCAAGCCAGGGCACCCTTCCCAGAATTCATTCTGACGGACTGCGATCTGAGTCTCATCACGAGTGAACGCCTGCTGGTGCATGATGGGAATGAGCCTGGGTCAAAAGGCAAAGGTCAGCTGCCGCAGTCGTATGGCAGCGCACCACAGACAGGCGGAGGGGGTGCTAAGAATATTGCCACGATAGTTGGAGCTCTCGAGACTAGGGTAGAGGTGAATATATTTCGTGTTACATGCTTCATAAAGGGGAAGTACGCCCTGATGTTAAATCGATTATTATTTATTTTATTATATCGTACTTCGTTTTGATTTCTTCTATTTATCTCCTTTTTTGACGGGTAAATGAAAATAAATGTATTGTGCTGCAGATAAGCTTTCCAAAGTTCAAAATCAATCAATGTTTAAAGCACATGAATGTGTAACTGGATCTGCATTGGCTTGGTTCATGTCACCAGCAAGGTCTGGCATCCCTGAGGGAGCAGGAGCTATCCTGCAGGCAGCGGGACTGGGTCATCTCAGGGTCAGTGAGGTCACTAGGTCAGATGGCTGCAAGGTGCTGCACCACAGTGCCCCGAGAGGTAAGGTTCAGGATTCCATACTTTTTCCCTACTTCTTTTTTATGCCTCCGCAATGAAGTGGTTATGCCTCCGCCATGAGTGAGCGTTGCACATAATCCGAGTAATGTTGCTGGGGTACACGTAGCCTCGGGGACGGCTCCCGCTGCATGGGAGCCGTCTTCGGTGGCTCAGCCCGCTCACGGGCTGAATGACAGGCCTCGGCTCCGCACGCGCGCCCACTTTCGATTATCGTTGATGTACAGTATCTGGTCATGAACAGTTTCGCTGCTTTCGCATGAGAACAAAAGTGGCTAAATCGTCGCTAATTAAATGGCTGTTATTCAAGAAAGCAGGACAATTTTTCAAATTTATTGGCAAATATATATATATATATATATATTAAGGATTTTATGGGCAGTTTTTGAATGTGGAAATCCCGAAACCTGACAAAGTAAAACCGGGTTTGAGGCCCGGTCGGGTAACCGTTTCGGCTCAGGCCGAGGTTAACCCTTTGACTGCATTGTTAGTACATTGTTATTACACATTAGTACCTGTACATCATTATAGTGCACTGTTATTCATGGTGACTTTTCTCGTACAAGACATTGTTTAACCCTTTGACTCCAGTGTTGAAGCTGTGGTATTCAGGGTGGCTTTCCTCTTGTATGACATTGTTTAACCCTTTTGACTCCAGTGTTAAGCTGTGGTATTCAGGGTGACTTTCCTCTTGTAAGACATTGTTTAACCCTTTGACTTCGTTGATAGTACATTGTTTATTTCTGTTATTCAAGGTGACTTTTCTCTAATAAGACATTGTTTAAGCATTTGACTCCACACAGTTTAGCTGTGGTATTCAGAGTGACTTTCCTCTTGTAATACATTGTTTAACCCTTTGACTGCATTGATAGTACATTGTTTATCCCTTTGACTGCATTGGTAGTACATTGTTTATCTCTGTTATTCAGGGTGACTTTCCTCATGTAAGACATTGTTTAACTCTTTGACTCCACTGTTAAGCTGTGGTATTCAGGGTGACTTTCCTCTTGTAAAACACTGTTTAACCCTTTGACTTCATTGATAGTACATTGTTTATCTCTGCTATTCAAGGTGACTTTCTCTAATAAGACATTGTTTAACCCTTTGACTCCACTGCTTAGCTGTGGTATTCAGGGTGACTTTCCCCTTGTAAAACATTGTTTAACCTTTTGACTGCATTGTTTAGCTGTGGTATTCAGGGTGACTTTCCTTTTGTAATACATTGTTTTTCAATGGACTGCATTGTTTAGCTGTGGTATTCAGGGTGACTTTCCTCTTATAAGACATTGTTTAACCCTTTGACTCCACTGTTAAGCTGTGGTATCCAGGGTTACTTTCCTCTTATAAGACATTGTGTAACCCTTTGACTCCACTGTTAAGCTGTGGTATTTAGAGTGACTTTCCTCTTGTGAAACACTGTTTAACCCTTTGACTTCATTTATAGTACATTGTTTATCTCTGTTATTCAAGGTGACTTTCCTCTTATAAGACATTGTTTAACCCTTTGACTCATTGTTAAACTGTGGTATTCAGGGTGACTTTCCTCTTGTAAGACATTGTTTAACCCTTTGACTTCATTGATAGTACAATGTTAAGCGCTGTTATTCATGGTGACTTTTCTCTTATAATGTGATTTGTGTGAATAACTTGTACACAAATGCGTCAAAGGCATATGGAGAGTTGATCAGGGTCAGAAAGTGTTGCTATAAAATGTGAGTACACTCCTTGATATGAAACTAAAAGACATAAAACTGAAGTCTGTTACCTTGTGTGACTTGTTTTTGTTGATGTTCTATTCCATTACCAATGCCCAGCCCACCTTAGTCCACATATGTGGGAGCGCCTCCTCACATCAGCATCTCAGTGTCCAGCCAGAGAGAGACATTGTGCAGAGGTTAAAGGTCAAGTCGGGATGGCAGCGGGTCATCGATGATAGATGGGTTGTTGGGGTCAAGGTCGTGAATGACACACAGTGGTAAGCTCAACTCTCAGTCTGATTGATGGTAGATACATTTTTTCTTTTTTCTTGTTCTACTTTAGCTTCTCAACAGATAATCGAGCTACATCTCTCATCCATTTCACCGATCCTACAACCTCTTGAATGATGTGTAGCACACATACAAATTATCTCCAAAACCACATCTGTTTCGGTTTAGGTGTAATTCATCTAGTGAAATCAGATAATACCTGTGTTGAAATCAGCTGGAAAAATTACTCCATGTGATGCAACAGATGTCCAATAATGATGATAGTGTTTTTGTGACCAATTTATACTAAAAATGTGTTATTAATTTTGTTCCTAAGATATGGCGACATTTCTAAAGAAAATATATGCCTTTTCATTGCATATATGAATCAAGTAAAAAGAATATTTTACAAAGTTGGTAGATTCATATTTGGTTCAATTCAATGTACTCATATATTGTCCATGAAGATCAACATAATTTTTACTTTAAAGAAGAAAGAACAATGTGAAATGACGTTCTTGTTCTCCGTCTTCTGTACACCCACATTTAGGACTGCATCAGATCTCACGCTCTTAATTCTGCCTGGTTCTCTGGAGGATACTATCTGCTGTGATGGTCACATTCAGTCTGAACTCCCTAGTGTAGATTTAAATCATCAGCCTGACAGGGACCGACATATCCCAAATCATCTTCCTCCTAGCAAGAGACTCAAACTTGATGGAGCTGGAGAACTTGCAAGTACCGGTCGAGGTCACACAAACCTGCCCCCTCCTTCCTCTCCATCTTCAAGTTGTGATGTTGTTGCCATGACAGTGGTGCCAGACTTTGCGGCAGGAGCAGTGGTATATCGTCAGCTGGCCCTTCAATGGACACTTGGTGCAAGGTCAGGTCAGGAGGTGGGACGGCATGAGGCTGGAGGGCGACGATGCAACATGACTTGTGGGCGTGTCCATCTCACTGCAGCAGATGTTATGAGAGGTCACCTAGGGGTCAACCTACCCAGCAGTGCTGATGGTTCTGGTCAGTATTACAACAGTTTATAGCTTGCTCAGATTTTATATTTACATCTCCTTCTAAGAGAGCTAAGGTAATTTGTATTCTTCCTCTACAAAGTGGCTCAGAGCATCACCTGTTGGCCGTTGATTTACGGAGCAAGTTTTCAGAGCTTGTCATCTTTAAACACAACTAGCTCCCTTGTAAAATGTCCGATATCTCCTCAAACTTTTGACAACTTGTTTCTTGGATATTTCTACTTTTATTAAATTCAACCTATCATAAGGGTTTAATTTTCCTTTGACACTTTGTGAGCTAGATTAATTGCTCTTCAGTGGCAGTTTTATGTATTACTTTTGCAAAACTGCCTCAATGGTGCATAGAGAGTTAACACAGCTTTTTCTGAATCCCCATCACCAGTTCTGTCGACGGTAGACGAAGCAGCTCTGAATGCATGTCAGCTCACAACATCCCTGGAGCTCTCCTCCACCTACACACCCCTCCCCCGCGCCCCCTCCATACTCAGCGACAAACTGGGCTTCCACCGGATGGGCCGTCATGGCGACGAGTGGGACCACTCCTTGTGCTGTTGCCAGGGTGGTTTGAAGAATGTCAGGGTTTACTTCAAGAAACTGAAGCAATGTTGGGGGCAGTTGTTGGTGCATACCAAGTAAGTACCATATGCAATAGTAATGTGCACCCATATTGATGAAGCTAAACTTTGATCATGCATGTTTACTTTAAACTTTAAAAGAAGGTGATTTGAATAAAATGGAAAATGTGGGAAAAAGTTTGAGGTAAGTCAGACAAATCATATATGTTAAAAAATTAAATCATGAGCCATGAAATTTTAAATCAACCATTTATTTACCCAAAATGAAAATACTATGAATATTTTGAGCGGCCTGCATGTGATATATTGTGTGAACTTGTCAATACTGCTTGCCTTCATGCAAATATATATTACATTTCAGTTGATAGTTATTATGTTTCAATATTTCCTTTGTCAGAGACAAGAGGCAGCTGATGCTATTCCTCCATGCCCTGAAGTCAAGTCTCCCAGATGATGTCCGCTATGCCAGAGTCACCCCCGTGGAACAAGTGGGAGAGTCCATCACACAGGGCTTATCATGCATAGACCGTGAACTCCAGTACACTCAGAGACTAACTCAGCTGGCTCGCTCCACTGGGGATTCGGGGGTGGAATTGCCTCAGGAGGAGGAGGGGATGGAAGTAGATGAGATTGGAGAGAGGAATGATGTTGTGGAGGGACAGGATACACTGAGATTGAGGAAGGAATTCATGGAGCAGACAGAGAGGACTAAACAATGTGTCTTAATAAGAACTGCAATCACAGAATCTAGGACTAAACTTGTCGAGTTGAGAGAACAAACGGATCGTACAATAGCACAGCTTTCAGAGTGTGTGTTATACAAATAACTGTGTCCGATTAAAGACAGTGTGTCCTTTTTGCAGGTTAAAAAAAAATTGGGTAAAAACCACAGTACATGGAAGAAGATACTGTATCATAGCTTCCCTCCCCAAAATACATCTGGAAACTGACTTCAAGCAAACTGATAGCGATTGCTAGATTTTCAAGGTTGTCCAAAACCGATAGTCTTGAGACTGGAGACCACTGTATCAGTATGGTTCGCACCACAGTGGATGCGTTCAGTGGGAGCGATGCTTAAATACATGCTGATCGACAATACGTCTATGAATGTAGACTACGGTTGGTATGTTTCAAACATAAACACGGATAGTTTTTCACTTTTGCTGAAAATATTTGTGAAGCTATGACCGCGAGATTGCATACACGGTATTGTAAGGGTTATACTGCTCATTCCTGCCAACTTTTGCAAATTTGACACCTTGTCTTTAAGTGCTATATGTTTGTGTGATTTCTAGAATGAATTAAAGGGTTACTAAATTTGAAAAATAAGTTCCCACTTATCTATGTAAAATTATCCACTAAAACGAATTTCACATTTTTTTGCCGCAATAAAGTCTCATTTTGACGAAAATTTAAAAAAACGCACACCTCCAAGTGACGTCAGAGGAGTCAAATGCTATAAAAGACGCCATTGTTAAACTTAGATTGTACGGAAGTCAACAATAATTTCTAATAGACGTTTTCGTTATGTATGCAAATCTTATTCATGCCATTCAAACAATATGTTACCAATGAGAACCCCAAAGCTTGTACGAGATTTGTCCGAGTAGCAACAACTAATAGATTCAAAGTGCATTCCATCCATTGAATCTGAATCACAAGATACAGGTGAATGCAAATAACGCGTTACTACGCAGTTAGGGGGAAAGTTGTGAATACATTATGAAAATGGTCTATTGTTGACTTCCATACAATTTAAGTTTAACAGCGGAGTCTTTTATGGCATTTGGCTCCTCTGACGTCACTTGAAGGTGTGCGTTTTTTCAAATTTTCGTCAAAATGAGACTTTATTGCAGCAAACAAATGTGAAATTCGTTTTTAGTGGATAATTTTACATAGATTAGTGGGAACTTATTTTTCTAATTTAGTAACCCTTTAAGTAGACACCTGAAATGTATTCAAAGAAAGTACATGCACTCTATATAAATGACCCATGTAACGTTGAGTAACAGGACATACTACTTGCAATAATTGTGTCAGTCCCATTACCAACATTATGCAGGAAATTTGTATAGGGTGATGTTTAAAATTAAATTAATGCCATTTTTAGTGACAAATTTTGATTAAAGCTTTCTCCATAGGAGCCAAAGGGGACTTTATTTCTCTAGTTTCATGGTCTAATAATTGAATATCATGTCACACAATTTCCCTTTATGGTGAATATGCCTATGTAGATGTACATAACCCATCAAATTCCATGAAAAAAAGAAGATAGACTACAGAAAAAGTATGATATGATATTTTATTGCTTTTCACAAAGTGTTGGGAGACTTAATAACCACATGATTACACACAATACAAATACATAACATTTTTTCATATATAACTTGCCCTTATTAATTTCACATGTCATAATCCATAAGTAATCAGAAGAAAAATGAATCAATGAATTTGGCTCAAAGATGGCAAATAATGATAATGTACTGTTTATACCATGACTTATATGCCAGTGACCTTCATCTTTTCAAAAGCTTGTATTATGTCACATGTTTAGTGATGATAGGTGCTGTGCTTGACAGTAGCTGGTTGTTAAGATTGTGGAAGATTTGTTAATCATTTCAACAAGTTCAATTCATCAATTAAGAATGATATTTCAACAGAGTATTTTGTCTTCCCCCATTTGGCATCATGTCAAGTTCATCTATATTAAACATTCTGTATTTGCATGATTGGATTAAATGCTTTAACCTGCAAAACACATTCACATTTTCTCTATTGTGTTGTGCTCAGTAGTGCTAGATACCTAAGCACAAAAAGCAAACTCCAAATACTTCTGTATGTACAAGAGAACAGAAAATAAATCACATTGAAAAAGTTCTACAGAGACATTCCATTTACAGTTAAATCCGTCTATGAAGACCAAACCAACGGACATGGAAAAAAGTGGTCTTTGTGAATGGGTGGAATTAAACCTTCATATGCCAGACAAAATGCTGCTCTATGTAATTTGTGTGTATTAAAGGGAATATACTGTACAGGCAAGACAAAAAGCCTTCAACCAGGTGATCATGAGCAATCTTCTTACCAATGGTCTTACATTCATGTATTATCCATTTTAGAAACGATGAAAGTTATTTGCCCTCAAATGATCCACATTTGGAGTAATTAGTGATTAAATAAAAAAATCCTCAAAATGTTCAATCCGAACATTTCGATGAGGTGTGATTTAATTTTAAATTACTTCAAATGGGGATCATTTCCGAGCAAATAACTTTCAGCACGTTTCTAAAATGGCAATACATGAATTTTAGACCACTGTTAAGAAGATTGGTCATGATCACCTGTTCGAAGGCTTTTTATCCTTGCAGTACAGTATATTCCCTTTAATGGTGTAATCAACCACAAATGGTATATTCCGGGTTAATAGAAAAGTACCATTTCAGGCAAACTTCTCAAAATGGACTCAAATAGTGGTGTATGCAGAATTTTTTTTTTATATACAGAAGAGTGGTCTTTATAGACAGTGGTCTTTGTAGACAGAACTGACTGCATGTATATTTTCTTTACATTACAAAACCGTTACATGAATTTGCAGCAATATAAGCTTCAACATCATAACACCTAGAATCTGAAGTTTCAACAAAACAAATGCCCCAGAATCTTTCACCAATCATATATGAATACTTTTGACACAAACATATAGATTAACTGGAATATAAATTATATTCTTTGTTCTCTGTAATTATTACCCTGTTTGCATTCATGCAAGCAATTCATGTTCACACATTCACATACACACACGCAACATATACAATTTCAGTTGAATGTTTCAGTGATATAATCAAGAGAAGTTTTAAGAGCTACATTTCTTTCTTTCTTTCTCAAATAAGACTTCACAGCCTCCATTCTCAAGTCTTCAGACTTTCATGCTGTAAGGACCAACTGTAACTACCAAGGTGCACATAATTATAGGTGAGCACTAAATACCAGCTACCGGTACATGATCAATTACAATTCAAGCCTTTGAATTGAACTTAAAACATAAAACAACTTTTTGATGATGGCATATATCCATATCAGGGTGTTGCTGGTCTGCCTATTACAGATCTCTTTTCTATACTAATCTGCCTGCTGCAACAAGGAGCATCCCTAGCTGGTCTTTCACAACCTGCTCCCATCACGTTATCTGCCTTTCCCTTGAATGCTTTGCAGGTACTACCCCAGTGAGGTGCCAAATTTTGAAGGCTCTAGTTCATATGTTGCTTTGGTGATTTCAATCGACTGTAAAGTATTTAAGTTCTCTGCTACATAACTGGTATATGTTTAATTGTACAGTTAATTTGCCAATTCGATTCTACCAATCCCATCGGATGTCTACGATCTAGCATTATTGCTACAACTGTGTTTATTATACAAATATTGAATGAAAAGTGGGCATCTGTGGACAATTTGATATAATCTTTGAAGGGATTCCTATAAATTGTAAGCACAAAATACAAAGGCATAGGAAATGTTTTTCTTTCCCCACAGTTCCACTTTTATGACTACAACAGCCATTAAACCATTCAGACATACTGACCCAATATCAACATGTACAATATGGACGATTACAAATGACAATATATCTAAGCACTACTTTCCACTACTTCATATATATAAAACCATACCACCCTACCCCATATCTATACAGTATATAGAATTTCAAGGAGGTCTCCTCCCAAACTGCACAACAATTTGACACAAAATATACAATACTACTACATGTACTTCAAGGTTGAACAGAGGTAGGGTACGTTTTTCTCTAGTCCACTGAAAAGTTAAGAGACGACGTACCTGTAAGTTTGTCCAAATCATAGAGCTATGTGTTTAAATATAGCTCTATGGTCCAAATGACAATGACAAAAGTAAGTACAAATCATGGTTTCATGATATAAGCTGAGAAAATGTTATGCATGCTTTTTCCTTACAAATCTTTTTAACCCATTGACGTCTAGATTTCGTTGTTCACATAGACTTAATACAGGGACCACCTCCTTCCCAGAAGGTAAAGGTTAATCTGGGTTGACTTGACTGCTAAGTGCATGGTATGTAAACACAACATTTCACACACAAGTCTTATATACATGTTGACCATACATACATTTTAGTGTGTTTCTACTCGACCAGAAAATGCACCTGTGTTCTTAATTCTATGATTGTTTCAAGAATTTTCTCTGCATTAATACCACAACCACAACTAAATTATCACTTAAAGTCATTTAGCATTACGTGTCACAACATTTCAGATAAACATACATACAGAAGGGAAGACTTACATTTAAAGGTTCTCTCCAATACAATGACTGTATTCACGCTTATATCATTACGCACACCTAACTATCGGTATCCACCATCTTCAATTTATACAAAAAAACACTTCCATTCATCATGGTTATCATACACAATACATAGGATGATCATACATTCATTCAACCAACAACAAACTTCATATGGCAAGCTACATCTAAATAGAACAGGACATGTACCGTATACCTAAATTCAATTTTGAAATGAAGTTTAAGGCATACACCCAGTAGTACATGTAGTAAGGAAAGCATGCGCCTTTATAAATGAATGAAAAAACAAGTCATTCTTCCTTTCATAGGATGGAGCATGATATCCTCACTACTACTAGGTGAATGCCTAAAATATCTTTTCAAAAGTGAAATTACCCAGAAAGCCCTTTCACTAAAATCTAAATTCAATGGTTTTGAAAGATCAGGATCACTGTGCATTACTCACCAACACACAAAATGTGAACCGAAGGTGCGCTCCTATTTTCAAACATTCTTGAATGGTTCCAAACTGCGAAACATTCCAGATGTACAATATTCCATAAAGGTGCCGAGATCTATTAGTAGTCCTTCATTGTTACAATACATGAACAATTAGACATCATACATGGAAAGTTGAATTTCAGCGCTTTACCTATCCTAAAGATGACTAATCAATGCAGAAAAATGAAAGATCTATGTAAATTTTTCTGATACTTCTATTGTTACACTATATGCCTACAGAAGTGTTCCAGGGCCAGATGTTCAACTTTCTTCAAATCGTGTGAAATTAAAGTGGAAAATGTATGAATATGCAAATAAACCAAAAGTAATAAAAGGATTTTAGCACCAGATATTGTCCTACTTTTCAACACAAAGCAAGTCTTATGTATAAAAACAATGGAGTTGTAACTGTATCAACCAATAGAATACTGGAGTGGTGTCGTCTATCCATTGTTACACCAGGTTCTGGTTCTTAACAACTTCGCTCAAATGACTTGACAACGTGCTCATATGACGTCACACTTCAGTACTCTATCCTACCTCTTTGGTGCATGTTTAATCATGAGGATTGGCTATATCCAACCATGGTGGAACTATTGACAAGTCTACAAGACTTGACAAGGTTTTACGAAGAAAACACACAACATGACTTGCATATTTGAGCTCACAGGCATTCACAAATATCACCCCATCCGGTAATTACCTTCCATATCTTGGACATAAAATATCTAGCAGAATCATGTTAACTTAGAACAGGGCTTTTGTTATACACGTTAAAATCGCATATCATATTCAACAAGTCTAATATGATCATTGAGCTGCTGGTAGTGGGAAAAAATTGTTGAACAAGCCATTTTATTGCAAAGCAAGCTGTTTCGCAAGTTCTCACACTTAGCTACATTTTGTATATTACATGTACGTGCTGTTAAATTATGGACGATAATTGAAATCATCAGCCATACATTCTTCAAAGATGCATGTACCATGATTTAAATCATGATTCATGATTTCGATCACATATGATGTAACATGATGTTCACAATGTAACATTAACATTTTAAGGCATATGTTCACTACATTAACATATATATTTAAAGTCAATGTGACGTTTAAGTTGCAGCATGAACACACACAACTGACAAGTTCCAAACTTCCAGCGCTACATCATTATTTATTAGAAACTATTACTCTTTTACCACATTTATATCGGTTTCTTCTGTGCTGAGATCTGCTGTCCTAAAAATAACTAGATTTTTTTTTGGGTGGTGGTTATTTTACTTGGTGCTCATTAATTCATATTTTATTTTTCCATTGTCATGGTATCTCAAATTACCTAAATTTGGCCTTTTCTCATCTGTGAGATATCCTTAGGATTGATGGCTATGTATACTTACTTACAATGTTTTTTTTTAAAACATTCATTTGGCACATTCTATGGCAGGATTTTCAACTTAAAAATTATGATAATAACATGAAACCAGCAAGATTAAAGTACAATGATGTTTTAGAGTAAGTACTGATATCATACATCATTGTGAAAAGTTTCTGTTAAACTTTCTGCTCAAGTTCAATGGGAGGGAAATTGATATTTCAACAAATTTAAAAGCAATTCCTTTTTTGACTCCAGGTTAAAGAAATGAGATGAGTTTTCATCCGAAGGACCTTGTTCATACATTTATGGACTGTACAACATAACATAATATGTTAAAGGAGCAGGATTACTATTTTTATCTTATTTTTGTTTTTAGACCTAATCTGATATCATCAACAAACTGTTTGAAACTATCTCCACTTGCAATTTCCCCAGGAAATCTTCCATCAATTTGTGCTTATTTGCTTTGGTGAAAAACAGTTGTCCTGCTCAGTTCTGTTAAACGCACAAGCCATGATCTGCTAAACACCAGCTGTTCTCTTTTTGTGGAATCACCTCGAACATGATGGCGGATGTCGCACGTTACCATGACATCTCACTCATCAGTTCTGACGACCAGCCTTCTTGACGAAATACTTTGGTGTGCCCATGTGATACCGGTGTGTATCGGTGTGAAGGTGGCCATAGAAGTAATCACCAAACCTGCAACAGAAGACAATGGGTCATTTGAGTTATTTTAAATTAGTCACTTTAAACAAACCCTGCTAAAACATTGAATTTACATTACATTTTCTATAATACTAAAGCCGTTATTATCATTCATCACCTTGGAAAAGTGTTTTTAACATATCTTAATGTGATATATTTCTCTATCACTATGAAAGAAGAATGAAAAAAGAAAGCTCATGAGCCAGCAAGATTTTGGGCTTGCTATTGCTACCCCTCACTTAAAGAGTACAGTCTATACGCATTCATTGGAATTGCTGGCCATGCTTTGATAGCAGTGCGTAAGTAAGATTGAGCCCTTCGTAATATGGATGGCAAGGATGCACAGCACATATACGGACAAGATATCCCAGCCCTAAATGTTAGCAATGAACAGTTCTTGACTTCTCATGAAAGCTAACTATGATCCCTTTAACCATTTATGTGTTTTTGGCACATCCGTTGGCATCCCTAGTATGACAATTGGCATAAATCTCCTATATATATCAGTGACAGCAATAAAAGTGCTATATTCAATCCTTTAATCTCTAACTTATGCAGAGTACTTCTGCCCTACTTTGACAAAAGGAAGCAACTAACAAAAGGGGCCTTTCTTGTAAATGAGCAAAATGTGTCTGTCACTTGCATCGGCATCAGTGCAACACCACACCATGCTAGAGTGAGTATTTTCGCAGCAAGATTAATTTAATTTTAAAATTTAAAAATTTTGCTTGTATGTAGGGAGTGTTGGGTACGATCTTAGAGTACCAATGACCCAGATTTGAGTGGTTTTTCACTTGCTTCCTTTTATCAACGTAGGGCAGACTCCCTGTCGATCATTCACACATCATCAACCATGCAAGGACAATGTCTCACACTACATTTGATAGAAAAGTTGATTTGGAAAGCTGAAGTTGGGCATAAACCACATACAGATTTAACTAGCTTTTGCCCAAAGAAACCACTTACTTGTCTGAGAACCTGACGCTCTCGTCCACTTTGTTCTTTTCCTTGACGATACCGTCATTATCCTCATATCTCTTGGTCTTGGGGATCTCAAACTTGGCCATCTGGACCTCCGTGTCGCTCAGTTCTCCATGCGTTATCCGAGCATACCCCAACCTATCATTGCAGAGGAAAAAGTACCATCTCAAGTTTAACCCTTTATGGGCCAGACAAATATATTCTCTATAGGATTTATGTGCATAAATGAAAAAAAAAACACATGTGGCATGCAGAAAGTTAAAGGTAAACAAACTATGTTCAAACTTTAAATGGCCAAAACTTCTTAATTTAATTGCCTGAGTTTGCTTCAACTTTCAATGATCCGTTTCTCTGATTTTGTTTAAATCTGTTGAAACCAACCAATTTTCAATGTGAACTTCCCATTTAACTACTACTTCACAGGATTTAATTGTATACTTGTATTACAAGTGCAAACATTTGGTAGAGAGTTAAAGGCCATCCTAATGCTACATTGCATCCAGATATCACTTCATAATATTGTGTATAACCACATATTTTCCAGTTTCATTACCAGTACATATCCTTACAGCCATGTCATAACACAATATTTTCAAATGATGTATTTACCACAGGCTTAATAATTGTGACCACGACAGGGGAAAATTGTAAAGCTGATGATAAAGTTACGATATCGGTGACATAGTAAGAAAGTCAATATTTGTCTATCACAGATATTCAAGGATTGTCTGTGTTTTCTTGATGATACACTTCAAAAGCTACAAAGTCAATGAGGGCTAACAAAATGCATTTCACCAGCATCACTTTTTATCACCTGTCCGCATCCTTTGCATAACACAGAAAAAGACGGGCAGAAGAATGATTATAACATGGCCAAACAGGTTATGAAAGATAGAGGGACAGATGGACTGTCAAACTGGTAAGGAAAGACATACACAGATACACTGACATATCAACTGTCCCTATCGCATATAGCTCTCCGAATCTGAACGTGTGGCGCTCTAATATTTTTACCTTTAATTCTTGGGATATGAACTTCCGGTCCGCGAACATTCGGCAATCCCGCGTACAATAAGGTACCAGGGTATCCAACTAATTTTATGAATTTTAACACTAAACCTAACCCTGACCCTAACACTAACGCTAAACCTTATTCTAAACCTAACCCTGACCCTAACCAAAACCCTACACAAAATGTTCATTGCTTAATTCATACAAAAAAAGTGATTTCTTGGTCACTTTCTGCCGACAACCAGCTCTTACCGGAAGTACACGTCCCAAGAGCAATAGATCAGATATTGGTATCGCGAGGTGATATCGCTTGATATCGGCTATATGCGATAGGGAGAATTGAATATTCTCTCATTATTACCTTTTTAAGCCTTTGTAGAAGATGTACTCACAAAATCTATCTGAGTCTGTCTCATCTATATCCTGTTTATAAATAGACCAAATAAACATTAACAAATATAGTTGAAAAACAAGAGCAATATAAACTGAACGTGGTCTATCCAAAGCTTAACTTTAAATGCTACACTATATCTGCTTTGAAACACTGTTCACACACCTTACATTTTTCCAAATTCTAAACATGCAGCAAACCTAGATGTCTCATAGGAATGGTAACAGTGGTAAAAGTGTTGTGCTTTCAAGATATCTATGCAAGCAAGTCTTTTAATCAAATAAAACGTCAATGATCAGGTTGGATATGTAACAACAAAATGAACAAAAGCACCTCTTATACATCCCATTTCAAGAAGGGTTCATTCATTCTTCTTAGAGCGTAGCTTTTTTTTCCTTTCTTTAAAAGTGTCTAATTGTGAATGAGTCAAGCATGTACTATGTCTTGAATTAAGCACTATTCCATCAACATTCGTTTTCAAGCTCTCTGGAGTAATGCCATTTTAAAAGGGAAGGGGCCTATCATAATCAATGGGGTACCTTTAATTTGCCATAGGTCATGAATTTCTTGTAGTCTCTACTTCCAGGCTTGGATGTGATATATCCCATGAATACAACTGGATTCCGACTGCAAAATGATAAAGAATGGATTGAAACAAGGAAATGAGGATTAGGAGAGACAGAAAGCATTGAAGCAGAAAAGAGGATATAACTGAAAGGAATAATATTGTCAGCAAGAAACAATAGAAATTAAAAAAGCATTCAAATTTGGTGTATAGCGTGTGCATGAAGATTCAGAATGTCCTGGAAATAATGAGCTAAAAGCTCTTCTCACAGCTCACCTCTCGGAAAAAGAATACTTTATTCTCATCCTCTCAACTGTTTCTTTTTTTCTTTCTCACTCGCTCTCTGAGCAGCTCTTTTCGGAACCATTCTAAAAGGGTAACCCAACAGTACTTTTCCCAAAAAACGACTACCACATGTTGTACTGCAAAACTCGTACAGAATGTCCTTCTCGCAAAAGGTTGAAGGTTAAACATTACTCACATATTTTGTTTATTTATTCATTGTATTCCAAAGGAAATATGGAAAAATCTAAGTTCATAGATGAAGGTAAAAGACCAAACAAATCAAGTGTTTTTCTGTCCATAATCAGAGTGAAGGGAAGGCTATTTTGTGTATTCATGCATCATTTCTTGAGAGCAGTACGGAGAAATCTTAATTTAGAATTGAAGTTAGCAGACTATTTATCTGTTGACAATCGGAGTGAGGGGCGGGCATGTTACCTTCTCCTGGTGATGTTGCCGAGGAACTCTGCCTGCAGCTTGCGATCCTCGTCATCCTCGGCGTTGCCCATGTGCGTGACCACAAAGTCCACGAGCCGGCCGGTGATGTTGACCGTGGCGCTGACCGCGGGGGCCAGCTCCCCCCTGGGTGAGGGGAGGAGCAGGTGGGTGGACTGCACGATGGGGTAACGGGACAGGATCAGGTTCCTACGAGGGGTTGATATCAAAAGTAGGGTGACCCATTTGCAAAAGTCATGAACCTCGGCATCAATCAACACTGCAACATAACAATAACATGTATGAAATCTTTTCAGGGCCATGTAGCACGTATGTTTTCAACTATTGTATCATACTTTCGATGGTAACTACCATGGCAACAACAGTGAAGTTAAAATCCCATTGGCCGCTACTATAGTAGTTACTATTAATGGCAAGTTACAACAATTGAAAACAAATATGCAACAGGGTACAGGTACAAGGGTAGTAAAACCTATCCTTGTTTACGTTTGAAACGACCCGTTGCGTAGCGACCAGAATCTACATTCATATACTGTATTGCAGCAGTCAGTGATTGACAAGTTACAGATGAAAACGATTCTTACCCCCATGTGTGAGCTTTGGTGGAGGGCCCAAAGTCATCGTACATCTGTAGCTTCTCTCCCAGCCACATGCTGATATCATTATGCCCCATGAAGGGCTTGGAAGCGTCCGATTCCAGCAAGGTTATCACATCGGCATCTGCAGAGGAGCAAAGGGGAAGACCCAACCTGTCAGTTACACCTCTGGACAGTAACCGACTACTGAGGTTATAGCACTGATGATTTTTCTAAAAATTATATAAAATAGCGATGGAATCTATCTCAACTTGCATTAACTGCAACTGTTATCGCATACATTATGGCATAGACATTATCTAGGCACATTCATGCAGTCTGACATTTCCTTACAACTGCTTTCCATTACCTTTAATATGAACATGTTTACATACAATGCCCCCCCCCCCCTCCCATGAAGCGGGATAGTGTGCAGGTCATGAATGCAGAATTTTGCCTGCAGACTGTCATCATTCAGGTGATAAAATAAGACCCACTCTGCCACGACCAAATTATTTGGCCCCTTCTCTTTCATTTGGTACCAGTTTTGCAATTATTTGATACAAATTAACAGAATTATGATTGCTCTATGCACCTTTCATTTCACTAAAACAAGTGCTGTAGCACATTTGAGCAAAAAAGTCAGTTTTGGGTGTTGGCAAAGTGGGTCTCAAATTTTGTTATTCGTTCTACATCACTTTCCCTCTCTCTTACCGGTATCTTTCAGCATCTGTGCCACCCGCTCGTAGCTAGGCCAGCCCTCGTTGTCGTACATGAAGTGAGAGGTCCAGATCAGACTGGTGAACTGGTGTGGGTTGGCCTTCTCGGGCACTGGTCTGCTGGAGTGAGCCGGGAGACGGTAGCCAAATCCTGCAATACCTGCTATCGCTATTAGTATGATCACTTGGAATGAACAACAAAGAGACAAATATAACTACAACACTATTTGATAAATATATATGACTTTCATGTCAGCTTAACTGATTTGAATTGATCATCTTCTATGCTCAGAGAACTTGTATGTTTACTTCATATTGGACAATTGAATTCAAGGCTATTATTTAAAAATAATATTGTTTACAGCCATTTTTTTGCATGGTTCATTGACATGTGATTGACCTAAAACTCATTAATCCCTACAATGATGGATCATTGTACCATTTCAAGTTGTAATTTCTAGTCATTTGGAACAAATAAGATTTTGGCAATATTTTACCAACTTAGGCATGGTTCATTGACCTTGACCTTTCTGGGACATGTACAAAATGATATCATCACACAATAACAACAACACATCACTGTTTTCAACAGAAACTATTTGGGAAACCTTTATGTATGCAGTAATCATCTCCACTTTCAATAATAAGATGCTGGGATGGACATTTTGATTTATACTCAGTTACCATTACATTGTTTATTGATTTATGAACTTTGATGTCTACACGTTATTGTGCAAAATTATACTCTGAAATGCTATACATATATGTTGCACTTAAATAATGACGCAATAAAACCTAAAAAAAAGAAAATGCCAGGGGTGACTTACATAGCTTGGAGTCTGCAAAGGCCTGGTGCGTGCCCGTGCCGTCCAGGTTGGTGAAGGCAATGTGTGTGGCATCCTTGTCCTCGTCCACGTTCCTTGCGCTGCCCTTGTTCAAGGCTCGGCCCATCAGGAACACACTGAACACCAGCAGCACGGCAGACTGCTCCCTAGATACAAATGCAGAGGGAAAATCATCAAACATTTCTTTTGGAAGGTTGGTAACTTTTCTTATTTTTGCCGCATCCTGATAAATGCCACCACGAGCAGACAAGACCTCGTAATCCAGGTGCCGCCACCGAGAGATTTGAACTGAAATTCTTCTACAGTACTTGATTGACTTCATTGGAAAGGGATTTTAGCAGTCTCGTAGAGGTCTACCATCTTCAGTTGTCTCATGATGTCTTCCGCTGCTCTTGACAGATTCTTTGCTGCTATTGGCTACTCCTTGCCACTCTTGTCAACTCTTGAGTCTGGGAACCCTCTGTGGCTTTTAGTAGGACCGCTTGTTTCTGCTACCCAGGCACAGAGACACATGACAAATACAGCGGTAACGCTTTTCAAATGTTTTTTTTTAGGGACGGTTGGAAATATATTGGAAACACTTTTTTGTTTGGAAACAGAAAAATGTCTTTTTGCTGGTGTGACCTGCTCTGAGCGGCTCATTGCCTCTGAAAACACACAATAAATACAGCTCGACTCTTATCAAACATTATTTTCAGGAAGGTTGGAAACAGAAAAATATTGCTTATTCTGAGTATTCTGATGTGTCTTACAAAGAGTTGCATTTGATCTGGATGTATTGTAAGTCCAATAACCTATCTCTATTGTCCAGAGATACGATTGATATCAATCTCAAGTTAAGTAACAATCTTTTACAACTCTTTATAAGAGAGGGCCTGGGGTTAAAAAATACCCCAAGTAAATAAAAGTTTCCTTTTCCCCCTGACACGACCCTACCTTGTGATGAATCCACCAGGAACAAAGTTAAACGCCACCGTCCACACCAGGAAGAGCATCTCCATCAGATACGTGAACATAGCGAGGGTCAGGGTCTTGGCCGGAGGGCAGCTGGTCAAGCGGTCACTCATCTCGGGCCAGCAGGACATGACGAAGAGGCTGAAGAGGAGGCCACACGCAAAGGAGAAGAAACCTGCAAAGCCGGGAGGAGATTGGCAGGAGTTTATATTATAAGTGGTGTGTATCTGGAGCGGCTGAAGCTAAAAGTGGCCCAACCTAAGCAGTGCAACAAATTCATATGAGGAGGGGGAGGGGGAGGGGGGGTCTCAGGGTGATTTATCCCCCATGAATAACAAATGAACCCCCGGTGAAAAATCATGTGAAGATGAAAATGCCTGTAAAGTCAAAAGGACAGTGAGGACTGTAGAGTTTAGTGCCTTGTATCTTCAAAGGCTGCAGCGAGACGTGGCCCAACTCAAGCATGGAAAACATTTAATTGGGGCTCACATCAAATAAGCCCCCTGCAAATAACAATATAGCCCCTGTGAAAGTATTTTTTCATAGGGTATAATGCATACACGTCAGAATGATCATTTCATGAGACCAGACTTGAAAGTTCGCCCCCTTTGAATAAATGTAGAATTTCCCCTCTGAACCCTATTGAATGCGATGGTTTTGTGGCAAAATTGTTAAATAGATATGAAGATTAGGCTCATCAAGAGCTAACTCCAACAATACATAAATCACTGACAAAGCGGACAGGCTGCTACAACGCTGAACAGTTTGGCCTGTATTCAAAACAGAGATTTAATGCAAACAGTGTACTAAACCCAGACTAACTTTATGGGGCGCAAAATAAATTATCCAATGCTGTCACAAAATCATTGATTTATCATCACAGAATCATAACAGTAAACGATTTAAATTCTTTGCTGTTTTCATTATGTGGACAAAATCAATATGCCATTGTGATTCCGAGGAGAAAATACATTGTATTGAATCAATAATAATGTTTCTCTAGTTAGTTAGTTAGTTAGTAAGTCTAGGTCTGGTACAATGTTCATGTTAAACCTCTGTTCAGGATGCAGGCCTACACTACAGCTCAAAGGCATTGGCATAGGGAAAGGGAAAAGGAAGAAAGGGAAGGAGCAGCAGTTGTAAACCGCTGTATATTTTGTCCAGTTCAGCATGAAACATGATGCTTTTTAGGCTAATGCATCGTGTTTCATGCTGAACTGGACAAAATAAACAGCAGTTTAAAAC
Source organism: Arbacia lixula (assembly GCA_963669155.1). Taxonomy (NCBI): domain Eukaryota; kingdom Metazoa; phylum Echinodermata; class Echinoidea; order Arbacioida; family Arbaciidae; genus Arbacia; species Arbacia lixula. Next base: position 13,295,375 of record OZ022582.1, on the reverse strand, counting down.
TGCGGCTCCTTCCCTTTCCCTTTCCCAATGCCAATGCCTCTGAGCTGTAGTGTATGTAAACTGAAGTCAAGGGGGGAACGGAATAAAATTCACGTACCTGACAGATAGTAGAATCCCAGCGCCATGTGCCCTCCTACGAACCACGCCCACAGGAAGTTTGTGACCAGATCCAGCTTGGTAGAGAGCAGCACTCCGGTCACCATCTCAAGGAACACAGCTGCACTGTAGACCACAAACAAACAGACAAACATACAAATATACATGAAGGAATGATTGATGCCTAGCTAAATGAAAAGGTAATTGAGTAAATATAAGTATTCAGACAAAATTAAGACAAAAATAAAAAGAGAAGCATTTCATAATATCTATATATTAAATTCCAAAATCTATTTGCACATGCAAACAATTGAAATAATTATCACTACATGTAATTGGCTGTCAATTTGGGAATGTTTTTCAAATATATATTTTTTTTCATAAAACTGATTTCATTTTCACTGTTATTCTAAATTATCCTTTAGAACATTAAATTTGAAGAGCACAATGGTGATTAAAAGATTTCAAGCAAGTTACCAATTTTGGTGATAATTTCACACTTATTTAACTTAAAAAAAAAAGTAATTATAGTGATACATATCACTTAACAAGTAATTGTTTTATCTTGTGCAGAAATGTAAGTTATTTAATTGATGCATCTTTCATTGTTGGTAATATACGATATAACAAGTTATAGCCCCAAACTACTTATTTGTGGGGCTGGGTAACGATTGGGTTAGAGGTAAATCAGCCCGAATGCTGTCGTCTCTGTGACGAAGCAAAGCTGACCAACGCTCACCTCGCAGGGAATGGGTGCGGTCCAGAGTGGGGGTGGCCAGCCACTGCCCAGCGATTGACCACTGCCACCTCGCCGAATATCCAGTGGGTCAGGAAGACGAGACTACCGAAGCCCACCGCTATCGTCTTCCAGTACATGGAGACGGTATCATTAGGCTTGGGCTCAGGGCTGGGGTACTCGCCTGCAGGTGATTAAAAAAAGGATTTACCGTAAAACCAGAAATTTTGTGGCACAGCACATCCAACAACAAATTCATTGAATGTTATTTTTGCACACACAAAAAACTTGTCACTACAAAACAATCCACCCTATGAATTAAAATCATCAACAAAGCCCTAAAGCATTATCATGACCATTTAATGCCAGAAAAAAGCTGATGACTGTGTAATGCGTCACAACACGCAACACGCGCACGAGTTGAATCCCAGATAGACCTGCGCATCTAGCCTGCAAAAGATAGCAGGATGGCTATAAAATTGCACTTGCTCTGTGTTGTGTGAAAAAAACCCACAAAAATAAATTATTTGTTTTTATAGTAAGTCTCCAGTCGCTTAATTTGGGTACTGGTTTACAGCAATATCCAGGGTCATATCACAGAAAGTCATGAAACGTAAAAAATAATAGAATTGGTAGGTATTGTCACTTATTGATGAAATCCCCACTTTTCCTTGGCCAAGAACAAAGTTGGTACAGATGTAGGTCACAAGTAATTGATGACATGTTTTATGAAATAGGGCCTTGCGCCTGAACATTACTTCAATTGAGCATGGCATATTCCACAGATGTGCACCATGTTTTCTGAAATCTAGCCACGGAGTTAACCAAAATAAATATTTGCGGGAGCCACTTTTACACACTGGTCGATGTTTTGCATAATAGGATATGAGGAAAACAGGCTCTTTCATTAACCTTTTTGCATTGTGAGAGCTAAATAGCCCTAACCCCCCCCCCCCCCCCCCATCCTGTGTCATTAATTCACTGAACACAAGTGATATGGTATTCCCCCGGTGACACTTTGTGTGATTTGGGGAAAGTTAAATAACAGGAAAATGAGGAAGTAACTTGTTTCGACTGGATCTGAAAAGGATACGCTGTTCAGGAGATAACGCCTCCATGGGAGGGAGTCGGTTTTACCCACTGGAAAAATAACTCCTTCCTGGCTACTTCCTGCCAATCAAAAACCAGCCATGGATAATGCAAGCTCTCAGGCATAACCATCCTAACTTTAAAAAAAATAGCTTTCTGATAACGTGCCTGATTGTCAGCACACGTCCCCAATCTGCTTCAATAACTTTTCTTCTGTCATACCCATCTTTCCCTTTAAAGGGATAGTTCACCCTAAAATAATGTTTCTTTCAATTAAAGCAGACACATAAAAGAAAAACATCAGTGAAGGTTTGGTGAAAATCGGTCAGAGGAAAAGAAAGTTATTTGATTTTAAAGTTTTGATTTTGTGATGTCATGTGCGAGGTGCTCTCCAAGATGTTGTGGTAGCACGTGGTGCTGATCTAATCTAATTTGAACAATTTTATCATTTTTGAGATGATTCCTGTGTGGTGACATACCTTCCAAACTTCACATTTTGACTATAGTTAACATTCAGACCAAAACTGACCACTCATGCGCAAAGAATTAAGAACCTCTCGATGACCGCCATGGCACCGATGGTCAAGACTGCTTTAGTTGACATACGAGATAATAATAATGTTCAAAGAGTGACCACTCACGTGCAAAGAACCTCTCGATGACCGCCATGGCACCAATGGTCAAGACCACGGTGTTGCTGGTGGTGTCACTCCACACCGGGTTGATGGACACATACCAAATTCTGGACGCTAAGAGGGCCAGGAAACCCAGTATTGATCCCCAGAACGACACCACCCTGTCGAATGTCAAATATTCAGTATTCACATGAGATTTGCAACAATTTTAAACTGATCACATCTCATTTCATCTTCACCTTACTTGTTCAAAAATTGTGACTTATTTGTCAAATAAATGATTTGACTAGACCTGTTTCATTTCAATATTTGACTAGTTCAAAATTTACTTGAACAATTGAAATGTTAAACTTGCAGAGATACAGCGGTAAAACTATATACATGTACATGTGTATAATTGCACAATATAATGATAGCTTTATCCACCTTCCCCCCAAATTGTATGGCCATTGCAGGTACAGCTTAGTTTGCTACATCATGAAGATTGTGAGGATCAGCCAGTCACTTTAAGAAGAATGTGTTAGCAACATAAATACAACAAATACCAACTGGTAGGAGATGAACTATCGAACTTTGTAGACATTCAAGTTTCCAATGTAAGATATTAAATAGAATCAATTGTAATACCCCTAGTGATCGTATTTGCCCTCAGCACTGCACGCTTCTGGGAAATATATCCCTCAGTCCCCCATGATAAAATAACACCATTGAATATGATATTTCACATTCTACGAGTCGATATCTATACATAAATCCAAAAACTCTGACCTCTGCTGAGACGATCTGTGCCACCATGTGACGCACCAGAGGAGCACCAGAGCAAAGTTCCCTACGGTGAGGATGGCGAGGCGGGCCAGGGTGGTGGGGGCCTGGAAGGACGCCACACTGCCCACCATCAGGGCCCGCAGCACAAAGAGGCCCGTCCGGGTCTGCAGGGCCTCGAAGAGGGCCGGGATGGCGCACAAGATCGGGGAGAGCCAGATTAGGCCCAGGGCCTCGTAGCCGGAGATCTCCAGCTCGTTCAGGGGGTAGAACCACACCATGGGCGCAAAGCCATGCAGGACACTCCAGAAGATGTACCCTGGTCAAGAGATAGGATTAAAAAGAATCATTAAGTGTTCATAGGAGGCTTGAACCCTGACCCTTCTGAAGGTGCAGGACCACACCATGGGGGGTAAAAGCTGTACAGAAGATGTACATGTACCCTGGTGAGGGAAAGTGAGTGAAGGAAAAGCACTATTGCAGGAGGTTTGAACCCTGACCCTTGTCAAGGGTATAGAACCATACCATGATAACAAAACCATGAAACACACTCCAGAAGGTGTACTCCAGTGAAGGGAAACAAGGAAAAGCACTATTGTAGAAGGCTTGAACCCTGATCCTTGTGAGGGTGTAGAACCACATCATCAGGAAAAAGCTGTGCAGAAGATGTACCCTGGTGAAGAGGAGCACAGAAAAAGTATTATTACCGGTACAAGAGTCTTGAACCCTGACCCTTGTGAGTGGTAGCTATGTAGTTCACTCCACAAAATTGACCATACCCTTCTGAACCTGAAGAGAAAGCCTTCAAGAGAGCAATAGAACAAGGAGTATTCTCAATCGGATGGCAGGCATCTACTTAAGTTGTGATAGACCATTGAGCCCATAACTTATGATTAAAACACAAACTCTTTCTGGAGGTACAATGTATATGTATGCACTATGCAGCACACTCAAGTAGATGAATGAACCCAAATAATAAACAAAAAATATGCAAGTGTAAAGCTGTGTTTGATCTGCCTGTAATAGTATAATTGCTGACATTGTAACTTTGAGAGGATTTTGATAAAAACAAATATTCGACTTTGACACTTCACTGTTCAGAAAAATATCACCACTGTAACTAAAAGTTTTTTTTTTCTGAAATGTATAATCTTAACTTCTAAAAGTTAAGTTTTTTTTTGGCTTTCATCACTGCTGCTCCAAATTTTGCATTTTTTTCTTTGGCTTTGTAGAGCAGAAACATTGATGTCTGGCAATACAGTAGGTCTCCAGCCTAAAAATTTAACCCGCATTCAAAAACCTCTGCTTCAGTTGATTGATTCTACTGGGGCGATCATATTATTGGCATTATGGTGGAGGCTGAAGCAATTAAAAATAAAATCCAAGCTCAAATACCACAAATATTATTTCTCTGAATGAATGAATGAATGAATTGTGCTTATGTTTTCTTTGTTGTTTATGTAAATTCTGGTAGGCCTACCTGAATTGTTATGCATTGTTGTTTATTGTTGAAATGTACTTAGGCTTAAATCTTTAATCTTGAAACAGAAAAGCCACAACCCTCAGAACTCACCGAATTTCACACTAACCATACACCAACATTTACAATTACAGTACTGTGTAACTTTATGTTTAAGTAAGCTCATTCATCATGAATTTTGCTACTGTCTACATTAGTCACTACAATCTATCTACACGTGTGCACTGTTGGGGGAGTGTACGAGCCCTGACGAGCTAGCCTATACTTGCGTATTGTGGAGAAAACTGTAACGACACTCAGCTTCACTCCATACACTTCTTTTGTTTGCTTATAATGAAAATTCATCTTACATAAAGCTCAGTGTAGAATGCAAGCCCATTCAATGAAATTATCGATAGTTTACAGCTACATAATATGCTATATCATTTTCAGTAAATTTTATATTTATTTTTCAGCGTGATCATTCCGAGAATCTTCCCCAACCTTTTTGAAAGCAATTTTTCACCACACTAAACGACTACTGGGTAATTTCGGGGCGAATATCACGCAAAGTACAGCTATTTAAAAGCCAAAAGTGGCCGACCAGACGTCACCTATGCTGGTGAGTTGTAACATTGCTTCATATTAAAGCCCAACTATGTGGTAAATACGCCATCAGGGTCACGTAGTCAATGAATTAGTCCCCCCAATTGTATAAAAACTTCTTCACGCACTGAGCTTGAAAAGAAGAGCAGCTCGATTTATCGACCACCTTGTAATATACGTACCAATTATGCTTTCTGAAAACAAGTCTCTGACGAAACTTCGCCCATATACGACTTGCCTAATAGGCTTTCTAGCTGATGGTGCAGCATCTTTTTTGTCGGCGGTTTTGGTCTCAGATTCGTCGTTTTTGTGAAGCGCCGTTGCATCTTCGTTACTGCCAAGTGTCGCCATTTTATTAGAGCGCCCTCTAATGCGTTATGTGCTATGCGCGGCCTTTTGACCATGTACATTTGTAATGCGACGATTATAACGCTATAACGTAATGCATGCGTTTTCTACATGCCGAACTAGTGTGTACCAGATTTGGACGGAACTGAACTGTTGTAAACTGGAATTAAACTTGTAAGTATGATCCCAGTTTTAGGCATTGAAAACGCAGGAGTCAAGGTATAAATATCACGTTGAGAGTGTAATATGCATTTGTGACTGAGTGAGTTGAGATGAGAGAAAGTTTATTTCGTTCGTCAGATGTTGAACGTTTTTTCTCTCATACAAATTGCCTGGATAGACGAGATAGACGCGTGTTGTGTATTCGTGTGCGCGTGTGATTTTTTTGCCTCCGGATGTGAATGAACTTTTTGTCCATGTTTGTTTTTTTCCATTCAGTTCTTCTATTATAGCAGGTAATGATCATGATAATGTTATTGTTAAGCATATACATTGTCTTGCCTATTTCAAATTTTGTAGTTCTTACTGTTAAAACTAAAAGCATTGAAAATTAGACTTGGGTTCTACTACTTTGTACTAGCCTAGCCTTGGGCTTGGCTAGATTTAGAATAGAAGCTTTGACTTGTTTTGTGTTATTCATCTTCGATCATGCTGTACAAATCTCTTCTAAGTTATGAGATGTAGACTTTAAACTGGCCGTGATCGATAAAATATTGTGATTTTTATATTGTTGTACTTGCGATTGATATTAGTGGTAACTCTGTAGAGTTGGGATTGGACATGTTGGACCTTGTCACTTGCAATTGATTCAGAACATTAATCCACAACTCATTAGACAGGCCCAGATCCCCCAAAGTCAGGCCTGTATTAATGGATACTTAAATGTGCAATTAAATTCCTGTATTCTTGTCAAAGTAGAGTTAGATTTCAAATCTGGATCCAAAAGGCTTGCCAGGCATTGTTCGTTCTTCCTTTGTGCACATGTATGTATTGTGTAGATTTAAGAGTAAGACAATTCTCCCTATCGCATATAGCTCTCCGAATCTGAACGTGTGTGGCGCTCTAATGTTTTTACCTTTAATTCTTGGGATATGAACTTCCGGTCCACGAACATTCGGCAATCCCGTACTACAATAAGGGACCAGGGTATCCAACTAATTTTATGAATATTAACCCTAAACCTAACCCTGACCTTAACACTAACCCTAAACCTTATTCTAAACCTAACCCTGACCCTAACCACAACCCTACACAAAATTTTCACTGCTTAATTCATAAAAAAAAGTGATTTCTTGGTCACTTTCTGCCGACAACCAGCTCTTACCGGAAGTATACGTCCCAAGAGCGATCGATCAGATATCGGTATCGTGAGGTGATATCGCTTGATATCGGCTATATGCGATAGGGAGAATTACTAATACTATGCTCTTCAATTTCAATGCATTTCACTAGCGTTGGTCATATCATGATGCTGTGATGGAAACCAGTCAACTTGCACCACATGGCAAAATGAAGATGCCTCAAATAATTTTGTCAAGTCCAGTCACCCCACTTTTCTTTAACATGAATTATCCTTAATGTTCTTGATATGATCTAATATTTTTTATGAAATGTTTACAAAATAAACAACCTATTTGTCATCAAATATGTTTTTAAGAAGAATTGGGAAACATTGTGGGTAATACAAAACTTCCTGACAATTGCATTGTTTTTATCCACTTTAAGCTCAAGTCACCCTAGATTTTTTTTTCATATCTCCTTGATTGTTTGCTTTTAGACCTGTTTTTGTAAAATATGATTTCAAAACTATATTTATCAATGTTTTTAAAAAGAATGTAGCGGTTTCCTACTATGTATCATATTGTCTGGCATTCTGGCTGTTGTAAATTACGCTGTCTGGTGACCCCAGTATTTTGTCAACATCCACGCGAACTTTTTTTGTGCGCCGACACACGGCAGGTGCGCACTACATTCTTCGCCTTTGTGATCATGCCGAGGTACGCGTATTTCACATTCCAACAGTAGTCGGATTTCTCATAAACACACCCTTTGTTTTGCTGTCACGGAAACAAGCTACCAATTAGTGGCGAGCTGTACACCTTCACCAGCCAATTACCACTCTCAAAGCTCCTGTCCGTGACACGTTTTCTCCGATCACGTCGGGGTCACCAATGTAGAATTTAAGGGTGTAAAGTGTGTGGTGTTGTGATGTTATGTGATACACTGACACTGATCACACGCCATTAAACTCAATTTTTAACTTACAAGGAAGCAGGTTTGTACGATAATAAAAGTCATGAGAAATAGTATTCCCTTTTCGTTTTGTTTATTAAATGAAATGACTGAGCAATGACTGTGCACACGCAGGTGCAGTCATGTGAAGGAGAAATATGGATATTGCACGAATGATATTTTATTAAGTTGGCCATTAAAAATATGTACATGAATAAATGATGTGTGATAAATGATGCTTGTACGTACAGTCCAATGATAATGAGGGGTGACACGAAGGAAGGGGCTCACGCGATGAATGATGCTGCGGAGACTTAGTGGCGGAAACGCGACTTCGTAAACGTGGCTGAAGAGCCGTGAAGATCGCGATGTCGACGCTGCACGCTTGCGGTAGTGATGGCGGACGAGAAGAGATGAAGTGAAGTGAAAGCGAACGGAGCGGCGATGCTGGCGTAGTGCGGCGTAGTGCAGTGAGTCGCTAGACGCCAGTGATGAGCCGTGAAGTGAAAGCGAACAAAGCGGTGATGCTGGCGTAGTGCAGTGCTAGACGCCAATGATGAGCCGGGTGATCGCGGACGAGAAGAGATGAGAAGCGAAGCGGCGATGCTGGCGTAGTGCAGTGCTAGACGCCAATGATGAGCCGTGCTTCGAGATCTATGTTCAGGCGAGCTACAGTGGATCGAGCTCGGTGTGAGTTGATGCAGACTGCCGAAGCGAAAGGCGGGACTGGCAGCTCCCAGCAGTGAATCCAGCCGTGTCGGTGAAGATTATATCGTACCACTGGAAGACTGCCAGCCCGCTGGAGACGGCAGGAAAAGAGTCTCCTGTCCGGAGGCGTGTTGTCTCGTACCGGAGCGAAGTTCCGGGAGATGCTGACTCAAACCAAGATGATGTGGGAGTGACTCCAACGATTAGAACGGGCTCTCAGGATGAAAGCTAATCGTGAAGTGAGGAAGCGTGGAAAATGAAACAGCGTGATCGGAGAAAACGTGTCACGGACAGGAGCTTTGAGAGTGGTAATTGGCTGGTGAAGGTGTACAGCTCGCCACTAATTGGTAGCTTGTTTCCGTGACAGCAAAACAAAGGGTGTGTTTATGAGAAATCCGACTACTGTTGGAATGTGAAATACGCGTACCTCGGCATGATCACAAAGGCGAAGAATGTAGTGCGCACCTGCCGTGTGTCGGCGCACAAAAAAAGTTCGCGTGGATGTTGACAAAATACTGGGGTCACCAGACAGCGTAATTTACAACAGCCAGAATGCCAGACAATATGATACATAGTAGGAAACCGCTACAAGAATATGACAAAAACAATGAAATGAAAACTATGAAGTCCTGTAGTTCCCTGATTTCCTGTGCATCTGCTTTTTTAAGGGAATAGTCACCCCATAGTCGCCCCATATTCCCTTCACCACTTTTTGTGCTAAAACATGATTTAAATCTTGAATCTTGAATTTGTTGCACCCTCAAAGCTATGTTGACAGCTGTCAAGGGTAGAGTATTACATAGTGGAGTATTATTAGCAATAATGAGTGAGTGTGTGCCATTTGCAAGTAACAGAAGCCATATAGGCCTACAGTAAAATAATTCAAAGGTATAAATCCATGGACATACTTAAAACAATATTATACTGCTTGTATATATGCACTACTTGCTGAACCTGTACTAGCTGTACAAGTTGATCAGCTGTCCCTTGTCAAAAAAGGTGTGGACTTGTCATTGTCCTTGTGTTCATAAATTATGTCCATTTCAATAACATTTTTGTTATGTACATGTATGCAAATTTGAGGCACATCGTTCAACTTTGAACATTATGTTTCTATTGGCATTTGGAAACTCTATTTTTTTTCATGAATTGCATAAATTATATCAGGATTTTATTGCCTGTAATGATAATAAAAAAAAAAACTTTCTTGAATGATTTAGCAAATTTTTCTTTTGCCAATCCTTCTCTCAGATTTTCATGCCTAAGGTATGTGTATCATTAGGAGTACATTTCTATTAAGAGTTAGTAAGGTATGTAGATTCATAAGCTTCGCAGATGAGGCATACTGCACTGTGTACATACACACAGCAACACACACACAGCACAAGTTGTTAGCAAATAAAGCGTAGGATGACAGATAGACCTGGAAACCAGACTGCTCACAAAAGCAATTTTCCAGTAGATCCGGTAATAAAGGTAATAAAGGTAATAAAATGTAAGTATGTTTTTAAAGTGACTTGTGAATTATACATTTTTTTTTGTAATTGATCTCTTTGCAGTTTGCCTGTGAACTAGTAGCATCAAGAAGACTACTGAACGGCAGCAACCCAGGACAATGTTTGGTGCGAATAAAACCCCCTTTGGGGGTTCTACCTTTGGTGCAGGTAAGAAAACATGAAAGATCATCTCTAATAATGCAAATAATGTGAAAACTGATGATATGGCACGCCATTTTACTCACAAGTACCTGACATTGCATTTAATAGTTGGTACCATTGTTCAACACTTTATACTCAGGGGCTCTGGATGATCTACATGTAGTATAGCCCATGTAGTACCCCCCCAAAGCCCCTGTAAGCGATTTGTTTTTCTCAATGGTTAAAGTGCACAGCATGGTTCTGTGTGTTTATTGCATGAGGTCAGGTTTGAAAGATACCCTCTGCAAATATGTTCATTTCCCCCTGTCTGGATACAAATGTAATTGACATCCTATAATGAATTTTGTTCCCCTACATTAGCTTCTCCTTTACATACATGTACTATGGCTGGTATATTTCATATTTATTTGTTGGAGAAATATGGTTTTCTTTTATGTTGTGTGGAAAACAATTTGACAGGCAAGAAAACTGCTAACCTTTGCTTCACCCCATCTGCGCCAAATCAAGGAATTTGTTCACAGGATTTGTGTGTTTCACTACTGCAAGAATGCAACACTGGTGCAGAAGGAGGTAATAGTTGTTATCCTGGAGGCTGGCTGCTTGTCATGTCTGCACACAGTATGTGCACCATCTCTGCTCTCTGGGCAACATTCCTCGCTTCTGTCAAGAGGCGATGGGCAGATTGTGTCAACATTGACTTTCGCTTCGCATCGTATAGAACATGGTCCCTGGATAAGGAATATGAGAAGTAGAAGTGCATGCAAAGGACATTTAATGTTGCGCTGTCTTGTGCAAAACCTTTTCATGCTGCTCAGGAACACCTGTGTGTGATCTTTGTAGGGCTTAGCTTTGAGTGCGTCATTACTCTCTGAGAAGAATATCTCCATTGTGTTGTCAATGCCCTCTTCTTGCAAACGTGAAATGGACATTTAAAAATGCGGTGTGACCACTAGGGTTGGCAGCTGCATGAAGAAACAATGAATTATTCAAATCAGCAATCCTGATCAGTATCCAGTTATGCTGAGGGATGTATGCAATGGATTTGACACAAAAAGACCTTGAAATACATTTAGCACATCTCATTTGTAGATGTATCCAATCTACTAAATGATTTGAAAGTAACAATTCTTGACAGCCATTGAATAGCATAGTTAAAGTAAAATAATATCCTGAAAACAAGCTGATTTTGATAAAAACCAGCAAAGCCACAGGAGCAGATCATTTAAAGCTTGAGCAATATCAAACAAATTATTGTCCAAATTGAATGTTTGTTTATGGTGACTAAATCATCTGAGCCTCTGTAAAATTTTGTGAACGGTACTCTACCATGCTGTGCATTGTACCCCACGATAAAATCAATCACATTGGCTCTATTTTGCATTGTCAGGGTTGCATAACCCTTCCACTGCTACCCTGACGTACAATGTTTGTTTTCATTGTGCTTTCGAGGAAGCCAAGGGCTTGAGCATGGATCTCGAGGAGAGGGTATGAGTCATTCTGGTGAAAGTCATTGGGCATATCCTGTCAGAGGAGTGTTAATCTGTAACACGCATTTCCACAACAGGAATGCAGTGTCTTCACCAGCCTACAGTTGCAAAATGACCCGATCAACCCTCATCAGGGAAATGTTCCCGTCTTGTCTTTATGAAAGACAGGGTAGCCTTGTTGTAAAAGTCTTGAAACTTGGCAGGAATCAGTAGTATGCCCTAACAATATTCTGTATGAAATTTCAGTCATAGCTTCAAGAACCTTTTAAGCAAAAGTGAACAATTTTCCTTGTTTACGGTTTAAACGTAGTTGCCATACATGTAGTCTTCATTCAAAATTGCATTGTCCCTCTCAGTGTTATTAGGAGAGATGTTCTGAAATTCTTACATAGTATTTTCTTCCAATTTCCATGTTTTTTTTGCAGAATTTTATTTGTTTGATATGTTAAAGAGCTACCCAGTCATTAACCTGAAATAGGGCAATCCTGAACTGCCGGTATTTAACTTCCAGAAACAAAGAGGAGTATGCAGTTTTGCCAACTCTGGATATATGAAGACTGGTCTTCCTGCTATGATGATCACCAGAGTTTGTTTTCGTCATGACTTACAAGAAAGGGGGAACAATAAGGGGTGGGGGAGTTAACAGTGATGGAATGCAGGGGTAAGAGAGGGGAGGGGGGGGGGGAGGGAAAGGGGAGGGGGGAGGGGAGGGGGGTGCAGTGCGGTGCGGTGGAAGAGAGGGAAAGCAATAATTGTTATCTAAACTTCACAGCGTGCGCACATCTAAATTCGCTGTGTGACGTTGTTTGACGTGATGTCATTCCTAATTTGGGATGTGAGGGAAAGATCGGGCTCTACGTGTCAACTCTCAATGACTGCTGCCATCAGTGGAAATTGACGTACATTTAGGTGGACAAAGAAAATAGCTGAATATGAGAGATTTTATATTTATATATATGCAGCTGCTTGTGGTTGTGTTCAAGTCATGTTCAGTTGTTCACCTTATATACACTCACATTTTCCTAAATTACAATTTAGTATAATAGTATACACTGGGCAGTGTAATATATGTTACATGACCTAATAATGCAAAATAAAGTGCTAATTTGAGATAAAGATGTCGTGTTGTATTTTGCCAAGGTGTTGGTACAAGTTAAGTGATGTTTAGTTAGTATCCATTTCTTGATAGGTGATGTGAACATGTGCATTGTGAATAGGCCATTCAACATTGCAACATACAATTTAATCAAGCGAACATATAAGAATATATCCTTGTGTAGCTTTGAGTCTCAGCTGAATATTAAACTGTTCCGTTTTCATCCATATTAATTAAGAGAGCTTTAGATGAGGATTTTTTGGTGTCATTGAAGATTAGCACAAGATTTTCTTTGAGACGGCTCAATGTTTTTTTTATGAGTAACATGATTATTAACCCTGTGTGGAATTGTCCTCAAGGATTTCTATTAATATTTCAAGGCCCATGCTGCTCTTTATTTTCTTATTTTTCTTGTGTTATCTGTGTATAATGTTGCCAAATATTTTGATGATGTCAATGAGACAAGGAAAAAGAAGAAGAGCAGGAAGCAGAAAGCAGAAGAACAAGAGGAGGAAGAAGAAGTTGAAGAAATAGAAAACATACAAAATGAAGAAGAAGAAGTGGAGGAGTAAGAAAAAGAATTTTTTAGAAGAAGAAAGAAAGAAAGAAGACATATAACAAAAGAAGTAGAGGAAAACATGTTATTACATGCATGTTTGAAGTAACTGAAAAATGATACTCGTTGTCTACCGAATATGACACTAATGAGCGCCAGGTGCGCGCAGGCTGCGGAGACGAACGTTCGTCAAATGACATAAAAAACAGGAGGTTGTTCATACAGCCCTGTAGCGGTCCTATCTTATTGGTCCTTCCTTCCACATGCTGAGCTGGTCACGGCACATCCACAACTAATTTGAGCAGAGAAATAGCAGAGAAATTATGAAAAGTAATCTCCCTCATAGATTCCATCCTGACAGGATATATTTTTACATTGCCCTCCCACCACACCCTCGAATCAAATGGCCACAAGTCATCCATCATTTCACAGCCCTCCCCCGTCGCGAATTTGGCATGCAACATTGCTAACCACAAGAGAAGGGGAAAGAGAGTACGGGGGAAAGGGGGGGGGAGGGAGGAAGGAGAATGTGAGAGAGATAGGGGGACGAAGGCAGAAGGTAAGGAGAGAGCCAGAGAGAGAGAGAGAGAGAGAGGGGAAAGGGAGGGGGTAGAGTGGGGGAGAGCAGACAGTGCCAAGAACATTCACAAATGTACCATGACATTTTTCGGTGGCTTAGCTGGCGTGCACCCCGGGGAATGGCGGGGGAGAAGTCAATGTAAACCGAGAAGTCACCTCGAATTAGTTGCGTAATTATAACCGGTGCTAAAACGGTGTGTGGGAGCGTGGGTATTCCCCTGTGGCTGGCGCTCGGCCTCTCAGTTACAGCTAGACAAGGCTTATCTCGTGCCGTCATTTGAGGCTGGGACTCTTGGCTGCGTGGAGAGTGAGGGATGTGCCGTGTTCCTCCTGCCTCTTCTGTCTTTGTTGGCGATTGTCTGTGTCTTGTCATCGGCCGAGCACGATGTGCGTGCCACAGCTCCTGGGAAGCCGGTTTGGGCTCGACTTTCTGTGAGCTCATACATGTGCGGTCATGTCGCGTTCAGATGGCTGTGAGGCAGGGATGGAATCACATCTTTTAACAGTACTTTCATGTTCAGCACTTAACACTTGCATGCGATGATGAGACTTGTGCTCCTGGCTCCCTATCTTGGCTTCTTCTAGACAGGATTTCTCTATATATTGCTTGTGGTTTCTTTTACACGGGGCAGGGACGATATTTGTTCGGCGACCACCTACTAAAAAATTGTTGAACTATTGGAAGTAAATTGCAAACTGGGGGAGTTTATGTAATGAAATGTAATTGGGTATTGCAGTGTTGTGATTTGGACGGAATTAGACGGAAGTGGACGCGACCAATGGTAATTGAAAGGGGTGCGGAAGTTGTACCCATTAGACCCCCACCATGCTGCACCCCCTCTCGCAGGAAGCCTCCGAGCTCTACCTCGAGGGGCTAATGGGGGGAATCCCCCGGCACCTCTCTGACCTCGGTGTCTACTTCTACCCCCCAGGAAGCACCAGCTTTGGCGGCACCACGCCGGCCCCAGGGGGCTTTGGCACGCCCAACGCCTTTGGACAGACCACTCCGGCCGGCGGCCTCTTTGGGACCAGCACCAGCACTTCCTCTGCAGGGGGTCTCTTTGGAGGGGGAGGCACAAGCTCCTTTGGCCAGCCCAGCAGTACAGGTACGTCTCATATCGACAACTAACCCCCTTCTAACCCCTTCAGTCCCATAGGCAATAATCTGTGTTGAGATTAACATGGGACTATCATTATTTAGCAATGAATGGGTTTCAAGCAAATACAACATATATTTTTATACCATAGATAGTTTTGGACACACTTGTGGGGTAACTATTTTCCTATTCAATTCTTTTGCTTGGATATCCCCCAGTTTGTTTAAACTTTTAACATTACACTAAATTGCTATCGAATGGTGAAAAGTTTTCCATTGTAAGTGCAGAAAATTTGCAGGTAGCATGAATCACTTCCTGTTTTTATGTTACACCCCTCTTTTTGTACTATTACAACTACATGTATAAAACATTCATGATGTTCACTACATGAAGATATTGAAGGCAAGAATGAATGAGAAATTACAAATTCTGATTTGCATTTATAGTTTGATTGTCTTGTTTCTTTTCAGTCTAATCTACAAAATAATTTTGTGTTGCATATTACTGATGGTATCCCTTATCTTAGAGAGTTTTAGGCTGTCTTAAAAAATTTAATGGAAATTAGTCATAAGTAGGAATCACTGTGGCGATTAGGGCCTTTTAGCAATAAGTAGTCATTATTAGATTTCGTTTCCGTTATCACTATCGAAGTGACATGTGCTCGAGAACTTGGTATATTACACAACCCAACATTTTGAGGACTATTGGCATTACTCATCTGACATGATTGATGGAAGGGTTGTAGGGAAAAAAAACAAATGGCGGCCTCCATTTGTGGTTTCATGTGCAATGTATGTGCATGAACACATGCAGATGTTTTTTTCAGGGAAGGCGACCATAATAGGAATCCACTTTGGCTTGTTGTCAACATTTCTTTGTTCATACAGTTAGTCACACTTTCTATGTGAAACTAAGACGAGAATGTTTTTCACTACATGTAGCTGTTGATATAAGGTACTATAAAACTGAATGCTAATACATTGATTGATCGATCTTCAATAGAAAAACACTTGTGTATTGCTCAATAAATGAGCAATATATGACACGGATTTGGGAGTCTGTAAAACAGCTGGCCATATTCATGAAACCTTACTAAGCCTAGTTAGCTGTTGAGGTACATTCAGCTACATGCATTTTTAGTAACTAACTAGGCTAGTAAGGTTTCATGAATATGGCCCCTGTTTCAAAGTGGCCTATAGACTGTCTTCTCTTCATAGGTGTTAGTTGAAGCAAAATTGAATTTAGATGAGGTACAGTGTGTTTGCTCATGTTAGCTTACAAATATTCACATGTTGTATAATGTAGCTGCCAATTGGAAAACATCAAGAGGTTAATGCTTTAATCCTACTGACCGAAATGCGTGGGTACCCCTCCCAACGACCTCCGCCTAATTCCATCTGTCTTAAGAAAAAATCGGAGGGACTTTGAGAGGGCTCGCAGCAGGTTAGAGGTAATAAAATGTCTTCAGCGCTCCTTCCTCTCTAGACTTTACCTCCTCATTATGCCCCCTGAAAAACTGATGAATCATAACGCTGTGTCTTCAGACCATTAGTGCTTAATTGCGTAAATCAAATTTGGGAAGGTGATGGCTTGATGAGGCTTGATATTTATATCCTGAGATGTTTGTAATTTAATTAGGACCCCTTTGGATGTCGGGAGAGGAAGTGCAGAGTCATTTTAGGAACATATTCTCTTGCCCCTCTCCCCGTGTGACTTGTAAGCTTTTCAATGTCTAAATATGTAGCACCCATGTGTTAGGAGGGTGTATGAGGGTGAGGATGTGCATGAGCCTATTAGTAACTTGAGGTATACACGTACATGTATGGACTCCAAAAGGGGATTGGTCCCAGTGTTAAATTGCGTGTCTTTTTGGCACCTATTTCTGGGTGTTGTTGATTGAGGTGACTTAGCAAAATTATTTTTGGAAAGGGTGATGGTGACTGGGGTATGGTAATGTATTTAATGTACTAAACTTACAATGTGCATGTCACAAAGAATAACATTATGCTAGAACTTATAACTTTGAGTTTGAAACAACTGACAACTGGTCATTATATTCAATATTCTTCCATGTTCTATGAAATACAGTCTACTATAGCTGTTGTGTTGTTGGGCAATATACTGATGGAGTTTCAACCTTGACTTCTATTAGAAATCACTTGTATTATGTAGTCAAATAGAAGTTCCACAAGGATAATTGTAAGTCAATATGTTTTCCAGTTTTACATTTGAATATTAAAGTCACAAGCTTTTGATCATATCCCTCCAAATATTATGTGTATGTGAAATGCTTTGTCTTTGAAGAATGTTATCCTTTAATTTGTTAGGTCCAATTTGAACCATAATATCTTCTGCTTTGAATCCTTCTTTAAACACCAGCTAGTCTGTCTTCATGAGTCCTTTTCACTTAATGTAATAAAGTAGCATTCATATTGCAATTAATTACATCATCAGATTTTGCTGATAAGATGGAAAGAAAGAGGGCAACACATTTTGCATTCAGGACCTCACAAGCCGTGGCCCAGCAGAAAATGCGGTCTACACTGTGTTCATTGATGTCTGTGTGGTGTTAAAAGTACAGACAGCGAGATGGGTGACAGAATGAGTGATTTCAGTATGTTACACACAAGAGCTGTCCAGCATGATTAACCTTTTCAGTCCCATGGGCACACCAAAGTGTAACAAGCCATTGGGGTTTTCAAAGAGGGTCTTCTTAGGGGGTTAAACGCCAATCATTGCCACTAACCACCTGTACACAATTATCCCATTACTGCAAAGTGACTAACCTTCCTGGGATTAGCTTCAAACTAATTGATTGGAATCTCAGCGGGCCGAGTCACTGCCTTTAACGACATGTTTGTTCCTTCACACCCGCAGGCTTCTCCTTTGGGAACAAGACGACCAGCGCATCGGGCCTCTTCGGGGGCACCAGTACCAGCACCGGTGGGGGGCTTTTCTCCACCCCTTCCGCCTCCACCTCGTTTGGCAGCTCGGCTTTTGGAGCCGGAGGCAACAAACCTTGTAAGTTGTTACGTAGTGTTGGTAAAAAAGAAAAAATTGTGAGCGAGGGAAGTATGGACATGGAGATCGCAAATTGGATGCAACGTGCTGGCAGTGCCGTATGTGTCAGTAATCCTCTCCGTTTCCGCAGGAATCAAGTTGTTGGACAGATATTACTACTCCATTTGGCAAAAACAAACTAGACAGTATTATTTGACAATGTTTGTGGAGAAGAACAGGAAGAGGGAGAGAAAGAAAAATAACCAAACCAAAATCAACAGTGACATTCGTGTCAACCATATATGTGCCACTTGTTGGTTCTTTCACTATCTCTAGAGACTTATCCAATAAAGTACCATTTTGTCTGGCTCACAAAGGGTTAACCCAGATGTTCTCTGGAGGTGTTGGCGCCGCCGTTTGTGGTTGAAAGTTAGCACGAATGTGCAGTGCCCTTGACAGAAACCAGAGTGGATTAGGTGGGATTAACGTTTGAAAGCTGGCCAATCTATCTGATTGTGCTGAGGCTTTTTTAAAGTGACTGCTGCTTGGCCCGCTATACCCCTGTGCACTGATGAACCTTTCAGTTCATGTAAAGTTCTGTCAAAGTGCATTTCCTTTTCATAACCCTCCTCTTGCTCTTTTGCTTTCCATTCTGTTACCCCTCTCAGTAAGTATAGGTGATTGAAATATCTAAGAAGTCTATAGAGTACCAAAGTGGTGTCGTCATATCCATTGTTATGCAGGTTTCCGGTTCTAAACAATATCACTTAAGTGAGAGTTTCACTGGTCAGCGGGCCAGTGTCTAGTGTTGAAGTCCCCGCTATGATCACTGATGTTTGCTCTACTCACAAT
>OZ022582.1:13178879-13271379 GCA_963669155.1 Arbacia lixula | reverse complement strand
GTCCCAGTTAGAATCAAATTTCCCCCTTAATTGTACAAGGAAGTATGAGTTACTCGTGGAGGCGACATGTATAGAGATGGAAGCTCAGTTGTTGAGCAGACGCCGTTTAGGACGTATCTAATAGATTGGGAAGTATGATGACCCCTATCAGCATGATAGATTATCTCTGATTGCATTTAACTAGTATTAACATGTTTTGTAAGGTCACATTGGGTACCTTCTTTGTACTGACTCTAGCAATTAGTGATAACCCCATTACACTGTTCGTGCCTCTCCGGAAACGAGACTGAGCAACCAGGAAGGTGTTGCGTCGCGAAGCGTGTTTGAGCGAGGCAACGATTTACCAGTAACTAACGCACATAAAGGTCGGCTGTCCACATAAATATATAAAAAAAAAAGGTCGGCTGTCCTGTAAGATCAATCCTTCTTCCTCAGGGTGGTCGTAACGCTATTATGTGCTCTTGTCTTTCCAAGATATCACCAGTAATTTTTTCCGAAGCGTTTAACAGTTGTCGCGATAACCTATCTCGTCTGGTACGGACAATTACTGTACGTGTTGGAGTGATTGTGGATCGTGTTCTGGGTCGGGCAGAGGCCGAAAATAAGATGATGGCGCCTCCGTCCTTTGGGCGTAATAATGATGGGAGATCACATTACAGCCAGGAAGTTGAGGTGCAGTTGTTGCTTAAACAAGACGCCGGCAGATAAGAAGAATAAAATGTGACATGCTACTCCTTTCAGGAAATTACCCCCGAGTGAATGTTTCCTCGCATCAATCAGGAATAGGGATCCTTTTGTAACGATTTCCCCCCCCCACCCCATCACTCTTGGGTGCGTTTGTCCTCGACCTTTGGAATGTGGGAGCGATAGACGGCAAACTGACACGCAGCACATACATGTACATGTAGTATTCCAAGAATAGAAGGGCGAGTTTCATGGCCATCTGATCATCTTCACGTGCCCTAATTAAATGCTGCGTGGGTACTGGCTTACACATTCAACTGACGGCATGTGGCAGTTTCTATCAGATGGTTGGATGGGAGTAATTAGAATCTTCTGTAATGGTTGTGAACAGTAAAATGCAACATATCGTTTCTTACAACGCCTTTTGAAGAATCAGATACATGTATATTCCTCAGAACATTTAAGAAATGTTCAAGTGAAAACATTGGACATACATGAATAAGTGATGGAGAATCAAAATGGAAGGTCCAATGATGTATTCTGAATGTCACAAGCAACCAAAATCCACACCTCAATCGTTTCAAGAATAGTGCCATATTTGCTGTGTTTAAGTTTTCTGTGTGTTTGCTACTGGTGGATTGTAAGTGCCTTTTTGTTTTGGGACAAAGGCCTCAGTAATCGTGTTGTCTTGTCGAGGTTTTGCAATACCACTAGGGATTTCAATCATATGCATCATTACTCTATTTTCTGGAAATAATCATTGATAGCTACCAATAAAACTTGACGGAAGAACAGTGATGAAATGAAGAAAGACAGGAGAGGCACATTACAGTGCATGTGACAGTATAACCAATGAATCTGTATGACTAAACAATGCCAGCATGGGTGAAGCTATTGTGGGGGGAATTTGAAGCCGTCAACATTACTTTAACGCGTCAAATATGAATAAATACCATAATTGTGTTTTGAGAATCTGTCCGGCGCGTACATCAAATCATCCGCACAAAGAATGGGGAGGAATGTTTTTTTTTTTAGTAGTAATGACACATCTATGTGAACGTACTTTCGATTCTTGTTTTTGAATGAGTCAAGTCATCTAACATTCTGAAATAACTTCAGAATAATTGGTTAATTTTGTCCTTCCTCGTAATAGTTGTTTTATATTAAGCACAAGTAAGTATTGATTGAGAAATATCTTTGTAGGTGGTTGTAGGCAAATGCTGTGAACCGAGAGAGGCAAATAATTGGTTAATGTTTTCCTTCCTCACAATGTTGGTTATTATATAAAGCATGTCCGTAATTGTAGACTTAATTGAAAGCATATCCGTATTTGGATGAAGGCAAATGTGAATTGAGGAAAGAAAAGGAGATTCCTCTCTATATAGATCATTTATAGATCATCTATATAGATATTTTTAAATCAGTAATGCACACAATTCCTCAGAAAATGTTTTTGTCCGGCACAGGAAGAGTTGATAAAACAAACAAATGCGGGAGACATAGTCAAAGATCTACCACAAGGATATTTATCTTGGCTGCATCACAATTGGCTGAATACATGATTTTGACCGAAGCAGCCTCAGTGTTATATAATACCCAGAACTGCAAGAATGCTGTCTTTCCTCTCTGATGCTTTGTGGATGCCTTGTCCCTCGTTTGAACTCTAGCGCGGTGAAGAACACGTGATCCCACCAAGAGATGGCAAATTCACAGCAGAAAATTGAAGCAGACTGTACGCCCTGCACGTGACTGGCTCTTGGGTCGGGGGATGTTCTCTGTTCAGGGATGTTCACACGCCAAAGCGATTTGGCGCTGGCCTCCTCTGCCTCTCGTTACCCGTTCTGTGATACTAATTGTGTTCTCTGTTAAGGGACATTTACATGGAAGCGTTGCCGACTATACGCTGATACATGTATTAGTAGTTTCCCGCAGGAGGAAATTACTATGTGAAAAGATGATAATGAGCTTGTGTATAGCCCTTTTTTGTGGTCAGAATACCATTCAGAATGCTTCATTGTTACTTTGAGAGTTCAGGTATGCAGCCACTCTTGGTGCTAGATTCTAGTGTGGAGAAAGTGTTAACAATACAGTGGGATTGTCTTAACTGTAGAAAGCAATAAACTCAATAGCGCGTATACGCAACAGTGGTTTAACCCAAAGTAAGTCTACTAAAGTAGACTTACTCCATGGGGCGCAAAATCATTGATTTTCTCTACAGGATCATAACAGTAGGTGATTTCAATAATTTGCTGTAACTCTTGGGTAGACAAACTCAATATCCCATACATTGTAGATGATTCTGAGCACAAAATTAAGGATATCAAATCAATAATGTTTCAAATTGTTTTATTTGGTGTCCCATAAAGTTAGTCCAGGTTAAGTCCACATCTTATGTTAAACCACCGTTCTGAATATGGGGCCTTTGTCATTAGAAGAGCAGATGGTCTGGCACACAAAGGGTTAATGGCCAGGTGACAAATCTGCCTACTCTGACAAAAGGAAGCAACTAACAAAAGAGACTTTTCTTGGAAATGAGCAAAATGTGTCTGTCACTTGCATTGGCATCAGTGCAATACCACATCATGTATGGTTGAATATCTCGCAGCAAGATGAATATTTCTTTTCCAGACTTTGCTTGTATGTAGGAAATGCTGGGTACAATCTAAGAACACCCAAAACCCAGATTTGAGTGATCTGTCACTTGCTTCCTTTTGTCAGAGTAGGGCAGAAGTGTGAACGCACCCTTGAATTGGAGCGGGAAGGGGAGGAAACCGAGGGGGCCTTGAATGGCTGGCGTGAGTGAGATGGGAGTTGTACAGCGCGAGACATCCAACTCTTCCTTCCTGCAAGCAGGGCTTAGGACCTTGGCACAATATTTATAGTTGGGTTCTCCGAATCGGGGAGGGGAGGCGTCTGCTCATAGGACTGGACACCTTCATAGAGCCGGTGTGTCTGTACAACTCACTGAAGCTATACTCCAGTGAATTAAAGTTTCTACATTAGCTCCTATACAGTCGAGCACTATCAACAATTGCAGCCTTCATTGAACATTGTTATATCCATTCACTACTTTTGAGGCACTACATGTATGCATGGTGTTCAGATACAACAGCATTCTCCAAATGTAACTTCTAGATTAATAGTTTAACATTGTTGACTGTTGCCTATGGGTGCCCTGCAGACACAATATACATTTGTGCATGTTTTCCTACTTAACCCTCTGTGTGTGACATGGGCACATTTGTCATAAGTAATTCACACACATCAAATACAGCAGCAGTTTATCTGACATATAAAGGGTTAATGAAAAACAGCATCAACAAGATAAAGAACAAGCCTTGATAGGTTAAATCAGTCCACCCTCAGGACTTGCATCATCATTTACTATCAGAAATGTTGTGCAACATCCTTGAGTATTATTTGCTGTTCTACGGAATATTTCTGGTCTTTCTACATTGATTGATCCATTATCCTCTTCCATTTTTGTTTTTTGTTTTGTTGATCTTCTAGATTTTCATCATCACTACTATCCATTCTGATAGTTGCTTCTAGGTTCACAAATGCTTTCCTGGGTTCAAGCCTTGCCTTATGAGGACACCCTTTGACAAAGTCATGCTTCTTCCTCTCAACCCAGGTGTAGCAAATGAGTACCTGGCCCAAATACTGTATTCATTATTTAATGCTATCAACTAACTTCTTGCTTTGAATATACCACTGCTAGGCTAAAGCCAGGTAATACTCAAGAATTTTTTTATGTTTTGTTCGATGAAAGGTATACTTAATATGAGTATTCCAGGGCTCTCTGGTAAAGCAGTCTTTCTAACTGAAAAGACTTCCCTGATTAAATAAAACATGAAATTCAATAAAAATGACTAAGACTTCGTAATATATTTATTTCTGTGCTTGTTTCACAGCCTACTGGCGGAACAGACACCATGGTGAAGAATGGAGCCACATCAAATGTGAACACCAAACACCAAGTCATCACAGCCATGAAGGAATATACCAACAAATCGTTTGAGGTAAGGTACTTTACATCAATAGCAATCTGTTTTTTTTTTTTAACCCTTATCCTGTGTCTTAAGCAGCTTAAAAGTGAACAGTGGATGTGTTGCTTAATATGGAGATCTATAATAAAGATTACTTATGTAAAACATATAAGTTAGTATTCTGAATCGAGGTTTAATGCAAACATTAAACTATTTTACCTACACTCACTTAATGGGGTGCAAAATAAGTCATCTGATGCTGTCACAAAATCATTGATTTTCATCACAGAATCACAACAGTAGGTGATTTCAATTATTCACTGTAATTATTATGCAGAGAAACTCAATGTATTTACCCCAGTGATTCTGAGGACAAAATGAATTATTTTGAATAAATAATGTTTCACATTTGTTATTTGGCGTCCCAGTGGTAGCCCTAGTTTATGACACTATTTGCATTGAAAAATGTGCCATAGTGTCTTGGAAGTGGCTTACAGCTACTGATTGAAATATATAGAATATTGTGAGCATACAAATACACCAAAGGGGTTCAAATAAAAAGAAACATTGAAATTGATTTTCACTCTCATTCCAGGAGCTGAGGGTGGAGGATTATCTGGCCAATCGGAAGGGCGGCACCACTGGCGGAGGGTTGCTAGGGGCACCGGGGATGTCGCAGACGGACAACAAACCCACAAGTCTCTTCGGGCAGCCCACATCCACCACCAGTACCGGCTTTAACTTTGGCGGTCAGGCCGCCAAGAGCACCTTTGGAAGCGGTAAGTATCAGGCTTCCCAGAATCCTCCATACTGCATGTAGTGGAAAATCGTCCCATGATGCATTGCGCAGTGACCTCCAGGTATTTTGTACTCCGGTCTCATACATAGTGCATAGTACATTACCTGAACTGGGTAGAAACGCATTATTACATTGACCTCTATCTAGTGATTCAGTATCAATGGATGCAATGCACTCTCAATCTTTTTGTTGTTGCTACCTGGACAAACCTCGTACAAGCTTTGGGGTTACCATCAGTAACATATTGCTTGAGCGACGTGCATATATTTTGTATAGATGGCAAAAATGTTCTGTTGTCACTTATGTCTTATCTCTCCATTTGATGCAGCCCCCAGTTCCTTTGGCACTGGCAGCAGTCTGTTTGGTGGCACCAGCACCCAACAACAGCAGCAACAGCAACAGCAGCAACAACAGAGTGGCGGGCTGTTCGGCAGCAAGCCTCTGTTTGGCCAGAACAACAACAACACGGGGACCGCCGGCCTGTTCGGCAGCAGCGGGGGCACTAGTCTGTTCGGACAGACCCAGACCCAGCCAAAGGTAAGACCAATTCCTTGTTTGCGCCAGGATTAGCCTGGGGCCTGTTGCTTAGAACTTACCATCGATGGTAACTTTCCTACCTATGGAAATGTTGAATTTGATTGGCTGCTGAGTGATGCTACCATGTTAGTTATCATTGTTGGCAGTGGAGTGGAGGTGTTGTGGTGTGGTGGTTGTGTACTGTGACTGAAGATCTCAAGGTCCCAGGTTCAATCCCACCCATGGCACTTGTGTCCTTCAGCAAGATACTTTATCCACATCGCTGCTCTCCACCCAGGAGTATAAATGGGTACCTGGTAGGATGTGGATGATTATGTGAATGATCTTGACCCAGCGCCGATATCGTGCAGCGGGCAAGGAATACTCCCCAGGGAGTGGAGATGGTGCACATATGTGTGCATGATATGTTCTTGTATCCAGCGACCAGGGCTCACATTGGAACATCCCTCTTAATTCAGTCTCCGGACTGCGATGGGAAAGACCCTCTATACCATAAAAAAAAAATAAAAAAAAAAATAAAAAGTTACCATTAATGGTTAGTTTTATGCCTTGGGTCCTGGTCTCCAGGCTGGTAGATGATTCTAATCCAGACCGAAATATAGAGTCTAGTATTCATAAGACTAGATGCTTTATCATTCTCCTCTCTCTTCAATCTGATGAGCCTGGAAGGAATTTGAGAATGATTAGTGTACTGCAGCCAGACGCTTTTGTGGGGAAGGAAAGTTGTTCGCCTGTCTTCAGGTCCATGTACAATACTATGGATGTAAGCAGGCAGCGAAAATCCATTCAGCTATCATCCAGATGCATGTTGCATGTACAATCCTACAGATGCTATCAGCCAGTGCAACATCATTCAGCTATCATCCAGATGCATGTTGCATGTACAATCCGACAGATGCTATCAGCCAGTGAAACATTCAGTTATCATCTAGATGCATGTTGCATGTACAATCCTACAGATGTTCACAAGAAGCGAAACATAATTCAGCTATCATCCAGATGCATGTTGATTGTGCAATCCGACAGATGCTATCAGCCAGTTAAACATTCAGTTATCATCTAGATGCATGTTGCATGTACAATCCTACAGTTGTTAGCAGCCAGCAAAACATCAATCAGCTATCATCTAGATACATGTTGCATGTACAATCCTACAGATGTTCGCAACTAGTGAAACATTCAGTTGACATCCAGATGCATGTTGCATGTGCAATCCTACAGATGTTATCAGCCAGTGAAACATTCAGCTGTCATCCAGATGCATGTTACATGCATAATCCTACAGATGTTTGCAACAAGTGAAACATCAATCAGCTATCATCCAGATACATGTTGCATGCATAATCCTACAGATGTTTGCAACAAGTGAAACATCAATCAGCTATCATCCAGATACATGTTGCATGCACAATCCTACAGATGTTTGCAACAAGTGAAACATTATTCAGTTGACATCCATATGCATGTTACATGCACAATCCTACAGATGTTCGCAATAGGTGAAACATTATTCAGCTGTCATCTAGATGCATGTTGTATATACAATCCTACAGATGTTTGCAGCCACTGAAACATCAATCAGCTATCATCCAGATGCATGTTGAATGTGCCATCCGACAGATGTTATCAGCCAGTGAAACATCATTCTCAGCTGTCATCCAGATGCATGTTCAATGTACAATCCTACAGATGTTAGCAGTCTGTGAAATTTCATTCAGCTATCATCCAGATGCATGTCACATGCACAATCCTACAGATGTTCGCAACAAGTAAAACATTATTCAGTTGACATCCAGGTGCATGTTGCATGTACAAACCTACAGATGTTGGTATCCAGTGAAACATCATTCAGCTATCATCCAGATACATGATGCATGTACAAACCTCCAGATGTTAACAGCCAGTGAAACATCAATCAGCTATCATCCAGATGCATGGGGGGGGGGGGGGGGGGGGTGAAGCGGAGAGGCAGGCAGGCAAACGGAATGGGAATAGAGAGAAGAGGAAGCAAAACAGAGATAAAGAAAGAGAGAGCTGACAGACTATGTGACCTCACCATCGTAGATGCTCAATTTGGCTAACGAGATGTCATTAGATGTACAAAAATACTTACCCCTCAGTCTTATACATTCAGTTATGTGCAGGAAGAAAGTATCTGAAGGGGATGTTCATCAACCGCAATCCTGAGGATCACCAAGGAGATGAAGAGCCTGGAGACGTCTTGACCAAAGCGGTTAAAACTGCTGTTGAATCCGCCATCCCTGCCCTGACGGAAGCCTTGAAAGATGTATGTTTGCAATCCATGAAGGAGGAGGTAAATCCCTCTCTACGCCGGCTGCAATACCAGCAGGATGCGCTCCAGCAGCAAGCCAAGCGGGACAACCTCCGCATGGCCGGGATCGTAGAGGAAGAAGACGAAACAGGGAAGATCCTCGCCGCGAAAGTGTGCGAAGTGGCGGAGCAAGCGGGAGTTCGACTTCGGAAGAGGGACATTTCCGCTTGCCATCGCATCGGAAAGAGAGTCGAGGGGAAACATCGCCAGGTGCTTGTGCAGTTTGTGAGGCGCACTCAACGTGATCGCCTCTACGAGTCACGCTTCAAGCTGAGAGGGAAGGGAGAGCTTGGAGCGGTCTACATCTGCGAAGATCTTACGCGCATGAAGTGTGCCATGATCAGAGCTGCGAAGCAATCATCACTGGTGAAACGAGTCTCCACACACAACGGTACCGTTATCTGCGAAATGTTAGACGGCTCGTACCAGACCATCTCAACCCCTGACGACCTCGTTGACATAGGACTTGAGGATATCGATTACAGCAAGTTCAATCTGCAAGTGCTGAAATGAGAAACTCAACCATCTGTTGATGGTGTGACCATGCGTTGCCTCGCCTTGATGGAGTAGGGTGGTCCCCAGTGTTTTTTCGGATCCAGGAAGTGATTATGAGCCACACATTAATTTGCTGCACATGTGTTGAAATAGTGTCAGTCATCTCGCTATTGCTTGTTCTTTTGTTGAACCACGCGTTACATAGTTGTGTACTGCACGTCTAGCACAGATATCTAACATAAAGTGACATTCTGCCCTTTTGAGCCACGCGTAAAGTACATTTGGGTGACTACCCTGCAATGGAGAGCATGTGGTCCTTGAAAAACTTTCCTAAATTTTGTTTGATGTGTCAACGTTCAATTTGTGTCAAAACATTTGGATCTGTTGTGGAATCACATAATAAGAATTCAACGAAAGTCACCCATACAAGCATTGGATCTTTAAGTGAAAAGTTGGAGATACTGGGAGTATTGTACAAATATATTATAGACTCATTCTTTATATACTACGTGAATCAAAAGGTAAAGCATATCTGAAATAATCTCAATCTCATCTGGTAGAGTGATGTGTTGTGATGGTAGTGTAATCACTGAAGTATACAGTACATCTTTTAAATATGATGTTTCACATGCAGAAACACCTTGTAAATCAAACTGTGACGTTTTGTGTAATACACCCAAAGCCATCAAGGAATTTGGGAATACATGACAAAAGGCAAAGTTAGTTTTGTATTTTCATTGCAGTGTAATGGATCAAGACGAAGATGGCAAGTGGGATTTCTTCATGATTGGATTATATTCATACAAATGTATAATTCATTGTGGAATTCTTGCAGAGGATATTTCTGATCATCCTCCAGTTTTTGCTTTTGACAATTTTACACTTACATTATATAGCACCCAAACTATTATATCTAGAAGTTCCAAATGATGTGATCTTGATTCAATTTAATCTTGACTATGCCTGTACAACTAGGAAATATGTTGATTATGCTGATGATGTTTTATGACACAATTATGTTACTGTACGTTTTGGCATATACTTTTAAGAGAAGGGGTACTGAAGTAGAAGGGGGAAGTCATATTTACTTCTCCAGAAATTGTAAAATATGCTCTGATTATATCTGTGAGGTGTATGAAAGTATGTGCGCAAATACCAGTTGATTACATTTTGATAGACTTTTGACTGTGCATACAGACAGTGTATCCCCTGACCCCTCTATTTCTTCTTTTGTAATCAATTGGCACATTATATTTTTTTTCTTTTTTAAAAAGAATTCTAGAAAGGTGTAATGCCAACCAGACATGATGTACTCTGGAAAAGCCCAGTCAGAATAGGATTAAACAAAAGAAAATTATAATAACTTTCAGAAAACATGTTCCAACATAACATGAATTTGGGCTCCCTACATGAAGAATAATTGATTCAAAACTACTTGAAAATGTACTTATTTATGTAAACTACATATCATCATGCCATAAAAGAAGAATGTAAATAACATTTTTATATATTTCTCTTGTAAGAAAATCTTTTTGATAAGTAGCATATTATGCATGTACTTTTTATAAAAAATCATATATCACATAGCAAACTATTCCATATATTGTTTATAGTAATTGTTAAGCAATTTAAACTATATAAAAATGTCTTTCATGTAACCATACATATTGTTTATAGTTATTTTTTTAGCAATTTAAACTATATAAGAATGTCTTTCATGTAATCATATCTGTTTTGCATCTTGCCAATGTGTTTTATTATGAGGGCCAGACTTCTCTAACTCATGTGCTAATGTGCTGACCTCATGAAGAATATGTACTAATGTAATTCTTGTCTAATATTTTTGCACTGATTCATGCATATATTGTCAAATGAACACTGATGTGTTGTTAATAAATCATATATCAATCCAAACAATCTATCTTTCTATGTTGAGAAAATGTTGGTCGTGATGCTCAATATGTTTGCAAAATTTACAACATAGTATACAATGTACATACAGCACAACAACATCACATAGCCATGTACACAGCTCTTTACATATGTGTACAGAAGAAAAGTACACTATGTTGGGTTTACGCACAATTCACACGTACCTTTGATTCATTTCTCCCCTTTCGCCATGTTTGAGCTGAGTAGCGCTTTGTCACAACGCCTAACACAGCACTTGGGTGTTCAGCAAACGATGCTCCTTTTCCCCCGTGAAAGCCCACTATATCATGTGACCCACCGGCTCAAAACTACCAGTAAGTCGTAAATGCAGCAGTGGAGCAAATGATGAAAAGGGGATAGTTTCTGTGAACAGACATCGATTTCTTGTAACGTACCTTGAGATTTGGGTTGGTTCTGCTACACTGGAGACTATATGCTATTCAAAAGCTCTGGATCTGTATTTTCAATATATATGTAACACAAATGATTTCTGGGCCCCGTAACTTTAAGGTTTGCAATCAATCGCAAAATGGCATTGGCCAATCAACATCATTGTTCCATGCACCTTTTGTTCAAAAGACTGACCAGTAGCCAATCAGAATTTGTCTTTGAAGTTTAGAATTAATTGCAAACCTTTATGTTACAGGGCCCTGGTGACTTATTTGTGGTTGTGAGGCGGTAGGTAACATAATTCCTTGAACATGTCAGGCAAGTAAACTTGCACCCACCATAATCCTTGTCTGATTGGTCATTAACTACCCCCCACAATGGTTATCTACCTTTTAGATGCCTACATGTAGTACCTGTCTCTTCGGCAGCACCCAAGCAATGGACCTCCTAACTCCCTCCCCCCATCCATCTTATTGTCCTGTCAATGTATGTAAAAAGCAAACTTGCCCTCCCCCCCATCCTCTAATTGGTCCTTAACTAGCCCCCCCACGATGTTATTTTCCGATCCTCCAGAGCCTGTTTGGTGCCACTTCCCAGACACCCGGTACCGGTCTCTTCGGCAGTACCCCGGCCAGCGGCACCACTGGCTTCGGCACCACTGGAGGCTTTGGAACGGGCACGTTCGGTCAGCCAAACCAGGTATCGTATATCTCCACGCAAACAGCTTTCCCTTGAAATGTTCTTTGAAGTTTCCATGGTGAAAGTGTACGAATGAATACTATTTAGAAAATAGTGACGCTTTTCGTAACACTATGTGGTTGTGTTCTTTCAGGATATTTTATCCACTTATGGGGTGAAAAAAAGGACAGGAAGGAGTGAAAAAGAGGAGAGATGAATTTTGATTCTAATTTACACTATCGGTGTTTACACCAAACATAAATGAGATGAAATGGAAATGGAAGGAGAGGATGGTGATTTGAGTTGTAAGCTAGTCTCAAAAAATAGTTATACTGAAAAGAAATAAGTAGGGAAAAGTGTGGTGAAAATGTAGAGACTATATACGATGACAATTGATTTATCCCACATCATCTTATTAGGTATCGAGGGTAATCATATGCTTTTACAAGGTTGTAAATCAACACTAATTGCAACATTTAAAAAACATGTATGCAGTAGAAATATGAAAACTTGAACAACTCAAACACACACACAACCTGTAACTGTCTGTGTTTCCTCCACAGGGTGGTCTATTTGGGAAGACCGCGCCCAGCTTTGGCACTCCGGCCAGCCAGACGGGACTTAGTCTGGGGACCGGTGCAGGAACAGGGGGCCTATTTGGGTCCACCAGTAAGCCTGGTCTGACACTGGGCACTGGAACTGGAACAGGATTCGGTAAGTTGGCTTCTCTGCTGCCAAAGCAAATAGTTAGTGTGTGAATATCATGTTATACTGAAACACATTACCAATATATATATATATACAAATAGATAGTATGTGAATATCATGTGATACTGAAACATATTACCAAAATATATATATATATAAATAGATAGTATGTGAATATCATGTGATGCTGAAACAAACTCCCAAAATATATATTTGGAAAGTCATTTTGTTATGAGTTATAGTAGCATTGTGTCATCGTGCTATTGTGTGTGATAATGTGATGTTTCTATGACAAAATATACCAAGTGTGTTCTAAGGAGCAAGAAAGAAAAGCATCTGATAGTAAGCAAATAATCAACGTCGGTGAAGGTAATGGGACGAAATATCACTTCCGAGGCGATCTGGATGTAGCTATCTTTCCGAATCTTTTAGCTGAGGAAAGATAGCGTATACATTCAGATCGCCGAGGAAGTGATAGTTCGTCTCATTGCCTGAAACCAAGAGTTGATTATTTGCTTTATATTCCACATCTGATACCAACAATCTATAAAATAAATGACAATTTAACGTACAAAAGCATTCGTGTCAATGCGGCTACATATTCACGCGACGCTCCGAAACCCGGAAGCAAATTGACTTTGTGAACGTTGCTACAGTATATAGACTCTACAAATTCCAACGAACACTATGACATGGTGATGCAAATTGTTAAGATTTTGACGGAAAAGCAAGAAGTAATCGAAATTCTCTTACCTGTGCGGTATCGGTGAGAACATAGGTCCTCCGAGAATACTCTTTAATTGTAATAAATTACAGGCAAGTGAAATTCTAGGTCAATTTTGGTACGAGGTGGTAGAGAATTGCACACTTGCTTTGGTGAAGTACTGTGTGGGGGAAATGGAAGGCCTGCATTGCTTTGTACGTACGCGCGCGGCGCAGCGCGCTATAACCAAAAATTTTAATTTCCGCGCGCGCACCGCGGTGTCGTCTGCGCCGATAGTCCGAGCTACGCACTTTTATTTCGCGCGTACTCAAAATATTGATCACGCGTTTGGACTGTGAGGAGTGAAGAGATCAGCGAAACCAAAAAGTACTATCACCTAGAGTGTAACGAACTTTCCTTCTCAAAAAAGTACTATCACCTACAGTGTAACGAACTTTTCTGCTCAGGTGATCAGATGGGAAAAACTACGCTTCATCACGTGATCAACTCTTGACCAATCATATAGCAACATTCTTAGTATGTGGAATATAATTCTCATTATTTATATAGTTGTCACATGGTATTTTGGTTTAGTTATGTTTTTTTTTTTATCAAATTAATAATTTGCCTTGCCAATAATACCTTACCCAATATGATTGTGTAATGAAAGAGCTAGTGAAATATTCATCTATACTCCACTATCTTTCATCATTTTTATATTAAGTATTATTATTGTTTATTATTATTGGTAAGTATTAATATTTTTGAAAGAATACTGTTATTGATGATAAACTCATATCATATGATGTTCCAGGAATCATTTCATGGTTTGATGCAGATATTGTAGTTACAGTGGGTTTACAATGACTCCCAAATCGTACTTCAAGATAATATTCAAGAAAGCCACAAGATACTAAATCAGCAACTAACAAAAATGTATCAATATTGTTCTCTTTTCAAGGTACAACAGCATTTGGTAGTGGTGCCGGTACCGGTTCGAGTCTCTTTGGTGGCAACAAAGGCGCCACAGGGTTTGGCACCACTGGTCTGACTGGCGGTACCTTCGGCTCCAACCTGGGTTCCACCTTCGGTGCTGGGAATACCGGGTCACTCTTTGGAGCTAACAAGCCCACTGGGCTGGGAACGGCGTTTGGTGGAACAGGTGAGCTAACGGATAGCAAAATGTAGCTCAGGACCTCTCTAGAGACTTTTTGTTCCTCCTAACTTTTGTGTTGTTTCCTTTTAATTACATTGTCACCTCTCCCCCTTTCTCTGTCCATCAGTCTCTTTCTTCCTTTTTATCTTTACCCCCTTTTCTGTATTGCTTTCTTCCTCTCTTTCTTTACCCCTTTTTCTCAATTGCTCTCTCGCTCTCTTCATTAACCCTCTTCTTATGCACAGGTGTGTTTGAGTATGTTCATACACAAATGATACAGTGTTGCATCACTATTCAAAGATCTGTATATAAATCTCAAGGCTCATGGTGTGAATATAGCTGTAGTAATATATCTATTTGCTTGTTCTTGCACTTATCTTTTACAAATGTGGAACAATAAATGTATGAAACTTAATATTGAATTGAATAGGACTGCAGTAGTTAGGTTGCTGGGTGGATGAGTGTTTCTTCATTCTTATTACATTTTGTGAGGCAAGTTTTCTTCGGTTGGTCTTTAACAATTTCAGGGGGCTTTGGCGGAGGCCTTGGAACTACAACTGGATTAACTGGTGGAGGACTAGGAACTGGTATAGGACTAGGAGGGTGAGTATCGTATGCTGTCTTGTGCCACAAGTCATATGTAAGACAGGACTAATCCAGTGAGGTCTTGCATCTAGGTCCATGTAGTTTAATGTGCAGGTATTCACTAGTACTTGGACAAGCAAAGCAAGGGGCAGTTTACCATGATGTGGAGCTGATACTAATAGCGAAGTTGTGGCACTCCGTGATTGCCTATGTCGCCAGATATAGCACTTAGATAGATATCCACCAGCAATATAATTTAATGTAATGGATAGAAGTGGTAATGATTATGCTGACACCTGATTACAAATGCTGCATTTCTTGTCTCTAGTGAATGGTCATTATATACAGGGCCATCTTACATAAAAGTCAGGATAAGATTAAGCGTAACTCAGATAAAATGCAACTATTAAATGCAAAGTTGCGAGAATTGTTGTTAATAGTTGCATTTGAAATTAAATGCAGCTCGTTATGCAATGTAATTTGGATTGAATATTTCAAAAAAGTAAAAGAAAAAGTAAAAACAAAAAGAAAAAAAAGTTTAATTTGGGACTTACTATACGGTTCAATGTTACTTTTTGTGCAAGACAGCCCAGGTTTCACTGTGTTTATCTTGTAATCAGGCTTTTCTCTGCTTCTTTTCTCTTTATACCGGAACCCAGGCAAAATGCCAATGCAAACCAGAACGCCCAGGTGCAACAGCAGCTGATGACTCTCTTCAACTCACCCTACGGAGACAACCCGCTCTTCAAGAACATTCTGGTGGTGAGTAGGCCTATTAAGTCCCCTAAATAGGTGTTGGGGGAAATATAATTTTGATATTAACTATGACAAATTATGAAAGATGTATCAAATGAAAAAAAAAACATTATTGTGCTCAAGTAAACTAATTTTAGTCTCACTGATCTTACCGATAATCATTGATTTTTCCAAAGTGAAATAAAGGTTAATTTTTTGAAATCTCCAGATTGGCAATCTTTAAATTGGCAACTTGCTGGTAAGGTTTAAATCATGGTCTTGGCTCAATCATTGCTTTTAATTTGATTCATTTGATATTTTGTTGAGTTACAATAGATTTTTTTTGGGGGAATAAAAATCTGACTTGGAAAATAAAAATGTTGCCAATTTGAAACCAATAAGCGATCAGCTGTGCTCTAAAAAAGGCCTTACTCCTGAATGAGTAAGTAACTTTGCTGAACATTTGTTTAAAATATAATGTCTTTGTGTCTGCTGTTAAAGTTAGTGGATAAAAGAAGTGAAGATTAGGAAACCTGTCATTACTGCAGAACAGTTGACTATGGTTGACTTCATGGATGCACTATTCTATCTGCTGTTTATCGATGCCTTTTGATCATCATTGTCCCTGCTGTTCCTGAGGAGATAAAGACAAGAAGCTTGTAATTTATGTGATTGTTTGAGAAATGTTTTCTCTCCCTTCTTTTTTTTTTCAGGATTCTGATAAGAAGAAAGATATTTTGCCCAGCTCCACCCAAAAATCCCTCAGCTCGCCATCACACTACAAGGTATGTAGCTTTGCAAGTACCGTAAAAGTGGTTTAATTAACATGTTTTTCATGATTGACTCTCTCACAACAAAATCAAAATAGCGAAATTTTTGCGGATTGTTTATTGTTCTACCGTGGTGTTGGAGCAATTCGTGACACCAATGATTGGTGTCCTATTTTGTATGCTGAAATTGTTACGCTATCATGTGGAATATGAAAATGGGATATACTGCATTTTATTTCAATGTAGGAAACAACAAAACAATAAATTAATGCATTTGGATAAAATATGGATCTCTTTTGGAATGAAACACTTAAAGCTAAGTGTTATCAAGTTGGTGAACTCCTTTAATTAACGTGGTTTTATATTACAGTGTAGTGACTTACTGAGGTATTCATGATCTTGTATTTGCTTCTTCAGGTTTCAGCCAAACCAGGTGCCAAGCTTCGCCCCAAGCTCTTACAAAGAGGAGGTGGAAAGGTAAGCGTGTGCATTGTCTTCAAACATCAGGCATGTCGCTAAGGGATATAAGAGAGAAGAGTTGATATATTATCGTGATCATAATTTGTGATTTTTTTTAAAAAAGTTTCTTCAATCACATTTCTCATTAAAGAGTACATTTATTTGTTATGCGTTCGGTAATCATAGCCTGTATTTGTAATGACCTCATGCAAGAAATGGTATTACATCATAGTTTGCAAAATGCTGTAGAATTTGAAGGTTGGAGAATAAAGCTGACACATTAAGGATTGTTTGTGGTAAAGACAGGTCATATTCTTTGGGTGCAAGAGTTTCGCAGGTTTCTTATTTTCGCAAATTTTGCGAGTCGGGTGCTATTTGCGAATTTAACAACACGCAAAATTATTAACTTTGTTCTCGACATGAATATGATGTGCACGCACACATGTACTACTAGTACTAGTAGTACACGATCATGAATTAAACCACTCGCGAAATTGTTGAGAAGTCGTGATTCGTGAAAAATTAGACTTGCTTAATATATGGCGTATACAGTAGTTATAGAATATTGTATTCTCACCATGCTCTCATAACTTTTATCCCTTTGTCTTCTAGTCGAAGCTGTTTGACGGACTAGAAGATTCGGACAACACCCTGAACTCTGAGACGTTCATCACCAGACCTAGCATCAAGAAGCTGGTCATCAAGAGCAAGGGTTTGGATGTGAGTTTTGTCTAGGGGACGCGATTTAAAAAAAAAGAATAGTGAAAAAAATTACACTGGGAGCTGAGGGCGATGGACAAAATATTTCTCCTCAGAGGGCATAATGTGGAACAAATTTTAAGGTGTTTGATTCATGACATCAGACTTGAAAAGTAGCTCTCGTAAATGGATTTTAAACATTCCCCCCCCCCACCAGTTTTCATCTGCAAGATATCATGCATTGTGTTTCCATTTTGTACTACAGAGCTGCCAAGTAGAAAGGATTTGTAAAATGCGACATCATTTTAGAATGCAACAGTGGCAGGAATTAAATGGAATGTACATTGTATGTTAGGGTACAATTACTGAAAGAATGATTATAAACTCTCTTTTCTGTTAAAAATCATGAGTTATTAAATATATAGAAAAATTGCCATGTTCATACATATTTTTTTTCTTGTGTAGGGGTTTTTCCCACAAAATGATTTTTCCCCCCACATCTCTGCTCATGTTCCTATGTTTCTCCTTCTTCCTATGATCCTTTTCTGTGCCCCTGTGCTTTTTATCAGATTTGAGATGAAAACGAATTTAATTGAGTTGATGTGGTAAATTCGTTGAATATCATCTCCATTGCAGGATTCGAGGAACGACAGTCTTGGGTCCCGGACGTCGGTGAGGCCTGACGAGTTAGCCTCGCCCCTCCCAGTCTACCCAAAGGACCAATCAGCTGCCTCCATCCGCATCACCCCAGAGAGAGAGTGAGTAGCTCTGACGTGGCTCCGTCAGTACGAAGGGCCGACCTTCTCTTACAAGACATTTTCACAGACAAAACAAATTATATTTCCAGTAATGTTCTAGGGTAAGGAGAATGATCCATCTAGCCTATGCCAGGTTTTAAGTATGGAGTGACATGTATACCGCATTATGAGCTTGAAAGAAGCAGTTTTTTTGATGTTGTTATTAATCCTGAATTCAATGCAATTGATAGGAGTAGAATATGCTTTTGATTCTCAATAACCTGGCCAACTTTCATAGCAAGTGAATATCTGTACACCTTGCCTTCCATATATAATGCGTAGATTAAGTTAATTTGAGTTTAGTCCTCATTCTTAATGTTAGCCATTGACGTGCCTTGAATGAATCTTTGCACAAGTGTAATGCACACAAATAATTTTTGGCCATCACATTGTCTAGAACAGAATGGGTTAATGGTGTCTCATTGCTTGATTGCCTTATGTTCCAGTGACCACCCACCCCAGTCCACAGAGTCCAGTGCTCTATCAAGAATATGTTAGTTTATATTTACAATTATGCTAACCCTCAAAGCGTCATTAATGCGTCTTACCTGAAGTGTCATCCGTTTGAGCAGAGAGTTAATGGTGCCTCATTGTGTTGCATTTATGTTAACCCTCAAAGCGTCATTAATGCGTCTTTCCTGAAGTGTCATCCTTTTGAGCAGAAGGTTAATGGTGTCTCATTGTGTTGCATTGCAGTGACCACCCACCCCCATACCAGTCCACCGAGAGTGGACACACACCAGACATTCCTCTCTTCAGCAAGCCCGAGGTGCTGGCTGATTCCAGCGCAATGGACAGGTCAGTCAGACAGATCTCAGATCATATCAACATATTATGAACCTGTGACTAATGATTAATTGATTGACTGATTGATTACATTGACGTTTGTGATTTTGAAATTTCCATTTGGCATTTGCAATTGCACCAAAGCTTGCTTAGGTGGATTTAATGATGGAAAATCCAGAGAATATTTCCAGGTGTAGCATTAGGGAATATCAACATTGCTTTCACTTACAATCGGTAGCTGTGTCTGAAATGTAACACTCTATTGTATGTGTGAATTTACTGTTTTTTGTGACATAGGGTTTAAAAAATAGCACCCTGTTTGAATGTATTTCCTGGGCATCATAAAAAGGGTGACAGAAATGGTAATTAAATGCCACAAGAGACGTACCAGATGGAATGGTACATGTATTTATATATATGTCGGTAATGTGAAAACAAATCATGCAGGTTTGTGATGTTATTTTGTGTGACAGTTTATGTATTACTTTTTGTGAACAAAGCAAATTTCCATGAATAGACACTAAATTTATTCAATTGAATTCAATCAAATTATTTTTTTTTCTTTGATGTCAGTCCTAGTGGTGGTAAGCATGAGGATCTGAACTGTACAATCCAGGACCTGAACTCCCAGCCCAGCAGGAATCAGCAGAGGCTTCCCAGTGGGTCAGGGGCTTCCCCTTCCACCACTAACACTGCCCCCCAGGGGTCTGGTCTGGGGTTGGGCACCCCTACTACCACCCCACCCTCTTCAGCCAGGGAGGCACCGGGCGGGGCCAATCTCAGCCGGAGCAGCCAGGGAGACATGTCGCATGAGCTATCAGGTGAGTTGGAGGGGAGGGGAGGGGAAGGGATTAGCAGGGGAGAGATTAGCAAGGGTGATATGAAAATGGGAGTGAAGGATTAGAGGAGGAGAGATGGGGATGTAGTGAGAGATATGTAGAGAGGGGTGGAGTGATAGTTAGAAGGGAGGGAGATGGGGGTGGGGTGATAGAAGGGAGAGAGATGGGGTGGGAGTGAGGGTTTGAGAGGGGTGAAGTGGGGACGAGAGTGAGGGATTAGAAGGGGGAGTTGGAGAGGGGAGCGATGGATTAAAGGGGATGGAAAAAGAAGAAAGTTGGGGACTGAGTGAGAGATGAGGAGAAAGGAAATGGAAAAGGAAGAAAGAGATTAGAGAAGAGGGGAAACAGGAGGAGATTGGGATGGGAGTGAGGGGTTAAAAGAAGGAGAAGGGCTAGAAAGGGAGGAGTGAAAGAAGGGCAGAGTGTTGGAGAGAGCAAGAAAGAGGGGACAAGATTGAGAAGGTGGGAGAGAGTGAGAAAGGAAGAAAGAAAGAGAGACAGAGAGACAGAGAGGTAGTCATGGGGTTTAGACAGTGGAAGAAAGGGTAGTAAGAAGCTGTGGTAGTGTTGAGGAGGTGAGCTCGATCAATAGAGCATCTTACTCTCTGCTACCTGATGGGTTTAAAACACAAATACATCAATGTCCATATTTGAGCACCACAACATAGAAATAATAAAATGAACATCAAAATCCTAATACATCTGTATCATTTTTTTTCTTGTCTCCAAGGTGAGGATGAAATGGTGGACCAGGAGAACCAGCCGCCGCCCCACCCTGCCAACGTGGTGCTCCGCAGGGCGGGATACTACACCATCCCCTCCCTCGGGGAGCTGGGAGACATGACGGACCAGGACGGCAACTGCTTCGTGGACGACTTCTCTGTGGGCAGGGAGCGGTACGGCAGCGTCTTCTTCCCCGGGAAGACCAACGTCCGGGGACTCAATCTGGATGAGATAGGTGAGCGAGCTATCAGGGATTGTTTCATGGATAAATTGAGTTGAGCTAAGTTGAGTTGAGTTGAGTTGAGTTGATCTGTAAGGAAATGTGCATATGCAGGAAAATACATTATAAGCATATGAATATAAATAGGTACAAACTCACAATAGATCAAATTACACAGTTTCTTCATAGCCTGTTGTATGTTGTCCGTAAAACAGATTATGTGGGAGTTGTACTGCTCAGTATCTGAGGGAAGAAAAGCCAGCCCGCCAATATGTGGGCTCAGTGATAAACAGGTCTCTTCTGATGACATATCTGATGATTTTTTTTTTTTTTTTTTATATAACAGTCCACTTCCGTCGTAAG
Organism: Arbacia lixula; assembly: GCA_963669155.1. Lineage (NCBI taxonomy): Eukaryota > Metazoa > Echinodermata > Echinoidea > Arbacioida > Arbaciidae > Arbacia > Arbacia lixula. The sequence goes on along the minus strand of OZ022582.1, from coordinate 13,250,000 downwards.
GAAATCACAATCTACCCTGATGACACCAGCAAGCCAGACGTTGGTTGTGGGCTTAACAAGAAGGCTGAGGTCACGCTGGATCAGACCTGGCCCATTGACAAGTCCAACAGACAGCCCATCAAGGTAAGCCCTACCAGTCTAACTCCCATTCAGTATTTCTCCCATTTGGTCTACCTCCCATGTGGCCTACTCCTGTTTGGTTTACTCCCATGTGGTCTAAGTCCTATCTGGTTTGCTCCCATTTGGTCTATCTCCCATTTGGTCTATCTCCCATTTGGTCTGTCTCCCATTAAGTCTTAAGTTAACCATAGACCAACTTGTAACAAATCATCCCTGTATGACATGGTAGAGTAATACAGCTCAGGGATGTAATTTTCTTACAATGTCAAGCCTAAATTCCGCCTGTGGCATGTTATGTTTCACCAAAGTCCCAGGATTTTTGACAGGTAGGTTAATCCTTGTTATCATATTCATTATTATCATTTCCACTACTTCTCTCTTCTCAACTTAGTTATAATCTTGATTACACAGGAGATTTCTATTTGTAAAGTTTCTTGACAGGCTGCATATGTAGGTTTACAGGAAACAGCTTGAGAGAGCCCAAGAAACACATTATCATTGAAATTATTCTTTAAGGGCATATACTGTACTGCGAAGGCAAAAAAGCCTTCAAAAGGTAATTGCTAGCAATCTTCTTACCAATGGTCTTAAATTCATGTATTGTCTATTTTAGAAGCTTGCTGAAAGTTATTTGCCATCAAATGATCCACATAATCATTCATTACTCCGTATGTGGATCATTTGATGGCAAATTACTTTCAGCAAGCTTCTAAATTGGTCAATACATGAATTTAAGACCATTAGCAAGAAGATTGCTAACAATTACATTTTGAAGGCTTTTTTGCCTTCCTAGTACAGTATATGCCCTTTAACTTTATTATCAGCATGATTAAGTAAAGAAACTCTTTCCATTTCTGTAGGACCTTGAGAGGTTGAATGCACTGGGATACGAGGAACGCCTAGAGAGAGCCACAGCCAAGCTCGGGGCCAAGTTCATTGAGTACCGTCCCGAGACCGGGTCCTGGGTCTTCCAGGTCCAGCACTTCTCCAAGTACGGCCTGACCGACAGCGACGAGGAGGAGGGGGCCCAGCCGCAGGGGGGCACTAAGGGGGCCAAGGGGCTCAAAAAGGTACCTCTTTTATTGGATTATCTATTTATTTATTCATATCTTCTTTATTTAAAAATAAAACATAATGCAGGGTAGGTCCAACCAGTTATAAGAATGCTTTACAAGGGCGCCCTACAAACAAGTCGTACTATTTAGCTGAAGTGCACAAAGCCAATACATGTCTCCTGATTTGTGGTGTGAGTTAGTTGTTGCGTGAGAAGCAAATAACTTTAATGTGATTTGTAAATTCATAAAGTGAGATATCAATATTTTCTGGATGGTATGGTATTTCTGATTTTATATGTCAGTATGAATGATATAACAAGGTCCATAAATTCTCATGAACATTTTCTGTATTGCAACATAACACAACATGAAATGTCTACAGTCAATCATGTCTTGTATTTTACTTTGACTGCTTTTTGCTTAGTGGCTCAGCTTCAGTTATGGAATGAAGTTAAGTATCTATTGTTATAGTATCTATTTTTTCCATTGAGAATTGCATGGAATTAAACGGGATGAAAGAATGTCCAAGTGCCATGACCATGCATTTTTATGGATGTTTATTGGGTCAGCTTCAGTCATGGAATGAAGTTAAGTATCTATTGTTATAGTATCTATTTTTTCCATTGAGAATTGCATGGAATTCAATGGGATGAAAGAATGTCCTAGGGTCATGACCATGCATTTTCATGGATGTTTATTGTAGTACTTCAACCTCACTGGAAACGTTACTGATTATTTTAAATGTTGCTTTCCCAATAGGTGGATAAACTCCCCGCCAAAGATGCCGGCAAGCCACCCCCAGCCAAGGCGGCAGAAGAGAAACAGAAATCCAGCAGCGGTAGAATACCCCTGCAGGAGAATGGAAGCGTCCAGTACCAGGCAGAGGAGCCAATGAGAGAAGAGTTTGACCTGGATATGGACACAGTGCTGGATCGGGCCGCTCCAAGGACCAGGGGGCTGGGGGGTCGGGTGCCGCAGGACCAGCTGATGTCTGGCGAGGGTACGTCATCTCTTTTCTAAATTTATTTTCTGTGTTTTCTTCATACTCCATATAAGGCATAGTCGTCCAAAAATACACTGTGCGGTGACATCCTGGAATATTTAATATATAAAAAAGTAGTCATATACCCCATTTTGAGTCTAATGTATTAGTTTATGAGAACAGAAGTGGGTGTGACTACAAACAAAATCTGTATGTCGCTGGGTGTCACATATGGAAAACTTTCCCTATTTACTGTGTGGAGAATCTATGCACGCTACGCTCGTACAATGCTTGAACAATGCTTGATTGATGATATCTCTCTTATATGAGATGTTCTCAGTAGGTGTCCATGGTTACAGCAGATGTTCTCCTTTACCCAACATTTCTCTGTATAAGGGTCCCAATGATGCAGTGACACCACCCAAAGAATTAAAGTAATATTCTGAATGTGAAGAAGAAGTTCGAGAAGCAAGATCTTATTCACATGCTCAGTGTATGTAACATAACAAGCAGATTTTTATAAAATACTATTTACCATAAATTCATCAATTGCAGATTGAGAGTGCATTGAAGAGAACTGCAAGAAATATAAAGATAAGAATTTTAAGCTGCTTTTACCAAGATATTGTGCTATCATCTCATTGGTTCATGTGCCCTACTCTGCTTTGCTCTCAGCTGGGGACTTTGACACATACATGCCGTACGATGGTGGTGATCGCGACCTGCCGTCTCAACAGGAAGAGACAGCAGGCGAGGGTCAAAGGTCGCTGGATGTGTCGCAGCGTTTGGCAGAGGCCTTGGGAGTGAGCTCTCACCGCATGCAGGTCATGAAGGCTTCGTTCTTCGCCGAGGAGGAGGAGGACGAGGAGATGAGGGGGCCGCAGAAAGAGTTCCCTCCCGCGGGGGTCTTTGGTCTGGACCAGAGTGGCTCGAGGCCCTCGAAGGAACCCCTGTTTGAGCGAGAGTCTACGGGAGAGATGTGGCAGACGAGCATGATGGGAAGCCCGGCCAAGTACCTGGCGGGGATGTCCAAGACGCAGGCCGGGCGCGGGAGGATGGGGAGTCCTGTCCCGCGTCTCCTGAGGGAATCCATGGATGCCTCTAGGGACCGGTCCCTCCTAGAAGTCTCTAGGGGGGCGTTCCGCGACCACCTCGAAGGCCCGATCATGCCCAGTCTGGGACCGCAGGAGAAACTACTCCCGAAGGTTGTGGGTTCACGCCCCCATCTGGGGTTGGTGCCTGTCGAGCAGTCGGTGGTGTGCACGCGTCACGACCACACCGCCGACGCGGGACTGATGATGGGCAGGTCTTTCAGGGTGGGATGGGGGCCCAACTGGACACTAGTGCACTCTGGGAATGCCATGGGCGTCCAGGTGCATCGGCCAAAGATCAAAGAGGAACCCATGCCCTTCACGCTTCTCACATCCAAGTCTGTCGTGAAACCGGTATCGGAGAGCTCCCCTTTCAAAGTGACTCAGGAGAAAGTGAATATCACACGGCTGTTTGGGAACCCTAATAACACGATTCGTATGTACGAGAGAGCACTGCGCGTGGAGCTGGAGCATAGTATGTGTGCGACAGAACAGGAATGCCCAGCGTTTGCTCCCCAGCGAGGTATTGGCAGTCTTCACGAGTACGCCAAAGCGTCCGTGAAGGACAAACAGGAGGGGACGGGGGACGAAGTTGAACTCTTGGAGCACACCCGACTGGTGTGGGCGCTTGTGGCAGCCCTGTGGGGGCAGCTCCCTGAGGAAGGAGGCAAGGAGAGGCTGGACCCTGCCGGGTACCCATACCGCAAGGCACGGCGGAAGGCCCTGTCCCGCTGGCTGGCTGACGCCTGCCACGCCCACATCAAAGACGAGGTCCAGGACTCGCGCTTCCGCCACCTCGGCCACGTCGAGGCAATCTTCTCCCTCCTCACCGGGCTCCAGATCAACGAGGCCTGCACGCGGGCCCAGCAGTCGGGCGACCACCGGCTGGCGCTGCTCCTCGCGCAAGCCGGCGCCACCCACGAAGTGCGCCACCTAGTGACGACGCAGCTGATTCACTGGGAGCAGCTGCGGGCTGACCAGTTTGTGGCGGACGAGTACCTGAAGGTGTATTCTCTCCTCGGCGGTCAGCTGGTGTGGCAGTCGTCCAGGGGGGAGGTCAATGTGTGCGAGGACCTGGACTGGAAGCGGGCGCTGGCTGTGCACCTCTGGTACCACAACACCCAGGAGGCCTCCATAGCTGATGCACTGCACGCCTATGAGGAGGGCTTCACTGGTGAGTGGGAGGGTGAAGCAAACTAAAGAATCCTTCTTCCCCAGACTCTATATTTCCCTATTTGGATACATGTGTATTACCAGTGAAAAAATGCCTCAATGACTCATAAAGAATTAATAACCCAATCAATTAAATGTATGCCTCCGAGCTGCGTAACTATGCACTCTCAATTTCTAAGCAATTAACAAATTCCAGGTATTCTTGATGGCAGCTTTCACGAGCAGTGCCAAGTTGCGAGTTGTGGTGACTTTTTGGCGCTATTTAGAAATTCCTTGAATTTGTTTCCCTATGTAATGGTCTGTAAAGGTCTGTGAAGAGTTTGTTGTTATGTAATCCATAAGTATTAGTAATCTTGATATGGTATCACGTCATAAAGCACATAGATATAATTTAACCCTATCTAGCCCGGGGGGGGGGGGGGGGGGGGGGGGCAAAAACAGCCCCCCCTCGACATTTTTCGCAATAAATTTGTAATGCGAAAAGATCGCGCCGCGACGTTTCATGACTTTTTTCCTTTAAGTCTCACGCAACTTTTAAGACCAAATTTGCGAGGCGGGGGTACACGGTTCCGAAGTTACGTAACATTTTGTATGTGCATGTCAGACCAAAAATTGCTCAAAAACGTGATTTCATGTACAAATCCAATGCAAATTCTGTATCTAGCCAAAATTCATAAATGTATCATTATTTCTATTATTACTGATGAAAAACAATAGATTTCATGTTATTTATGACTGAAATAGTGTTGCCAACGATTTCCATCGAAAAAACAATTAAAATAATAAAGTCGAAAAAACAAAGAAATACATAAGAAATTCAAAAAACAATAAAATACATAAGAAAAACTTTGATATTGCCAGTTTTTAAAATGCTAATTTGATAATAATCCTAAGAAGAGCGTCTGGACTGATATCTAGCAGTTTTGGGGCTATATTTAAAGATTTACAACCAAATTATGATTTTTATGCATTTAATTAGCATAATTAATTAATTAAAAATAAATGTGAATAATTTGGGTGCAATTGACAATTGAATTGTGGAGATTACGGCATCGGGGACGTACGTGCCAATTTTCATCGCGATCGCGCGATCAACGGTCGAGATCTTAGGGTTAATGATATATTCTATACCAAAGGAATGATCATTACTATTATTACCACATCGCTGTAATTCTGTGACCAGAACTATTTAAAGACATGTCAACAATTAACACTATCTCTGTTTCTTCCTTGTGTAGGTAACTCTGCGCGGGGTGACTACTGCCTACCGCCCCGCCCCCCTTACATGGAGAGCAACCCGGGGCTCTACCGGGAGGACCTCTCCGCCCTAGAGTCTATGATGGAGGAGGGCGACACCATGGGTGGGGGAGGGGCAGGGATGGGAGAGAGGCAGAAGTTCCCTGTCTGGGACATGTGCTATCACCTGATCAAGCTGTACTGCGACAGGACGCACCACATGCACAGCATCCTGGCCCCGACGGCACACTCCCCCTACCAGCTGGACTACAGGCTCAGGTGGGTAAACCAGGGCTCGCTACCTATTCTAACTACCTTGGCAACGGCCAATAAGCTGTGACCATGACAGGTCTTGCTATGGTGTGGTAGTTACTGCATAATTACACTTATCATTCGAATGGTACATGCAATGTACTATTTTTCTTGCAGATAATTTTGTATGATGTTCTTATGTTATCAGACGTTTTTAAAGCTTTTGCTTATGTTCCGTCCTCGTGCTCACTAACAATATTAATGATTTGTATTTGAAATATATTTATGTAAAATGATATGATACGATATGATGGTTGTATTAATAATTAGTATTTGTACAAAACTATTGATACTTCACAGTATAAAAAAAGATGATCATAGATATTTGAGTATAGGACTTATACAATTAGGCATTGGTAATAAAGACCAAAAAATAGCACATGTTGAAATTGAATGACATGAAATTATGTGTTGCCCTTCTTCCATTTGCAGCTGGCATGTTCTGCAGGTGCTGCAAGCCCTGGACTACACCCAGCTGTCCCCTCACCGCCAGGCCCACCTAACCCTCAGCTATGCCTCCCAGCTGGAAGCCCTGGGCCTGTGGCACTGGGCGGCCTTCGTCCTGCTCCACACCCCGTCGGACCGCTCCCGGGAGGCCCTCCTCCGCTCCCTGCTGGCCCGACACCTCACCCTCAACGCCGCCTCGGCCGCGGACCGCCTGACCGGCCGCGAGGCCTTCCTGGTGGAGCGGCTGCACCTGCCGAGGGAGTGGCTGCACGATGCTTGGGCACAGAGGGCGCTGTATGAGGGGCGGGACCGCGAGGAGGCGTGGCACCTTCTGAAGGCTGGTCGCTGGAATGACTGTCACACCGTGCTGATCAAGAAGATTGCTGCTGACGCCATCATCAATGGTAGGGACTACGCACAAAATTGCTATCAATTTTATATGATATATCTTATACACCCAATGTAGGAATGCCAGTCTTTTGGCAAGATTCTAAAATCGGACCCTGGCACAAACTATTTTTTTCCCATGCTGGTTTTAATGATTTTAAGGGTCAGGACACAAGGTTTACTCGCATCCTGTTTCATATTAAAGACCATAGTAGCAAACCTGCAGCCCAGACACTGTGTGAACTGGCATTAAACAAGTTATATAATTTCACTTCAAAACAATGTTTAGTTCCTATATTGTAGGGGACTTTCTTCTATGTTGATATTTATACATCTTACTTGCAAAACGGATATTCTACCTCAATAAGAAATTTGGTTGAGGAGTTCTATTTCAATATTTCTTTTTTATCGTTTGTGTGTGACATATTCTTCCTGTGAGCCACACATACACATCAATTATAATCACTTCTCATTTTGTCTTCATTCAGAGAATTATGGCTTCATGCAGACCATCCTGCTTGAGCTGGGTCTTCCTGAGCGGTCAGCGGTCATCCAGGACTGGTCAACCAATGGTCAAGTTTACCTCGACTTCCTCAACATCAACCATGTAAGTACTGTACTCGTCAATCTGCTGTTCAGTGTCACTTTCTGATTATTTCACACAACATGAAAAGAAACAAACATACAACACATAAACAATAGATTGATCAAAGTAGTAATATGCAAAGATGGATGCTAGTAAAAATGGAAAACACCCTTGCTACATCTAATTTACTATACGGTAAATGAATGTAGACTGTTGTTGCTAAGAAAATAAAAAGGTTTTTTTTTTTCCTGAAAAGGTTCATGATGCTATGACTGAGACATATACATTTGATAAAGTACAGAAGTAGTGTCATCATATTATCACGCCTGCTTCTGGTTCTAAACAACATCAGTGTAGTGAGATTTTCATTTGTCCAACATTGTTTAGCGGGCTAGTGTCCGGCACTCACAATGAGAGTCCCTGCTATGATCACAGATGTTCGCTCTACCCTCACAGTTTATAAGCAGTTGTCTTGACAACATACTCATATGACGTTAGGGTCTTCATGACTTTTGTGAAAGGGGCTACCTTTTCTTTAAACTGACTGGTCTTGCTTGTGCGCCCCATTCACAGCAACTGGAGGAGCTACGTCAGCGCGAGCCGACATCGTTTGAAGTGGAGAGGCTGCACCCCGACATAGCGTCGCTGTGCCTGAGGGTCAGCGGGGTCTACTGCCAGTCGGTCAAGGACCGGGTGTGCCGGTCAGAGATGGCCAAGCGGACAGCCAACATGATGAAAGCCATCCTCACACTGCAGGTATCACCCCCTAGCTTCCTGGATTTGAGTGGTCCCTGTGGTCTAGTCTATGAATATGCTATAGTAGGAATCGAGGGGTTAAAGACGGCAGTGTTAGACCGATGATTGTCTAGGCCCAGTGTGGAATACAGAGCTACCAAGTCTCCCTGATTTTGCAGGAGACTCCCTGAAAATAGACCATTATTACTGCATTGAATTTCATTAAATCACCCAATCTCCCTGATTATTGATGAATTATTGTCATTAGGTTGTATGCAATTGATAGGCATCTCCCTGATTTCTAATGAGATTTCCTAAAATCGTCCTGATTGTCGAATTTCAACGTTAGTAGCTCTGGGAATACTAGTTATTGTTGCATTGTTGTAAATTTCATATGCTCAGAAAACTTTGAAAGAGCACAAGGAAATTAGATGCGTCATAAATCATGTTAAGATTTTTTTCAATTCTTGCAATCTGCAATCAATTGTGGATATGATGGAAAAAATCGATGTGATTTCGAGCATTGGAGATGCTGCCAAAGTAGATGATATCAATACAAGCATAGTAGAATTATATGTAGCATTACCAAGAGCTATTCTACATTATGAGTTGAAATTGAATAACTCTCTGAATGGGAATTACATGATTGCAACATCAAGTCAATTCATTATTTTGTCTGCTATGACTAATCTGATATTTCTGTGCTTTGTTTTCCTCTTTCAGCAACAAAGCCTGGCCAGTGCTGCAGGATCCTCCCCAACTCACGGCCCCAACCCTCTCATTCCATCCCGGCTCCTGGCTCCTCATGTCACCAGGCTCCCTCTCCCAGAGGACTATAGTCTGCAGGAGCTGCGGCAGCTCACCAGGAGCTACATGCAGGAGCTCACAGCGTGATTGACCTAGAAACTTGTGGAGAATCTGTAAAAGTGGCATTCCATAGACTGGAACCTCTGATTGCATTTTGGCTCCTGGCTCCTTATGTCATAAGGCTCCCTCTCCCAGAGGACTACAGTTCGCAGGAGCTGTGACAGCTCACCAGGAGCTACATGCAGGAGCCCAAAGTGTGATCGAACTGGAAACTTGTTGACAATCATCAGTGTTGGCATTCCAGACTGGAACCTCTGATTGCATTTGGGCTCCTGGCTCCTTGTGTCACCAGAGGACAAAAGTTTGCAGGAGCTCACCGGGAGCTACATGCAGGAGCTCACAGTGGTTTATTTTAACCTGGAGACTCTTGAAACACGCTTACAATGTGATGGTTGACAAACATTGAGCCCAGCCTTGGCTCCTGGCTCCCTGTCTTTGAAGGTAACTGTCTGCAGGACCTCACAAGGAGCTGTATGCAGGAGCTCAAAGAAATACTTCTGACTCGAGAAAGGAGCTTATATGGAAAGCCGCAGACAGACTCCTGGTGCCTCCTATGCCAGTCTCCCTCCTGCTCCCTGAGAACATATCTGCGGGAGCCACATACAGGAGCATGAAGATCTCCATGTCAGATCCTGGTGACCACATGCCCTCTCCTCCGGGAGTACCATCTACAGGAGCTTGGGTAGATCTAATGGAGTTTGCACCAAGCCCTGAAAGACTGATCTGTTTGATACATGAATACTTTGGATGACGCATTTGCCTGACTCTGCTGATTTCATTTCATACTTTGCATTTATCAGTAACCATAATTTATTCTTCATCATGGAATTTGTATGAAATTTTGCTTTTCTCTCTACATTTAGCTCATATAATGTCTTAGCCAAAGTACTGTTTTAATCTCTAAGAACCCTGCATCCACACACCTAATTATGATTTATTCTGCCATGTTACTCTATCTTGTATTTAGTTGATTTCTGGTTGAGCATAGCGAACAGAAGTTTGTGTTATAGCTACGAGTTGAAGAAGTAGGTCACCATTCTAAATTTTTAAACTCGTGAGGGGAAAACTGATCCACCCATGTACTGTGCACCAACATGCTTTTTCAGTACCTCACAATATAGACAGAAATCAAGTTCAAATAAGAGATGCACTCTATTTCCAAATTGACCGTTAACCTTGTGTAAATTTCACGTAATGATTGACTCAATCAACAAGTTTGTACCAATGCAATCATGCCGGAGATCTATCATTGCATTTTGCCTTATGCCAGCCTTGTTCCAGAATAATTATGTATATTTTGTAAATATTGATTTTCACTCTTTCCATGAAGTGAAGTAAATATTGACATGTGAAACATACAGTACCATGTATAGTTCTATTTGTTACTGTTTTGCCTGAATAAAATAATGTTGAAGAAATGAAGTCCTCAATTTCATTACCATGGATACAATCGGAGGTTGAATGCAAAAATGATATAAAGGCTGTATATTTGAAGTACTCCTCTAATTAAAAGAAAAACAAATGTTCTTGTGTAATTCAATGAAATGTTTTGATGAAAAACATGCCCAAAGGAATGATTTTGTCAACAACTATCTTTGCATCAAAACAAGATTAGCGTTAATGTACTTGTTTGTGTTGTGTTCAAAAGCATGTATGAGAGATTAAATCAACCTTCACGTTATGAGTAGGAAAATGTTTGAATGTCATTCTAAAACAAGGTGCCAGTCAGGGTTTATATGCTGCACATATGACTAATTTTCTGTTTTGCTGTCACACAATGTCATGTTTTTTGTGTTTATATGCATTTCATCATATTAGCACTACCATGGATGTACCGATTATTGAATAATTATTACATTGTAACTTGGGCAATCTTGATCACTTGATTGAAGCAAATTATTTTGTGAAATCACTGACTATTGCTTAGTCCTGGCTAAATGAAAACGTGAATGAGCATTCTTGCTACATTATATCATGAATATGAGTTAAATTGAGTTATCTTACAATCATATGCGTACTTCTCAATATTTTGTCATTTGCATGTACATGAGGTTCCGGTTTTGTAGAGTAAAATATACTTAAAAACCAAAGTTCATGGAGTCATGCAGCCATTGTTTTATGTAGTGTACTTCAATTTTGTTGTTACATTAAGAAATTCTTAAAGGATTATAAAATGGCACCTACATGTAGTTATCATGGTACAATTCCGAAGTACTTGTCTTTTTTTGTTATTCGTACGGATAAAAAGTAAATTATATCCAAGTCAAATATTTTTTTGATTGTAAATGATGGAATGTGGATTTTGTATGATGATGAAAAACAGTTGAAATGTCATGAATGTATGTGCGCTATATATGAACAGAATGTCTAAAATACAGCAGGTTTTGTTATACATGTAATGTCCAGTTCGCTTCTTGTATTACGTGTGTATTGTGGCTTTATTCCGACAATGACGGCAGAACGGTTCAATACACCAATGTATGTCAGTGTGCGTGTGTATCATAGATTCCATGCGCTTCTGTGTATGTGTGTGTTTCCTAGATTTGATGTTTGTTTGTATATGTATGTGTTTATATTGTATGAATATGAAAGAGCAGAAATGTTGAAGGAGCGTCAGTTGGGCAGACTTGTTGATTTAAACACTATCCTACTGGACAGATCTCCATTTTCCAGTGGGTCAAGGGAACATCATAGTGTATTGTTCTTTTATCCCTGCCTTTTAGTAGTCGTTCAAAATAAAATAATCATTGTAAAAATCATCATTGTAAAAAAAACCCGAAGGTGTGCTATCTGAGGAGTATGCTTAGTTTGGGAGCCCATTAAGTACATGGTGTACTCTCAGTTAAATAGACATACATGTAGTACCTTACAGCAGAATGTGTAGTGCATGTGTGTATGAGCAAGTGTCAGAGTGATTGTGTGTGTGTGTGTGTGTGTTTGTGTGTGAGTATGTGTGTGTGTGTGTGTGTGTGTGTGTATGTGTATGTGTATGTGTGTGTATGTATGTGTGTGTGTTAGTTTGTGTATGTGTGGTGGTATGGTGCATGTGATGTGTTCGTATGTGTGTGTGTATGTGTGTGTGTGCACTGATTGCAACTTTATATCACACACTGCCCAGAGCTGTGCTGCAATGAGTAATTACTGTAACTTTCAACAGTTGTAACTACCATGGCAATGGCCAATGAGCTCTGATAGTCGCCATGGTTGTTACTATCAGTAACGAGTTACAAGATTGGTACAGCTATATGCAACAGGGCTTGGGAGTTTGAAAAAGCAACAACACACTCTGCCCACGGTTTCTCGCCTTTTCCCAAGAAACATCGACATCCAAACAGGTTCTTACATCAAGAAAGTACTCCACACGCTACACTGAAAATAAAATATAAAATTCATATATTTCGGAAATGCTGGAGACATTACTCAAGTAACCAAAAATAGATCTCACCTACCATCATTCTGCATCGTAGTTTGAACAAACTACATGTAGACACACTATTTCTAGCTTATAAACCTGTACTCCTTCACGATATTCTATAGTAAATATACTGCGGTACTACAGAATGACATGACAATGGTTTAGGAATCCACTGTTTGGACTTTGGACTAACCTAACTACTTTATGCTAAATCACATTTGTATAACTACATCTAATCCATCCCTCAAAAAAGTTCTGCAATACAAGTTTGAGGGGTAATATATCACTTGTTGCTTCATCATCGTATACATCATTAGAAAACTTGATTATTCTTCCTCACAGTGGTGTGCCATTTGCTACGATTATGCCATCATGGTACCGGTATATGCAGTACTCCCGAATATGGGGCAAAGTCACAAATAAAATGTTTCAGAATGCACTGTTTTCAACAGTGAGATCTCCATTTCTTTTGAGATGCAATGCGTTTTGAATGGTGTCAATGTGACAAAAATCCCATTCATGCATCGCCATATCAACATAATTCAAATTTCATGTGCAAAACAAATGGAAAACATAAAATTTGGGAACATTTCATTTTTGACCTTGATGCATTATTGGCAAGGTCTCCACATTCCATGATTGAGCAAGCATTACAAGTGATACCCCAATGGAAAGGTGAATAGTTGAACTACCTTTTAATACCGCAATTATGTAAGAATGAAGCAACTACGACCCCTCAAACTTGAGTTGCAGAACTTTTTTGAGGAGTAGATTACTTAATCCCAATGCCTCTTATTCCTCATCTACCACTTTATCATTAGGAGCATAGTACTGTTTTACATTATAGAGGCTACCAAGAAGAAAAAAAAAATAAGGGGGGGGGGGGGGAGTGGACACAGAGCTTTGTTCCCTAACCTGTTCCCCACTTGGTGAATAGGAGAATCTATTTATTGATAGAGGAGCAATAAAACAATTCATTGATATATGCACAGATAAAAATAACTGACCAAAAAGCTGACAAGTTATGAATGCGTCACAAATTGTTACAAACGTTAGCAAAAATATGTATTATCCTAAAAACTGTGAAACCTTTTCATCCTATAGAATCACGAGATAATCTCCACAAAACAATAACACAAGTTGAATAGTCATCAACGGACCAGTGATATTTGAGTGTTGCTGGATACAATTATTCATAAGTTCATGACCTCATTATTTGAGTTTTCTCGAACCATCTAATTTTACTTGTTTACAAAAAGTGTTTTTCATAGTATTCAATTACACACAGCAAAATCATATCATTTTAGCCTCTTGTATTAAAGTGAAAAGAAGAGAGCGAGCTATCTCATACACATTTTCTTCAAATGGAAATAACATTTTGGCACTTCATTTGTGTATGCTGGAAAGTTTCTTTGATTTGCAAAGAAAGGGAATTTAAGTTACTTTTTTATGATTTTAAAGTGAATTTTGAAAAGGGGTCCACATTTACCAACCAAAGGTCAAATTTTACCTACTCTGAATGACTTTAACATCCCTCCGTTCCTGGCAAAACATTGCATGATACACTTTGTGCTTGTTATTGATGCAGAAAGGTACCATTTGGAAATATAACGTGACTTGTCTGGAGATGGGGAAAGGAATCTTTCCTCCTTTGTAATGAGTCCTGTGTTGGAATTTGTACCTTTTACTTACGCAACATATTCAGTACATTTGGAAGATATATATCTCTCTCTCTTTCTCTCTCTCTCTTTATATATATATGTGGATATATATCTCTTTACTTACAAATGAAAATACATTTTAAAAAGGTACCGTGTACATTAAAAATGATTACATGCCTCATTTTTAGATTCCTTTTGCCTGATTGGTTGAAAGTGGGGGGCATGCTTTTACCAATACCCCCTAAAAAGGTTTAAAAAGACCCAACTATCACTATGGGAGTGCTTCCAGTGAAATACATCTGGTGCAAGATCTCTTTACCTTATTATTCTGGTAAAATTCTTCAATCTGGAGTGAACATTGTATGTGTCCGTTTGGAGCACATGACAATTGCTGAGTCTTATGGACTAGTGTTGGAGGCGAACTTAGCTGTCCTAACACTCTATAGGCACCCGTAGGCGTAACTTTTGTTAGACCGAATGTCAAAGCTAAACCTAACCCTCACTCTAACTATAAAGCATACCCACTGCCTTTAAGTTGAAAAATTTACTTTATAAAATTTTAGGTCACCTTGGGTCTATAGTTTTTGCCATACTCCTCATATTAATCGATATCTATACACTCTATGCGACAATACTCCACAACATCCGCACACTGTGTGCACAGAATAAAACCTCAAATGGTGGACAAAATCCCAGAAGAGAAGCTGAATCAAGTTGATATTAATCAAAATGGTTTGATTGGCTAAGAGGAAGATATCATAAGTTAGATAGGCAATAATTTACAAATTCACATTGCACAGTTGTTCAATAGGAATTAATTACCTCTACAAGAAACTCTTAGAATAAATGTGATCTTCACGTACTGCGGAATCAGTCTTTTGTACCCGCTAACTGCTCTGCAATACATACAAAAGTGAAAATGCAACTTGAACCAGAAAAATAATGCGACACACTGTATTCACACAAAAATACATTGTGACATTGCGTGGACTCATACAAAACGTATATATACCTGTATTCTATTCCAAAATACCTTTGCTATTTATTATGATATGTGAGGATACAAGGGGGTTATCTTCATGTATGCGGACATACTAAAGGTCACCACAGACGACACAATTTTGCCACGATTCTGCAGTTAAAAAGGGCTGATGGCTGGAAATGTGACATCAACTACTCTCATAAATCCCATGAGGCCATGATGGAGTCCTGCGATTCAGCTAGTCACCGAGTTGTACACTGTACAACTGATTGGATAGTGTCATTAGCAGTGGTCTAAAGTCCTCTCTTTTGTTGGTACACATATTTGTGCAAGTTAGTATAGAATGCTTACTCAAATAGTCTCATGTATATAAATAAAGGAACGGTTCTAAAAGGTTTTAAAAATTCAAATATCTCAAACATTTAAAAGAGTGGAGTGAGTTTCTTCCCATATCACAGTTATGGGATTCAACCCACTTAATAATCTTAAAAATTAGATCCATAAAACAACCATAACTGTAATCATGGTGATAAAATCATCTACAATTCATTTTGTGATATTGCTTCTTGCACATGCAAAGATGCAACATTTCTGTGAACAATTTTGATTGTTAAAAAAATATCCTAGTATCTATGCCTACATTTTATTTAAAAATACCTTGGATATCAATTATAATGTAGGAGGATATGATACTGAAATGAATGTCCTCTTCTTAAGTTTATGACGTTATCCATGTATCAGTGAAAAATACATACATATATCAGTGCAAGATATGTATGTATCTACATGTTTTAATAGGTGCTACATGTAGCACATTAAACATTATTTAATGTTGAAAACAAATGGTTTAAAAGTCTTAAAATAATAAAATTCTTGAATGTTATACAACACAAATGAAATGAGTCCATTTCCATACAGCAATTGTATGATAAAACCCACTTTAAACATGTATAGAGTCATATACATAAAACTACTATACTAGCACATGTACACAATTACATGGATGTATATAAAATATAACTCAAGTGTGCTGCTATCTGTATAAAGTGCACTCCACTCCTGCATGGAGTTACATTTCTGGAACTTTGATAGCAAAAATCTAAGAGTTGTTTTCTCACTTGCAGGATATTTCATTTACGGTTTCTGCATTGAATATGGTAACCCAAGGGTTATCGAATTTTCCCCTAATAAAAGTGAAGTCATATAATATCTTCATATAATACATTTGCCAAATATATCTTTTATCAACATCTACTTGATAAAAATTTGAGAGACAAAGTACATTTCAGGTTGTTTGGCATGAAACAAAAACAGCACTGGACAAAAATCTGACTCATTTGGTATTTGCGATACCATCACAAATTTTACGTTGAGTTTGACGCACAATCTACTGCATTAAAAAATTGTGCAAGTGGTTTGGACCAAATTAGCTTTCACACACATACACATTTGGAAGAATAACGCAGATGATGTCACATAGGCATCATGATGAATATCCAAATGCACCCACAACACTCGACAGGAAAAGGCAGGGTTACGTACGCACACAGAGGTAAAAATACAGTTGGGCCTGAGATCAACGTCACAGCTGATTGCAATCTATTGCAGCCAGACTGCGGTCAATGTATGGAGCTGATTGCATTAGATTGCAATCACTTTGCATTTGATCCCAGGCTTTACTCTAGGTAGGCAATGACTAAAACTAATAAGCCCTTTCCACTCAATGCGTCCATACTCTGGCTGATAGGATATGCTATTACCTCTTGAAGTGGCATGTGTATATTTTGTCACCATTACTCCGCAAAAAACCTACATAGCATCAGTTTGCCTGGCACATGTAAGGGTCAAGATAGTCGGATATTATCCCTCAGGGCTCACAAATACTCTGAAACATGTAAATAAGAGAGCATGGTTGTATCCTTCCTTCAAGTGCTGAGTTTTTCTTTCGCGCCATCCTCATAAAATACCACATGATCGTCCCCTAGCAGTTCACGGCTCAGATTCCGCACAACTCCGGGGTTGCCTCGAAAATAAGCATTGCATGTCCACGTGGTCCCGCGTCGCTCACAGCGCTTGGACGATCTCCTGTAACGAGACGTACGTCCCCGCGCCAAACCCGATCAGGCCGAACATCATGATGACCAGGTTCTTGACCAGGCGGAGCACCTTGCCGGGCGTGGCGTAACCTTGGTAACTGTAGGTCAGCTCCTCCAGAATGGGCGGGAAGATGAGGGCCAGGGTGGAGCTAGCCACCGCCCCAACCAGCGAGATGAAGAGCGGGAGCTCAGGGATGGCAATGGCAAGAATCACTGGGGAAGAAAGAGGAGAAAGTCAATTTAAGAAGAAAAAATAATTTAGTTAAATTTGTGCCAAAATAATAGGTCTTATCTGTATATATGTCCATCTGATGCCATAGATACAATTGTGTTTGTTATTATATTTTGTTCAAACAATGCAATTTCCATAATGTGGTTTATTTGTCACTGAGATGTACATGGTGTTTGTAAGTATGTCAAACATGTTGTGTCAAATGCGAATGAAAGGGAGGCAGACGTTTACGCATGTTTTTTTTTTTTTGTCAATGAAACCAAGCGTTTGTGCTATTATAAAATGCATGTACTACTCCTAGGCCCGGTATAATATGTACACACGCAAATTGGAGAAAACAAACTGTAGTTGCACATGTTATTGTGACGCTCGATTGTACGCTGCATGCTATGTTAGCTGGCTAGGGCGCAACCGTATTGCCCATATGGTATCCATACCCCATCGTAAGATCAACATCGCTGGTACACGTACTGTTCGCGCAGAACAATGTGTGGTGCGTGCGCATAGTGATCAAGATTATGTGGCAATATTTTTGCTTGTTCGTAAAAATTCGTAAATTCATAAAAATATAACCCTTGTGAAAGTAACACCTCATTCAAGATACAAGATTCAAATTGATTGACTATATAAAAATACAGGAAATTGGCCTCCACTGGCAAGAAGATACAAAAGACTGACAGAAAATGGCAAAAATATCACAAAAAACACAACAGTGCATTGGAACAACAAAAATGTACATAATACAGAAAATACAGGAGAGAACCCCCCGAGGTCCCTATGAAAAGCAGAGCATTGCACAGAACCGGCAATTATGTTGACAAGGTTATTAAATCTCGTTTAATAATATGTGCATGGCTGTTTTCTAAGAGCCCAGTTGACTGCAGTATGAAACACAAAACCCAGTGCCTCGCCATACAGTAGAGCATTGGAATTTGAGTCAACTTACTTGTTATCAACACCAGTACTGTCCTGAAGGCATACTCTGCCAACGTGTGGTAGCGGACGTTGTCGATGCGATTCCTGATGGGCGGCCAAACAAAGCTGAGAGGAACGTAGAACTGAAGCCCATATGAGATGAAGATAGCGCCTACAAAGAGCAGCTTGGTTGCAGTATATAATCTATGGTGGGCAGGAGGGGTAATAGACGAAAAGAAATGCCAAATATGATTTCATACCTATTTATTGACTTAATTCAAATGGGGTCTGGGAAGAGGGTTTGTGAAGCAAAAGGTATTCAACATCCCCTCTCCTACCCTGGCAGCTCATTTGTTTTGAGTTATTGTATTGTGACAAAAAATTATAACATGATAACAATCGTAATGAAAATAATTGTGAGAAAGGAATATTTAAAAGCCAGAGCAATTCTATTGTACATAGTTGAAAAGGTATTCAATGTCCCCTCTCCTACCCTGGCAGCTCATTTGTTTTGAGTTATTGTATTGTGACAAAAAATTGTAACATGATAACAATTGTAATGAAAATAATTGTGAGAAAAGAATATTTAAAAGCCAGAGCAATTCTACCCGGTATTGTACATAGTTGAAAAGGTATTCAACGTCCCCTCTCCTACCCTGGCAGCTCATTTGTTTTAAGTTATTGTATTGTGACAAAAAATTATAACATGATAACAATCGTAATGAAAATAATTGTGAGAAAGGAATATTTACAAGCCAGAGCACTTCTATTGTACGTAGCTGAAAAGGTACGCCTTCATGTTAGCTTCATCAGATTACAATTAATCATCTTTTTGCTCATATGATTTTAAGTTAAGATAATGGCCATGCTCCAGGCAACACAGCAATTCCTTGTTTTAAGCGAACAAAACGCATGTCAGTGAAAGACATCAACAACAGAGTCAGCCACAGCATTCCTTGAAGCACAGGTGACATCCTCGCTGCATAGACCATTTCTACAGTTGTTACAATCAATCCTCAATATCGCAAATAACTATCAAATATCACCGTATGCGGCGATATCAGCTTTTCATGCCAAATTTCTTGACCTGTATACTGCCGGTCTTGTAGGCCGTCACAGAGTGCTTTGTGTTGGTGCAAGCAACCCCTCTTTTTATAGCCAAGTAGGTTCTCAGTTCTACTACAGTCATCTTCTGAAAGATCTCATACAAACTCTGCATCTTATAGTACAGTAGCACGTACAGATTTCTGTGGGAAAGTGGGTTACCTGGAAAGTGTTGGTGCAAGCGCGATTGTTTGCGCTGTCTTACTAATATAATCTGAAAGGCCCAGTTCACCACTGTACACGCCTAAAATCTGAGACGGGTTAGAGCTCCATGCGCAGTGATATTTCACACTTAATTGCAATATCAAGAATGATAAAACAGAGCAACTGGAAAGATCTATGCAATGCGGCCATCACTTTCCTTCTAGCATACTCACCCTGTATCTGGAAGGTAGACCGTTACGGTATCAGCCAGGATGTTCCCGAAGCACAAGTAACCCAGCGTTCCCGTGGAGATGTAAAGAAACGCCACGACAACCATGCCAATGACCATGACCTTGGGGAAATCTTCTGGGTGTTTGGCCTTGTTCTCCAGTGGTAGCACCTGAAATACGCCAACAAAATCAAAATAAATCTTGAGCTGCAATCATCATCACATGTATTTCATACATACAGTCCACAGTTATATGCATCTATGAGTAAAATTTAAACAAACATTCTAACAATGCAAAGAAAGTAGAGAAATTTGACCGTGTGCAGTCAACTGGTTTAACTAAACCTTCCTGCACATACACTGAACTATTGTTTTCCAGCTGAAACTTATTACACACTATCGCACAACATTAATTTGACCAACTTCAACTGATTCAAATAAAAGCGAATCCAATTTTGATAAATTCTATGCAAAAAGCATCTTCTTAATGAATATGTATATTACGAAAATGAGCCAATTTTGGAAATACATCACATCCTGAGAGGCAATATGGCTTTGTGAGCGTGTAACCAGTCGTTGTGAATTTGGTCTAAAATCCTGCGGAAGACTTGAATGAATGAAGTCTTGTAAATATGTAGCCAAAAAAAAAAAAAACAAATTTCAATACAGTGTATCTTTGACCGTTTTGAAATAATCATGCGAAACATTAACCTGTAATGTGCCATGTATTGAGTATTTCACCTATAATACACACAAATCCCATAGAGCAGCAGTTAGTCTCGCACACAAAGGGTTAAGGGGGGGGGGGGCACCATGGCCTATTAAACCCCAAGTCCTTCTGCTGCTCTGCTGACCTTGTTGCCATGACAATTCCTCGTAACTCCATTCTACTCACCACACCGATGCCTTCAAAGGAGTACATGGCCGTTCCAAAGAAGAAAGCGATTCCCTCGATATCCCCAACGAGTTTCAGATCACTGATTTTGAACGGTTTATTTGGATCACCCTTCCCAAAGTGACTAAACATGTACTGTAATGGGTACAAAAAAAGCAAAATACAGAGTCAGCTATGAGTTTCAATGCTTCTCAACCGACTGAACATAGAAAGGACGAGAGCAAGACCAAGATTCATAGGGTCCCAACAAACTTGCAATATACTTAACTGACTTTTGATGGACCTCTGACTGATTTAATTCAGATTCTATTGGATTAAACTTTGAATGCAAAGTTTGCTGTAAATAAAATAGAAGAATTCCTTTTGTGGTTCTAAATTTATCCTGACAAAATGTGCTCATAACCAATTCAGAGGGGTATTCATGAAAAAACCCTGACTGAAATCAGACTTTTTCTTTCAACTAAAAAAAATATACATGTAGGCCTTCAATTTGGATGTAATTTCAAACCACATTAAAGCAGTATTTAGACTGCAAAATGTATATATTATGAACTTTTCATAATCTTGATTTCAACAACTGTGCACAAGTAATGCATGCTTTATCAGGAACAGAACGAGGTAAAAGAAACAAATAAATAACAAGCAAGCAACACATACTGGAAAGAGAATAACCAAGGTATATTAAGGAGATATTACCAGCAGGTATCATAATTTATAATTTACTCTTTATATATGCTGATTTCTCATTTGTAGACTTGTAAGTCACACTGATCTTGGAGATAAGAATGTCATTTGACAAAGAGGAAGATACAGAAAGAAATTAGCAAAATGTAATACAAGAGAAACGCAGGGGTTATGAAGAAGACATAAAAGGATCATTTATCATATAAAGTATCATTCAACATGAAATATTTATCATACTTCTGGGGTCAACAATTATAAGGCTAACTGCTTTTTTTAATGACCCCTCACTTTCCTAGATTTGTTTACAGTATTTGTCGTATTTGTGGTTTTGTTTATATTTGTTAAATTTTTATTCATGTTTTTGTGATGTAATGACATCAATGTATACCTCTTGTTTTTTTTATTTTTCTATGATGAATGGAATGAGATGAACACGCATGAACTGATTAACTCTTTATATATGCTATTTCCACATTTGTGTTCATGTAACATATGCTGATTTGAGAGATAAGCTTGTGTCTGACCGATACATGAAATTACATGAATGGGCACACAAAATGAGCAAAACTTACTATGAAGAGTATAAGCAGGGCTACGAAGGAGAAGACATTAGCAATGGCAGAGAGAGGCGCAAAATCATCCAGGTTTCTGATGTAGACCAGCAAGATGACCAGAGGTGCTATCATCAGGACAAATAGCCGTACGTCTGGAACATTGTCATAGTAATGATTGTACACCTGGGAAAGAATCGGCAGAGGAGTTAAATAATACAGTAGAAATAAAAAGAACATTACATGTGTAGATTGACAATAACACATACACATCCTATATACATTACATATAGACAGAATAACCATATAACACAATATATCATATATACATTACATATAGACAGAATAACCATATAAAACAATATATTATATGTACATTACATATAGACAGAATAACCATCTAAAAGAATATATGATATATTGTGTTATATGGTTATTCTGTCTAAATCCCCTAAAAACACTATGAATATAACAAAAAAACATTGATTTATCACTAAATTTGACTCCAGTCATTTGGCACTCTTTTGCACCTTTCTTGTTGCTTGTGTAAAGTGCAAAGCATTGGCACATATAAAGCCTGGCTTGCAGGCGGTTGGGCATTTTATAACCAAAGTATTCCGTAATGGGGGCTGGCTGCAGTAGACTAATCATTCTCAACTTCTCTGGACTGAGAAAAGTTGAGAATGATACAGTGACTAGTCTTAGAGTACTAGACTCTAATTGTCAGTAATACCAGAAATCTCCAACAAGTATAAGACTATCACCGGGGCCCTGTTGCATAAAACTTACCATTGATGGTAACTTTGCCATCCATGGCAACTTCTATGGAAACCTTGAATTTGATTGGCTGTTCAGCACAATACCATGGTAGTCACCATTGATAACAGAGTTACCATAAACTGTAAGTTTTATGCAACAGGGCCCAGGATTGTTTTTGAACTTGGTAAAAAAAAACCTCTTTAGTGCCAAAAGGGCTGGTTGTGTTTAAAGTCTGCAAACATATGTATGGTGCCAAAAAGGAGTGTACATTGAATTTTGGGCCAAACAAGATTTGCAAAAAAGGTTGTGCACTTTATGTGACCTCCAAACTACAGAGAAACCTCATATATATAAACAGTTAGGAGAAGAGAGATGAAAACTACAATTAAGTGCAAATTAACACTTGCATAAATAACCAGGGTTTTTGTGATGATGGTACGTATCTCACATGAGAAGCTAAGTGGCAGGATTTAATTGTTTTTTTGTTTTTTTTTGTGGAGAATCTGGGTGATTTGAGAAGCTAAGTGGCAGGATTTAATTGTGTGTTTTTTTTTACCAAATCTGGGTGATTTGATCATGGCTCAGCAATATTGCCATCTGGGATACCAGTAACAATTTTATGCAGGGAATGGCAGTCACTTCAAATGAATCCACTTAGAACTCAAAAGGACTTAACCCTCAACACACGATCAAGTCAAGCTTACCTCCCGTATATTGTCGGCCATGAAGAGGAAGTAGACACAGCAGAAGCCAAACTGGGTGATGCTTAGGAAGACATTGACTACATATCTAGAAAGCCAAGAAATCAAATAACACAATATCTATAAGACACAATAAGAGGAGATTTCAGTAACGATATCGACCTCCTCTCAGGCAATGAGAGTTAAAGACAGCCCGTCCCTTTTTCAGATCACCACAAAACCATCGAAACATTGGAAAAACATAAAGAGAAGTGTTAAAAAGTTGTATATTCATAATTTGAAACTGATACGTAGTGAAAAATTTAAATAATGCACGTAAACAACGTCGGATTAATAGTCTTTACCTCAGGCTCTTAGCAGTTTGTGTTGAAATATGTACAGTTGTCCTCAAAATTATTCATACCCTTTTGTCAAGTGTGTATATCATTTATAATTATTTGATTAATCTGTTTATTAAATTATAAAACGCATTTTGAAAAAAATGTTGTATAGAAGGAATCATCTCCAAAGTTTGGTAATTACTCATAAAATTAGGATTTCACACATGCATAATAACCACATAGATACTGTAACAAAGACTAATACTTTTTTCGTAGTACGAAAAAAGTCGGTTTGAAATTTAATGGCTGAAATTTTTTACATATACAGAAAGCTTCAACATGCTATATTCTTAGAAATGGTCTTGAATCACACTTTCTTCAATTTACGATCGTGATTGACGATTTCAAATTTTAAGCTTGCAAAAGGGACGGACAGTCTTTAAACATATGAAGGAAGGATATACCAACATTGTTGTGTTGGATTTGGGTATTTTGCGCGTTTCCCAAGTTTTTTAAAAATTTGCTCTAACTGAGCAAAAATGCAGCATCATCAAAAATTAAAGCTTTTCTTAATTTTTTCAAGAACAAGGCTTGGCACAATTCCATTTTGCTGTAATTACAGCGAAATTATGAAGGTGTTTTGCATTGGTATTTCGCTGTGATTACAGCAAAATTGGGAAAGTAGGTGTTTTGACTTGGTATTTTGCTGTAATTACAGCGAAACCAGGAAGATGCCTTGACTCAATATTTCGCTGTAATTTCAGCGAAATTGGGTGTGCATCTTATCTTGATGTTTTGCTGAAATTACAGGAAAAATGGTCAGGTGTTTTGGCGTGATTTCGCTGTAATTCCAGCGAAAGTCAGTTTGGTGCAGAAAATATTTTATGGTATATTTTTGCTGAAATTACAACAAAATCAGGTGACACATGGCATGATATTTAAGCTTTGATATTATTGCTATAGAACAGATAAGTAACAGGGTAGTATTCACCTATTATCCTTGCTGTCTTTCACAAAGTAAGTGTAATTTATCAATATCAACCTCAAGGCTTGTCCAAGGTTTACCTGGCATAGCAACAAGTTAATGTATGCAAACTGCATGTTTGTCTTTCTAATCAAAGGAATTTGATTTTGGTAAGACAGGTGAAGACATATTTTACTGGGCTGGTAAAAGATATGTAAATACAAATCTAATATTGTAGAAAGCCAGTCATTCGGAGTCAGGAAGCTTCTTTGAAATTGCATTGCAAATATTTAAGTAATTATCAATTTCAATGAGTTTAGATTCATACAATTCCAAAAGGCTGTCAAGACACTTGCGTGTAAACCGTGTCAGCCTTACAAAATGAGGCAAGAGACTATCATATCTTGTGTGAGTGATATTTGATACTTCTGTACAAATATAAATTAATGGCTTTCCAAATTTACCCACAAATTCTGGACACCCTACCTAGACCTACCAAATAAAAAAAAAATGATTTCAAGAAATAAATACAACAAAAAACGAGAAGTGTAAAGATTGCAATTATGTAGGACAAATCTGCATGACAATTACATATCGCATACAAATAGTCATATACCACTCTTAGAGCAGTCAAATCACAGTACAAGATTTGGTTCACTTTTTATTTTATTTATTTTTTAAACCAGAAGCAGTGCATCTCCAGATTGATTTAGGTATATGAATTATTTTCTATTCAAAATTGTTGGTTATACCCTTGTAAACCAGAATAATCATGATCAAAG
The DNA here is from genome assembly GCA_963669155.1 of Arbacia lixula. Lineage (NCBI taxonomy): Eukaryota > Metazoa > Echinodermata > Echinoidea > Arbacioida > Arbaciidae > Arbacia > Arbacia lixula. The sequence continues at coordinate 13,224,575 of OZ022582.1, read as the reverse complement.
TGTTAGCAAAACAAATATTTTCCTTTTTAACACTGTCTTAAACTTGAAGGTCAGTCCAGTGAAAATCAAGTAATTTGTACAAACACTATGTAGATATTTTTTTTATCTTCTTCCAGACCTAAAAATTCAATGTTGTGAACATTGTTGAAGGATCACATTTTTCGCAGAATTCTTGATGTCAACATACACGTATGCAATGCCTTGAAATAATTTTATGACAAATTCATGTACACATTGACAAATATTGTATAGGACCAAATATCTCAAATCAATCGCAGTAATGTCCAATAATAAGTGATGATGCAATAATGACAATGTATACAATTTTAAGAATGGAAGAAGAATATGTTTTCATTGGAGTCGGACTAGTGCAATCAAACATAACTTTTTATCTGGATTACTGATATAGCAGCATCCGCAGTCATTTAACTTTTTTTAAAGCTTTAACACAACAAGTGGCAATTTTCAATATATTATTGCTACTTAGACCAGGTGTGCATGATAATGGGAATAAAGTCTTTCACTGGCTTTTACACTTCACAAGTCCCTAATCATAAAGGACATTCAGTGCACTACTCTCTGCAGAAAATGTATTGTCACTCATTGCAGGTCAACAAACTAGAATCATAAAAATACCACAGAAAAAGGAAAAAACATGTAAAAATTGGTAAGCTGATATTGGTAAGAGGGCTGCAAATACCTTTGCCCCCAAATCATGAGTATCAGCCAAACCTTTTAACTACAACACCTATATACAAATATCCACACTTTTGATATCATAGTATTGGCAAGTTACATTCATGAGCACTTGTAAGTAATTATATTATGTAGTACAATGCAATACAGTTAATCAAGCAGAGACTTCAAATTTGAGTATTAATAATTTTCCTGTATGCATTTTTATTTTGAAGATGCACAAAAAACATACACAGCAAGCTAAGTACTTTTCAATAACAGCTGGGCTTAATTGTGGGCAATATGTGCTTCATTTTTATTTTGATTATGTATCATTGTATGCCTATCTGAGATGACAAAAGGAGAAGGCGGATGGGAGGGAAGAGGATGAGGAAGTGAGGATGAGAAAAAGAGGAAGAAGGGAGGAGAGGAAGATGTGTGATGTAGGAGATGGATGAGGATACGAAAAGGGAACAGAAGGAGAAGGGGAAGAGGTGGAGGAAGAGGAGGAGGAGGAAGATTGGGGTAAATGATGTGTCAGGGGGGGGGGGTGGGGGAAGATGGTGAAAGGTGAGAAGGTGAAGGAAGAGAAAATAACTATAAAAATGGAGGTGGGAGGAGCTTCAGGATAGGAAGAAGAAAATGATCAGGGATAGATGAGGTGCATTGGGGGAGAAATAGAGGGTGGAGGACTAAGAGAAGGTGGTGGAGGAAGGGGGGGGGGGGGAGCTAAGAGGGGAGGGGAGGGATGGGAAGTTCAGGAAAAGATGAGGTGCAAAAGGAGAGGGGGTACAGGACATTGAGGGAAAGGGGAGGATGTAAAGGTAGAGAAAGAGGAGTAGGAAGATGGGGGAAGCTAGAAGAGGGGAAGGAGGAATAGAGGAAAATCAGAGATAGATAAGCTGCATGAGGAGAGGAATAGGGAACTGTGGGGGTGGGGAAGGGGGATCAGTGATCAAGGGGAGGAGCAGGAAGAGGAGGATAGGAAGATCAGGGATGTTTATGAGAAGGGGAAGGGGAACTATAAGGAGAAAGGTGAGGAAGTTGTGGAGGAAGAGGGAGCAGGAAAAGAGGAGCAAGAGGAACAGGGGAGGAGAAGAAGGCAGTGGACAGATGAGTTGCATGAGGGGAATATGGGACGGAGGAAGGTAAAGAGAGGAAACTGCAATTGGTTGAAGTTACACCGAAGATTTATGTCGAAAGGAGGGGGAGGGGGAGGGGGGAGAAGAAGAATAACCTGAAGAAAACTTGTCATTTTCCATAAACTTCACGTTAGCTTTTTCTCTTCCACCTTCCCCATCCCCTCAACTTTCTTTCCTTCTTTTGTCTTCCTCAATCCCTCGACTGTTTACTCACCCCTGACAGGAATGAGGGCTCCTCCCTAAAAGCCCACTTCTGCAACTGCTCCATTTCCTCTTCCTTATATCGTAAATGGTCTGATACCTTTTTATTTTTTTTATTTCTTGATTAAACAAAACAAACTAATATTCAAAAATGCACCGCGCCATTGATTAATCCCAATTGTTATTTTTCTGAATATTTGTACAAGGTATGTCTTATATGTACTAATCATCTGCAAAAGTGTGACCTCTGTGTTGTTAGAATGGTATGGAATTAAAGGTTTATAATTACTTTTGGACCAAATTAAAGAAAATTAAATGAGATTTGGACCCCACTGATGATATACCAATACTTTCCCTTTACCTTCGAAGTCATAAAGTGCATTCCAGGCTCTAGATTATCGACTGTCTACACACAGTACAGACACCATGAGCAAATACACGCCTCAGTTGAATTCTCCTGCCTTAGACATTCAGCAAAATTACATCACCTGACTCAAGGTGTTTAATATTTGCATATATGCACAGAAGGCTCTAGAATCAGCATTTAGAACCAGCAATTGTAAATGAAAAGGTTGTGAATAGAGTCATTTTTTGAAGATTGCAATCACTGTTTCCTTTAAAGTTATACATTAAGACTTCTAATACAACATTAAATGGGTGATATGGTAATATCTATATGCATGCAAGCATAACGATGTTGATGATGGAATATAATACACTAGTTGTCCACTTTCTGAACATAATTATCTCTGAGCTCCAGCTTAGTTTGAATTTGAATGTTCCACCTCTTACATTCATTTTACCAGATCTTCATAGAGTTCCTGTATTATCTTATCTTAAATCTCCAGAGGTCAAGTTTCCAGTGATGTGCCTTCTTCAGAATAGCTTGTTCTTGTTGCTGCCCTGTAAACAAGAATGTATAGGAAATATAATTCTGTGATTAAATCCATTAATGACTACAAAATAATTCCAAAGTAATAACTTCATTGATCTCCACAATTGCAGTATTTAGATAAGTCCTAAAGGACACATCGATGCCAGTGTTGTATAGATGGCCTCACTAAATTAAAAATTCATTGTTCTTGTCTTGAATATATCTTCAAAATAATGGAGCATCGTCTACACTACAGTACTATTTAAGGACAAACTTTAATTTGCAATCATGAATTTGTGCAATTAAAGATGAATGGCTTTATATTTGTAACCGAAAATCCTTGAATCGCACTGTCAAACTACCAGAATATTCCAAGAACATTGTTTTTATAATTCAGATATAATCCAGCAAAAACTAGATTTTCTGCAATACAAAAACAAATTAACGGAACAGCTCAGGCCTAGTCTGGTGGCAATCATTTGATTTGCATGTCTGTACCAATACATGATATGTTGATAACAGAATTGTAGATTGTTATGCTTCTATTGATGATAGTATTGGAGTTAGAGAGCCTGAGGTGGAAGTCTGCGAACTGGTTTGAGCGGAGATCTAGCACTCATTGTGGATGCATGCTCATTATCAGTCACAGAGAACTTTTTCAATACCATGTTACACCAGTCCAATGAACTGAACGAACACCCAAATCAGATCATGTTCACCAAATATTTCATTCCACACTTGTAACGTGTATTGTAATTACATACAAATGTAATACACACTAATTGTATGTACTCCATTTCACATCTGTGTGCGTTTGCGGAAGTAGAAATTATGTGGTGCATGCAGTGCATTTAATTTTCATGAGGCTTAATTTCCTCAAGCTCACTAATTCAATGGTTTTGAGACAGTAAAATGTAAATCATGAAGAAATCACACAAGCAACATCAAGCCAAACCTGTTTGTCTTGCCATATGCCGCAGCACGTCTTCCTCAGCTCAGTGAGTTGCATCCCATCCTGTATGTATCAGCATGATGTGCTTTCAGTGGCAATGAAGATGGGAAGTAGTACAGATCACATAGCCAGAGCATCGCTGCATCAAATATTTGAAGCACTGAAGATTTGTTTTTAATGAGAGATACTTCCTAAGCACGATATGAAGCATTTCACTTCCCGAGTCACAAAGCGAAGCATTCCAGTTTCAAACTCATGAGGATATATATAGCAGCTAGGATTTCCCCCTGTAGTACCATGCAGTGAAAGTGTGTTGTTTTCAAAGAGCGCGCCTCTTCTGGACTCTCTTAGGTCAATAATAGGTCAACAGCAATTGAGAGGTTATGTCAACAGGGCACTATTCAGGATCCCCATGCTACAATGCAGGCTGAATTGCTCACTTTCTTTTGGTCCATTAAAGTTAGGGCCATATAGTCTATACATTCAGACATAACTATTGGTATTTGTGTAGTTCATATTCTTATACTGACTGAACTTGCTATGATTGCTCTCCTATGTATAAATACGGGGTCATAAAGTGTGAATAGTAGCATTTGCATTCAGATAGCCTAGCGTGATATTTTAGGCAGAGAAGTGCATGGATTGAGCCTGTAAGAGCCATGTCTAAAAACTATATGCCCTAGCTCTCCACCTAGCACATAGCTAGGCTAGCTTCAGCAGACAGTGTATAAGACCATTTGCCCTATCAGGAATAAGACAATCTGAGTTGATATATCATTTCATGAAGATAAGTGCCATACATGTTTAGGTGCAGCATTCAAACTTGTGTATATATTGCTCTAGATGCACTGATGCAACTGCAACTTTGTCTGAACACTTAGCCTAGGCCACTACTTTCTCTTTGACATATCTTAAATCTAGCAGAGTGTATTATAGTGGGGGGGAGAAAAGCGCTGCGGTCAGTCGTTAGCATTATGATGGAAGAAAGCTGGTAAAGTGGTATGTGCCTATTGTGAGAGCATGGACCTAAGATGTAGATCCATGCTGTTGAGAGCCAGAGCTGTCATGTATGATGGCTCTTCTAAATGTAAATATGAGGACAACTCAGATAGCCTAGCAAGATTGTAGGCTGTGCAGCTGGAGACTGTTACCAACACATTCTCTTAACCCAGACTAGCCCTGATCTATGCCCCTCACCTGCACAGTGAGGAAAAGGGAAAAGGGTGTAGTCTGAGTTATCAGACATAGTTGTGTCCAAACACAACACATACAAACTTAGTGGTGTCCATACACTCCACAGCCTACAACCTCGGCTAACATTCAGACAGTGTAGTAATTAAGATCACAAACTTAGTTCATTACTTCCCCATTAAGTGAAGCACACTCTAGAAACTTAGTCAATTTAGATTATCTTTTGGATGCACTGATGCAACTACAACTTTGTCTGAACACTTAGCCTATGTTAGTACTTTCCCTCTATAGCTTCTCTTGCTTGAGAGATGAAAGTCAGACTTCTGCAAGGCATTGCAATGCACTCCAGCTAGCCTGGCTTCTAGGCTGTTTGGGCATTTTTAATTGAAAATTCAATAAACAATCAATTCATCTTGCTGATGTAGGCCACATCATTCTCAATTTCTTCTGCAGATATGAACTGAGAAAACAAGACAGATTCAGTGATATAATCTTTAGAATACTAGACTCATATCACTTTGGATCAGAAATATCCAACAGCCTGGAAACCAGGCTACGCAACCACAAGCCCTGACAGTGACAGGCCACAGGGACAGCAAAACAAACAATGACTCCATTCAGAAATTCTGTATTACACACACCACACTATATAGTGCTCTGTGTGTACATTGTAGTTACACATGTAGCATGCACCACTGTTCTTTTCAAAGCAGTGAGAATGAATAAGGAGGATGGTTTGAAAAGCGAAAATTTCCTTTGGATGTTAAGATCACGTGGATGTGAATATCATTAATATTAGAAGGAGCCATCATGCAGTGTATGAGTATTGACTATGTGTCTCAATATCCATCACTTTGGAAAAATGTGAACTAACTTGCAGATTGCAGGTTGCAGAAGTCTCAGAAATTTACATTAATGAGACCTCTAGATAACCCAAGGCAAAGATTCCAGCCCTCATGGAAACATGATTATAGTCTCATGATTCAGGCCCTGCCATATTCACAATTTGAGACGGACATGGTGGGGCCTGGGCATATGCGTCTACAAATCATAGACCTCAGTTGTATTACACAAAGACATATCATCGCAATTGATATGTCACTTATATTTGAAATGCCAAATATGTTATGCTGTTGTTCATTTATTTGGTAACACAAGTATGAATATGACATAATATGTGCATTGCAAACATGATAGTTGTGGCTCTCACGTGACATACCAGCTTTCTTCCATCATATTGCCAACGACTGACTAGGGTGCTTTTGTTCCCCCCACTATGCTCTGCTAGATATACCAGAGAGAAAGTACTGGCCTATTTCTAGGCTACTTAGTCAGACAAAGTTGTGCATGTTGCATCAGTGCATCTGAAAGAAGCACTATATATACAAGTTTATATAGACTGCTAATACCTAAACATGTATGGCACTGTACTGCATGAAATGTTATATCAACTCAGATTGTCTCATTTGTGAGAGAGTGAAGGTCTATACACTAGCTGTCTGATGAAAGCTAGACTAGCTATGTGCTATGTGGATATAGTCTGAGTTTTTAGACATGGTTCTTACAGACTCTATCCATGCACTCCTCAACCTAGAATATCTCGCTAGGCTATCTGAATGCAAATGCTACTATTCACACTTTATGACCCCGTATTTATACATAGGAGAGCAATCATAGCAAGTTCAGTCAGTTAGGGAATATAAACTACACAAATACCAATAGTTATGCCTGAATGTATAGACTATATGGCCCTAACTTTAATGGACCAAAAGAAAGTGAGCAATTCAGCCTGCATTGTAGCATGGGGATCCTGAATAGTGCCCTGTTGACATAACCTCTCAATTGCTGTTGAGCTATTATTGACCTAAGAGAGTCCAGAAGAGGCGCGCTCTTTGAAAACAACACACTCTCACTGCATGGTACTACAGGGGGAAATCCTAGCTGCTATATATATCCTCATGAGTTTGAAACTGGAATGCTTCGCTTTGTGACTCGGGAAGTGAAATGCTTCATATCGTGCTTAGGAAGTATCTCTCATTAAAAACAAATCTTCAGTGCTTCAAATATTTGATGCAGCGATGCTCTGGCTATGTGATCTGTACTACTTCCCATCTTCATTGCCACTGAAAGCACATCATGCTGATACATACAGGATGGGATGCAACTCACTGAGCTGAGGAAGACGTGCTGCGGCATATGGCAAGACAAACAGGTTTGGCTTGATGTTGCTTGTGTGATTTCTTCATGATTTACATTTTACTGTCTCAAAACCATTGAATTAATTAGTGAACTTGAGGAAATTGCCTCATGAAAATTAAGTGCACTGCACCACATAATTTCAACTTCTGCAAATGCACATAGATGTGTAATGGAGTACATACAATTAGCGTGTATATGTAATTACAATAAATTACATACAAATCAGATTGAAATGTAGTCAAAAGAATAGAAGTGTGGAATGAAATATTTGGTGAACATGATCTGATTTGGGTGTTCGTTCAGTTAATTGGACTGTGCTGCATTTCATGATTCCTTTTACTTCTCTTTCCTGTGAACAAATTTGGTGTAACATGGTATTGAAAAAAGTCTCTATGACTTATATATCGAGGCACGCATCCATAACGAGGGCTAGCTCTCCTCTCAAACCAGATACCTCAGGCTCCATAAGTCCAGTACTATCATGTTATCAACTGAAGCATAACATTATAAAATTCTGTTATCAACATATCATGTATTGGTAAAGACATGCTAATCAAATGATTGCCACCAGACTAGAGCTGAGCTGAATATTTTAGATTTTGAATATGCAGTACAGAACAAATAATTTTTAATTTAGTGAGTCCATCTATACACCACTGGCATTGATGTGTCCTTTAGGACTTACCTAAATATTGCAATTGTGGAGATCAATGAAGTTATCACTTTGGAATTATTTTGTAGTCATTAATGGATTTAATCACAGAATTATATTTCCTATACATTCTTGTTTTCAGGGCAGCAACAAGAACAAGCTATTCTGAAGAAGGCACATCACTGGAAACTTGACCTCTGGAGATTTAAGATAAGACAATACAGGAACTCTATGAAGATCTGGTAAAATGAATGTAAGAGGTGGAACATTCAAATTCAAACTAAGCTGGTGCGCAGACATATGTTCAGAAAGGGGACATCTAGTGTATTACATTCCATCATCAACCTCGTTGTGCTTGCATGCATGTAGATGTTACCATATCACCAATTTAATTATTATTATTAGAAGTCTTTATGTATATTTTTAAGGGAAACAGTAATTGCGATCTTCAAAAAATGACTCTCTTCATAACCTTTTCATTTACCATTGCTGGTTCTAAATGCTGATTCTAGAACCTTCTGTGTATGAACACCTTGAGTCAGGTGATGTAATTTTGCTGAATGTTCCATGCAGGAGAATTCAACTGAGGCAAGTTTTTTTTTTTAAGAAAAGGTATCATACCATTAACGATATAAGGTAGAGAAATGGGAGCAGTTGCAGAAGGAAGTGGGCTTATCAAAGGAAGAGCCCTCAACCCTATCCCTCCTCTGAGGAGCAGGGGTGAGTAACTAATCGAGGGATTAAGGAGGACAAAAGAAGGAAAGAAAGTTGAGGGGATGGGGAAGGTGGAAGAGAAAAAAACTTATTTGAAGTTTAAGGATCTTCACACTTGTTTTCTTCAGGTAATTTTTCTTCTTCTCCCCCTTCCCCTCCTCTCGACACACATCTTCCCCGTAACTTCCCATTGCAGTTTCCTCACATTTCCTTCTTCCGTCCCATATTTTCTCCTGATGCAACTCAAATATCAGTGGCCTTACTCTCCTTCCCTGTTCCTCTCACTCCTCCTCTTTTCCTACTCCCTCTTCCTCCATTACTTCCTCACCTCTCCCCTTATAGTCCCTCTTCTACTTCTCATACACATCTATTCCTCATCTTCCTATCCTCCCCTTCTCCTCCCGTCTTTCTAATCCTGTTTACCTCCCCCTGCTTCTCCCCGTGACCACTGATCCTCCCCCACCCCCACCCCCACCCCTCCCCCACCCCCACCCCCACCCCCACTGTTCCCTTTTTCTCTCATGCAGGTGATTTTTCTCTTTGATTTTACTCTTGTTCCTTTTCTACTCTTCTAGCATCCCCTCTTCCTTCTCCTCTTTCTCTCCCTTCACATCCTCCCCTTTCCCTCTATGTCCTGTACCCCTCTCCTCATACACCTCATCTTTTCCTGTACTTCCTATCCCTCCCGTCCTAGCTCCCCATCTTCCTCCACCTCCTTCCCTTATTCCCCCACCCTCCATTTCTCCCCTAGTGCACCTCATCTATCCCTGATAATTTTCTCCTTCTTTCCATCTTGAAGCTCCTCACCCCTCCCTTTTCAGACTTTTTTTTCTCTTCATCCACCCTCTCACCTTTCACCCTCTGGCTTCTGCCCCCCCCCCCCCCCCCCCTCCTCCATTTATCCCTCATACACATCATTTACCCCAATCTTCTTCTTCGTCCACCTCCTCCCCACTTCCTCCTCCTCCTCCTCCTTTTCCCTTATTTTCTCTTCCTCCATCTCTTCCCCTTCTCCTTCTGTCCCCTTCCTCTCTTTATCCAGCTCCTAGCTACATCACACATCTTCCTCTCCTCCCTTTGTCCTCTTTTTCTCATCCTCACCTCCTCATCCTCTTCCCTCCCACCCACCTTGACCTTCTCCTTTCGTCATCTCAGATAGGCATATAATGATGATACATAGTGGTATTTTCTACTCTAACTATGTAAAACACATATTGTCTATGATGAAGCTTGCTGTGTATGTTTGTTGTGCATCAACATGCATAACATGACCTACAGGGCAATGAGTAATACATGTACTCAAATTTGAAGTCCCTTCTTGATTAACTGTAATACATTGTACTACATAATATAATATCTTATGAGTGTTCATGAAATAATGTGTCAATATGATATCAAAGGTGTATATATTTGGATATGGTGTCATAGTTAAAAAGTCAATACTCATAATGGGGCAAAGCTATTTGCAGCCCTTTTACCAATACAGTATTACACCAGTCTGTGGGGCTCTGCTCGCCTCATGCAATAGTGGGGTGCAGAGATCCATGATGTGTGTTATCGCGGTCTCGGGTCTATAGGCTATAGGACGGCCTAATCAAAATTCAACCCAAAATCTAGCTGAATCTAAATCCGCTGAAAGTCAGCTTCTAGTTTTAAAAATGTGTGAAAGGTTTTTACACATATTTTTTTCTACATTTTTCATGGTATTTCCATGATTCTATTTTTTGACCTGCAATTGTGCTACAATACCTTTCCTGCAGAGAGCAGTGCACTGACTGTCCTTTATTATTAAGGAATTGTTAGAGTGTGAAAGAATTTAGTCACTTTATCATGCATGCCTGGTCTAATTAATAGCAATAATACATTGAATATTGCCACTCGTTGTGTTTAAGCTTTAACAAAAGTTTAAATACTGCAGATGCTGCCATATTGGTAATCCAGAACAAAATGTTAGATTGCAATAAGCTGACTCTGATGAAAACCCATTTTGGCCTTTGCAATATTTGTCAATGTGTACATGAATGTATGTCCAATGTATGTAGTATAAACCATTCAAGGTATTGTATTACAAATGTGGACATCACCAAATTCTGCAAAAAAGTGTATGAAACACTAACAAATATGGAAGGCTCACTTTGTGACAAGATACTTAACAGTTGTATTCAAATAGTGAATGATAAAGATATTTTCTGCATTTTGCTTGTGAGGCTCAGCTCCTTTTCCAAATATAAGCTGGTAACAAATACTAGTTGGTACATGTATAGTATTGACCTTGACAAGTCACTTTTAGGATGTGCAAGATAATTTGAAATGTGTTCCAATAGTATATTCAAGTTTTGGGGGGAAAATAACTGTGCATTTTCTTCTATCCATCAATGCTTGTGTGTGAACCTTCAACAATGTACACAACATTGCAGTTTTAGGTATGGGAGAAGAGGTAAAATCTAAATAGTAGTTGTGTGAACTACTTGATTTCCACTGGACTGACCTTCAAGTTTAAGACAGTGTTATAGAAGTAAAATATTTCTGTTTTCTGTAACACTTTGATCATGATCCTTCTGGTCTATAATGATGTAAACAACATAATTTGTGAATAGAATAAGTCATATACCCGATTTAATCTGTAGATGCGCTTCTGTTTTGTACTATTTTTCTCTTATGCAGAATAAATAACAGTGTACTATCATTTGATTGCTTTAAGAGTGGTATTTGACTATTTGTATGCAATATGTAATTGGCATGCAGATTTCCCAAACGTGACAGTTCTTGTTTTTTGTCATGCTCATTTCTTGACAGACATCAATTTAATTAGTGATAATCGTTTGTCAACGGAATCTAAAAAGATCATGATGTTTTGTGTGCTGCTGCAACACTTCGACAGGTGTGATACAAAATTGTAGTAAGTAGGGTATTTAAACCCCTACTTTACAATTTTGTATCACACCTGACGAAGTGTTGCAGTGGCTCACGAAACTTTGTGATCTTTTCTGATTCCGTTGACCATACACTGCGAGACGAACGATTATATTTAGCATTATTGATCAATTTCATTGTTTCCTTTATTTTGGTAGGGCTAGGTAGGCTGTGCAGAATCTGAGGACAAATTTGGAAAGCCATTCATTATATTGTATGTAGATTTGTGCAGAAGTATCAAATATCCCTCACACAAGATCATATGATAGAGTATATCTCTTGATCTTATTTTGTAAAGCTGACACGGTTAATACAAAAATGTCTTGACAGCATTTTGAAATGTCTTAATTGTAATGAATCTAAACTCATTGGAAATGATAACTACTTATATGCAATGTAATTTCAGAGAAGCTTCTTGACTCCAAATGACTGTCCTAACATATGTTTTTCAGCCCAGTGAAATATGTTTTCACCTGTCTTACCAAAATCATGTCCCTCTGATGAGAAAGACGAACATGCAGTTTGCATACATTAGTTGTTGCTATGTCAGGTAAACTTGGACAAGCATTAATGTTGATATTGGTAGCTTACACTTACTTTTGTGGAAGAAAACAAGCATTATGAGTAAATACTACCTTCTTCCTACTCTGTTTTATAGCAATAACATCAAAGTTTAGATATAATGCTGTGTGTCACCTGATTTTGCTGCAATTACAGCGAAAATATGCCACAACAGAGTCTTTTGCATCAAACTGACTTTCGCTTGAATTACAGTGAAATCAAGTCAAAACACCTGACCAATTTCGCTGTAATTTCAGCAAAACATCAAGTTAAGATGCACACCCATTTTCGCTGGAATTACAGCGAAATATCGAGTCATTGCATCTTCCTGGTTTCGCTGTAATTACAGCAAAATATCAAATCAACACACCAACGTTCCCAGTTTTGCTGTAATTACAGCGAAATAACAATGCGAAACACCTTCCTAATTTTGCTGTAATTACAGCAAAATGGAATTACGCCAAGCTTTGTATTTGAAAATTAAGAAAAGCTTTCATTATTGACGATGCTGTGTTTTTGCTCAGTTAGAGCAGATTTTGAAAAAACTTGGGAAACGCGCAAATTACCCAAATCCAACACAACAATGTTTACCGCATTATCTGAGAGACTCACATTCATTTACTCAGCTATCGGTAGAGCATTGACAACATTTGTGTAAATGTTGTGCATACATGTATCATGCTGAAAAGTTGCGTATATGAACAAGGTTTAGCAAGAAACGATTGTTTTACATCGCCATTTCATCTGCCATGCACCTTCTGTACGTACCTGCCTATACTGGAATTACTCCTGAGGCAGCCTGGCACCCTACCGACCTTGAGTGCCGCCTCGGCTACCTCCCCATAGTCCATGGAAACTTGTGATGTTCTGCCAAGTAAAAATTAACAGTTCATGCATATGAGAGTGTGTGCAAGTCACACAGTTTATTGTGCTAGAGTGTAATATTAAAGTGAGAGTCCACCCTGAAGTTCAATTGGTGTTGATTCTAGAAGAAAAAAATAAGCAACATTAGTGAAGATTTGACAAAAATCCATCAAAGGATAAGAAAGTTGTGGTTTTATTAGGTTTTAATTTTTTGACGTCACATGCGAGATGCTCTCCCATATGTTGTGTGCTGCATGATCCTATAAATAACCCTTTTTTCTGGATTTTGATGAAAGAATTATGAATCTTTTTCATCGAGGTGAGTGTGTAAATACATATGTCTAACGATATATCAAATGGACATGTAAAATGCTATATGTACTTTTGAGAAAATGGTCATTTTTAAGGCATTTTTAAGTAAACAGCACATTAGTGCAGAGCCCATTGTCGATGTGATTCCTCTCCATGAACATACCTCCTGCATAGATTGTGACAACATCTGACAAGCTGCAGCATGCAGTGGACGGCCATGACTGCAATCAGCAGGAGAAGCAGTGGTCCCAGCTATAGAAAACAGTGTCCAGACACAAAATGATATGGTACATGATCAGTATATACATTCATGTCTTGCACCTTTTTAGTGCAAATATGATCATTATTTTGGCTTTCAAATTGGCAACAACTTTAAAAAAATCACATATTCATCATAAACGTGTATTCTATTGTAAATGAAAATCATGTACAAATATTTAGAGCAACAATTGTGCCAATTTTAGGAGTCAAAGCGTAATCTGAACACTAATTTGAAGATTTAGTCATTATTTCAACTCTACTTCAATTTGAAAGGTCATTATGAACATAATCAAACAAAGCTGGATAAATCCTTAGCAGAAAGTTATACTCAAGTATCATGTGATTTTAAATTTTGCATGATTTTAAATAGTTGATATCAAAAGTTATTTTCACACCTTTTTTTTTTTACATCTTACAATCACATCTTTGTGGGGCTTAATTAATAATTGAATGATTATGCTTGTCTTCTTCTCTCACACATTATATGGCCTGTTGACTCACTGAGCTTGGAATTCTGACAATGTGACTGTCAGACAATATTTTGTCTTTGTTGACTTCCAGATATCATGTCTATGGAGTAGATTGTATACATTTGTTTAACACAAACGGGCTGCCATGATCAAACAAAAAGGTACTTTGAACCAATACAATATCATGATATGACATGACTCATACTGAGGAATTCCTACAAGGTCACAATAGGTTCAAGAATTCTTCTTTTTTTTTTTAAATTCTGGGCAAAAGTGCAATAATTGCTAATTCATTTAAAACACTTTCAAGCTGTTGGCATATTGGCATATTTCATAATCGTAGTACAGGACCATGTTGTATAAGGGTTTTCAATTATTGTAACTCATCACCAATGGCAACTACCATGGCAACAGCCAATGAGCTTTCATTACTGCACCTGTTGCCATGGTAGTTACCATTGATGAAAAGTTACAACAATTGAAAACTATATGGAACATGGCCCAAGTCTTTTCCCATAGTTTGATTTTAATTTGGCAAATATCACTGATCTCTAAAATGGCAGCACACGTGCACTACAGCTGCTTTGGACTTGCTTAATTTGGTAGTGCTACTAAATTGGTACTAAAGCACACACCGTAAGACAGACACATGTATCATGCAAGATATCCATTTAAAATAGCAGGCAAGCAAGTCATATTCCTAACTCATGAACGATTAAAAATCATGACTATTTTAACACCTAATAGAATGGATTTGACCTTAAAGGCATAGTTCACCCTGAAGATAAGTCGAATTCAATAAAAGCAGAAACATGAAAGAAACATACATGTGTATTAGTGAAAGTTTGATGAAAATCCGTCGAAGGATAAGAAAGTTATGATCTTTGAAATTTCAATTTTGTGATGTCAAGTGCGAGGTGCTCTTCCATATGTTGTGTACAGAATAACTCCATAAAGTACTATTTTTCTGTTTTTGCCAATGGAATGATTTGTTTTCATCCAGGTATTTTTAATGATGTATCAAATGCAGAGGTTAGAGAATGCATATAATTTTGATCACCTCGCACATAACTCCAGAAAATAAAAACTTCAAAAGATCAGAACTTTGTTATCATTTGACGAATTTTCATTAAAACCTTTACTAATGTTTCTTTCATGTGTCTGTTTTTATTGCAACCAACTAAATTTGATGGTGAACTATCCCTTTAAAGATAAGACATTTTGCTTACCACAATTCCGCAGCGTCTGATAGCGAATGGTAGACCCAGCATGCCAGTCCCTAAGCTTCCTTTGATGACGTGCATCAACGTCTCAAGATTCCTGCCGGTTTAATCAAAGGAAAAGAGTTGCCTTACATAGATAGAGGTCTGTAAGAGCTTCTTAACCCTCAGAGTACCAAGCCTTGAATACTACATTGACTTACTGTAAACATGGTAGATATTGCTGTGTTTTAACCCGTTGCTTACCATTAGATTTTCTGGCTTTGTGAACCTCGGTCTAGTTAGGATATCAAGATTTGCCATGGAACTGCAGCAGGCAAAGTGTTTTTGCTGAATTGTGTCCTATAAGGTATTCAGAGTTTATTTATAGCATGTATTCATAGCATGTCGTCTTAATAATAATAATAATACGTAAAGCTTATATAGCGCATTATAACCATCAAAGTTCTCTACGTGCTTCACATTAATATCTACAGAATATACAAAAGGCATAATACATTCTTACATTGATGGTATTACAGTAACAGAAACACAAAACTAATTAGTGATCAAGTAGGTCTTAAGTACAGCTTTAAAAGAAGATAATGATGGTGCTTTCTGGATGTGCAGTGGGAGGTTGTCTCAGAGGTATGGAGCAATAAATGAAAAAGATCTGTGTCCATATGTCTGGGTGCAGGTACGAGGTATGTGCAGGAGGTGTTGGTTCTGGGAACGAAGCTAGGGTTCGACATGGAGTTTATGGAACTAGAAGATGTGCGATGTAGGAAGGTGCAAGTCCGTGAAGAGCTTTATAAGTCATAAGAAGGATTTTGATCTGTGTACGTTTGTCCATTGGTAGCCAGTGCAGACTGTCCGAACAGCAGATTCTATGGGAGTAGTACTACATGTACATAATATCTGAGCAGAAAAACAGCCAGCCCGCATACAGTATACATACTAAACGGGTCAACTTTTGGGAATGAAAATAAAAATGTGAACATTTTGAGTTGTTGTATCTAGAGTGCATACATGTATACTCCATGCTCTGTGTAAAAGAAAAACGGCCACAAAACAATATGCAGAGGTTCTCTTTTGAGAAATAACCTTGAAAAAGCAATCAACATACATGTACATACTTTGAGAAAAAAAATATTTTAATGACTTACGAATCACTTGCATGACTGATACTGCATTAAACCATTTCCACACATCATTGGACAATTCTTTGGTGCTGCTATCTTTCAGTTACAAAACAAATCCACCATAAAATACAGCATCACAGACAATTACACAAACAAGATTACATGCCAGGATAAGTTTTATTTCAATCGACTTATTTCAGAAACGCCAACCTTCACATACCCCCAAAATGATTGATTGAAATGGATTTTTTGCAGTACTTTGCATGTAAATCACAAAAGTTGTGGCAAATCCCTCACCCTCCTTATTCATATATCTTGGTCGAGGATATGTTTCATGCTGATCACTACAAAATAAACTTCATGGTTAACGATATAAGGGATAGCAATGGTAAAGTTTACAGCACCTGTAACCATAGCAGTCCCATTTTGCCACCATCACAGATCTGGGCCCTGTTTCATAAAGTTGTATGTTGTAACTTAAGCATGACGTTATGCATGTCTGGTGACCTGTTCTTGTGCTAAATGAGATATCCCAATTTGTTCCTAGCTGTTTTAACATAGGGGTGAATTTCCTACAATCCTAATCAAATTTGACAGATTATAAACTTTGTATTCAGACACTTGTTGACAACAAGAAGTTTAATCCACAAAGATCAGATTTCAACTTAAGCCAATGTATATATCTAAATCATTGAGAATCTGATTTGGCACCAGGTGACCAGTCATGCATGACTAGGGAACAGCGTCATGAAACAGGGTCGGGGATCTTGTTCAATCTCAATGATTTGATCATGATGAGATAATTCCATCCTGCAAAAAAAATGAAAATCAAATGAGAGCGGGAGCTGTGGTAAGGGCAGAATGGTTCCAACTTGTTGACAGATCCTGTGACCTTCACAAAAATCCCCCTTAAGCCCTTTGTGTGCCAGATAAACTGATGCTCAATGGGATTTGTGTGTAATAAATGTGAAAACAAAGCACACATGGAACACAAGGGTTAACCCGTTGCTCATGATTAGATTTTCAGGCTTCATGAACCCTGAACCAGTTATAGGATGTCAACACTTGCCATGGAACTGCAGTAACCAAAGTGGTGTGGCTAAAGGGCATACACTGTACTGGGAAGACAAAAAAAAAAGCCTTTAACAGGTGATCATGAGCAATCTTCTTACCAATGGTCTTAAATTCATGTCTTGTCCATTTTAGAAACTTGCTGAAAGTTATTTGCCCTCAAATGATCCACATTTGGAGTAATTAGTGATTAAATCACAAATCCTCAAAATGTTTGGTCCGAACAGCAAGTTTCATCATTTTTCTAAAATGGACAATACATGAATATAAGACCATTGGTAAGACGATTGCTCATGATCACATTTTGAAGGCTTTTTGGTCTTCCCAGTACAGTATATGCCCTTTAATTGCGCCCTATAAGGGATTTGAAGTTTATTCATAGCCTGTTGTCTATCACGCAGGAGTAGCGCTGCTAAGTATCTGAATGGAGAAACGCCAGCCCGCATATACGCAAGCTCAGTAAAGAGCGGGTTAAGGGCTTTTCACACACTACTGATGTACCCAGCAGTGAATACACTGGAGCATAAATTAGATTGGCAGAGCTCCATCGAAAAACCACTTGGAAATTAAAACTCACTGAAGCAAAACCAATATAGTACCTGCATTCTCATTGTGATGTCATTGTTAGGTTAGATGTGACAGCCCCACAATAAATTTATTCTTGAAATCCATCAAGAAACCACCTTAAAGTAAAAACTGAACATAGCAATATTGAATCATCAGTAGGGGCCAGAAATATACATACCCCCAGGAAGTTCAAAAAAAGTTGACACTTGCCAAACATCATAAAATTTACTGTATCTTATAAAATATTTGTGCGATCATGACGGATTTGATATCAAACAAAAAGTATGTCATGTGCCATCATCACATTGCTTTGTCATCAGAAGCTGAAAATATCTATGTGTCATTTTACCCCCAAAATCTTCATATCTTAGACAAATTGAAAATGAAAACTTGACTAAAACATTTCATATTTGTGCTAGTTCCTCCTTCTCAACACAAACATTTCAGATTTTTTGTTCAGTGATGACAGATCACAATAGAAAATGCAATATAAATCATAGATTTGACATTTATATATTTCTATGAAACAATGTTTGAAAATATAATAACAAACAATAGAGTGCATTTGGCACAAATATTACTTTTTATGCTTAAAAGAAAATTCTACCTGAAATTTAATTTAATCCCAATGGCATCCCAATCATGTGAAAGAACTTAATACGCTCTTCTCATTTCATACTAAATTCGTCACGGTATTATATTTCTGAAGTAAATTTTACGATGTTTGTCAAGCAAACAAATTCACTGAATTCCATGGGTGTATGTAAAATTTTGGCCTCAACTGCAGTACCTGCATTTTCATTGTGATAGCATTATTCGGTGAAGTATGACAGCCCCTTTACAGTACATTGAATTCATTGAACATTAAGTCTTTGCGCAAAGAGGATTACCAAACTGGCTGAGTGAGTTTCACTCAAGGATCCAGAGATAGAAAGCTAAACACTATCAACATGCTGGTCTTCCTGTGTTGGTTTCCTTCCTTTTTGATAAAAACAGTCCATACATACTAACGGCCGCCAGACAAAAGCTCCTAATGAACAAAGGAAAGGAAATCCCCTGGATCATCCAGGATCCCTCATTACTGCTTCACATAGTTTCATTGATCAAGATTTCAATGTACTAAGGCCAGAGTTGTGAAGAGTCAAATGTCCAGCATGCCATCAAACCGATAGCTGTACGGGAGTCTTCATTAGCCCGATGTGGCAAAATAGTTAGCTCATTCTGATCTGGATAGCCTAGCCAGGTCACGAAATGGCTAGCTCAGGCATTAGCCTGAAAATTTCTCGATCCCGGCATGCATCAGCGCGCACGAGGCATTAGGTTTTTATAGGCGCATGAGTGCGAGCTCACAACCGAAGCCATGCGGTCGTGGCATATTCCCGTCGCACACTGCTGGTGTGTGCGAATGATGGTATAATTTATGCATATTGAAATTCGAGCTTGCATATCCCGAGTTTCGAGCTATGCGATTGCAATTTCAGGCTACATGTAGTTCCTCGGATCAGCAAACTAGCTTGAGATTTTGTCTGATCGGGCTAATGAAGACGCACTGTGTATGCGGAAATCCATGATCGTCCACTTTCGCTCTAGTCGAGTATTATCCCATTTCCGGTGCTAAAACAAGTTTGGAAAACTTCCCAGTTAATTCCTCATAACTGCTACACACAGTTTCATGGATCAAGATTAAGAATGTGGTACCAAGACTACAATTCTCGTGTTATCAAATATCAAGTATGCCACGAAACTGATAACTGTATGTGGAAATCAATGACTATCCGCTCTCCCTCTACAGAGTGTTATTGCATTTCCAGTGCTCAAACAGTCTTGGTAAACCCCCCAGTTTTTATTCTCCATTACTGGCTCAAAAAGTTTCCTTGGCTATGAAAATAGCGTGGTACCAAGGCAACAGTTGTCACAGTGCCAAATGTCCAGCATGCCACTCTCGCTCTCGAAGAGTGTTATCGCATTTCCGGTGCTAGAGTAGTTTTGTTGTGCATATGGGATCCCCCCAGATGGCACACTTTCTTATCTGGTCATTCTTTCACTTTCTTTTAAAAGTTATGTTATTGGTAAAGTCTCTCATTTCTGTAATTTCTATGTTTAGTGCTAATTGTGTATTTGAGTGTTGTAATCGTTTATGATTTTGTAGAGTATGTTTAAAGATGAGTGAGAATGAAACTGAACTGAACCAGTGCTAGATGTAGTATAGCAATATTGTCCGACACCAAAACTGACCAGTAAGAGAAATCTATCTGAAAAATTTTGGGCACAGAACTGCAGGGATAGTCGAGTTACATAGATAACCCACCTTGAAAATATGAGATGGTCAAAACTCAGTGTTGTTGCTGTTATATTAAAAAAAACATTTATTTATTTATTCATTTATTCATTTTTTTTATTTATTTTTTTTTTTTTAGGGGGGGGGGGGAGCAACTTTGCTCTCACTTTTTTAAAGAGAAACACCAGGGCTCTGTCGTATACACAATGATGACCTCTTGTGAGTATGAAGAATGTGACTTTTTAATCTTGATGAAAATGATGATGAAAATACTTACCCGTCAGACATGAATCCCGCTAGTATAAAAAAGAAGTAATTGCCTTGTACATTAAGTCTGAGCACCAAGGTCATATGAGGTGGCATTTCTAACTTGTTTGTTGCCTTGTTCTTTATTTAAAAGAAATAATTGCCTTGTACATGAAGGTTATCTAGAATATGAGGTTTCACCCTACCATTTTTGCAAAAGCTAGGGGCTCCAATGGGGTTATGCCCCCCTGAACCCCCTTTCCAGGTGTGCTGCCCCACTGGGGGCTTCGCAGCCCCCAGAACCCTGCTGCTTTTGGGGAAGTAACCACCTGTGAATGATGAGTTACCTGCTATAAAATAAATTAGCAAGACCCCTGTGAGACATGGCTGAAATTGAACAAAAGGATAACAAAATCTGCCCTGTGAACAGAAACAGAGAGGGAACAGCAAAAAAGACTGAAAGTTTGAAATGTGAATATCAGATGATGCAGTTAAGACATCGGCTACAATCTTTTGAAATCTTAAATGGTTTTGAAGGTCATTTTCTGTCATTTTCATGGCTAGTGTTTGCCATTTAATTGTACCGAAAGCCTAGAAGGCAGGCTAAAGATACTCACGTAGTGGAGTGAGTGGTGTAGAGGCGCGACTCTGTAGACAGCGTCAATTCTCTATTCCGCTCCTCGGACTGGATGTCGTGGCCATCGATGGGGTGGTCTACGTTAATGCTAGTCTGACTGAGCCGCTTAGGTAACATGGGCCGCCTCTCAGACCGCAGCTCATCTTGGGTCGACATGGTCACAACGGGTTCTAGTGGGGTTTGGTCAGGTGTCTCTGTGTGGTCTGACCAGCATGTGCAGAATCTGTGAAAATTATCGAAATATGTGTGTTGTCTTTATGACCTATTCTGATCAACTAATTTTCTTAGGAATTACAGCTTGTTATAATCATGAAGTAGATGTACACTACAGTTCAAAGGAATTGGCATAGGGAGAGGGGAAGGGAAGAAAGAGAAGGACCCGTCCAGTTTAGCATGAAACATGATGCTTTAGCCTAAAAAGCATCATGTTTCATGCTGAACTGGTCAAAATATACCACAAGTTATAACTGCGGCTCCTTCCCTTTCTTCCATCTCCCTTTCCCTATGCCAATTCCTTTGAGCTGTTTGTGTAGATCAAGTACTGGTAGATGTTGATGACGGAAATACAACGGCACTACTCCGGGATCCAAAACTCTCCAATACTGGCAACAAAATTAAATGTGCTGCAGCAAATATCACTGACAAACAAATATTTTCCAGCAATGCCCTTTAAATCTTTCCCCAGTCTAAACGCATCTGAGATGTGGGCAGTATCACACTAGGTGTTCGGTCCACATCTTAAGTTATGATGAAAAATGTTAGTCTGTAAGTAAACATGCACTATCAAGTACACTACAGCTCAAAGGAATTGGCATAGGGAAAGGGTAAGGGAAGAAAGGGAAGGGGCATCAGTTTTGAACCGTGGTATATTTTGTCCAGTTCAGCATGAAACATGATGCTTTTTAGGCTAAAGCATCATGTTTCATGCTGAACTGGACGAAATATACAGCGGTTTACAACTGCTGCCCCTTCCCTTTCTTCCCTTTCCCTTTCCCTATGCCAATTCCTTTGAGCCGCAGTGTACAGTGTGAGGAATAAAGAGTGTTATTTGTCTGCGGTACGATTGTATAGCAGACAAATGTTGTTTGTATCGTTAATTAATGCATACTTATGTTGGGTACGGGGCCGTTGCCCCGATGGAATGTAATTTGCATAGGTAGCTCGTACAGGTGTGCGAGCTAATTCTGCCACGGTGACCAGGGCACGTACGGGGGTACGTGGCATCAATTAGTACGTAATTGAATCATTCTAGCTTGAACTTTCAACGAGACAACTACCGTGGAGCCGACCGCAGTCGCTGACCTCGTGAGCGCGGAAATTCAAGAAAGCAGGCGGGGCTTCTAAGCCAGATTGATTCGTTGATTTCTATAAATTAGGAACTTTTCAGCAGCGAGTTAATGACAACCATAGAGAGCTTAGCGAATCTTAAATAGCGGAAATTGAGGAGATGAAGAAGGACATGTACAAGTTCCAAAAACGCGGAAACGAAGAACAGTACAAAGTCAATGTCAAAGTCACTAGAAAGTTGATAGTGGGAGACGCATTGCTGGTAGATGAGGGGAGAGATGGCAAGAGAGACTCGCACATAAAGATTGCCGAAGGGGCGGTTCCGGTGTTGCCGGAACCAACGAGAAACGGTCGAGATCACAGTCGAGCTGAAAGCCGGGTTCGTGTTTTTCGTGTGGAAAAGCAGGGCATTGGAGAGCTGACTGCAGAGGATTCTCCACTAATCTTCCCTACATTCTACAACACAAAGCTAAGTGATACTTTCTTACTTATGATGAGGTGTGAATTGAAACAAAAGTGAAGTTTCACTGTGAATTGAAACGGAATGTGAAACGAGTTTCGTAGCTGGCCAAATTCCATCTACTGCAAGGAGGCTATGAGAGAGTATGGAATGTTGGGAAAGAATAAATTCTGATAAATACATCTGTGGTATAATCGATCAAGGGTACAAATTACCCTTATATTCAACCTCTTTAAGGGTTAATTTGCTCAATAATTTCTCTGCCAGAGATCATTTGAAATTTGTTGGGAGTGAGATACGTAAATTGATAGAGAGGAAATGTATTACAGAGGTTGAAGAGAGGCCTCATGTAGTAAATCTTATAACTGTGTCAGAAGATTTATACAAAGAGAAGTTCAAGTATGAAGATGCTTCTGCTGTGAAAGATGTGTTTGAAATGGGTGACTATGCGTTCACGTTCGACCTAAAGTCGGCCTATCATCACATTGATATAGCTCATGAGCATAGGCAATATTTGGTATTTGCCTGGGATTTTGGTGTAGTAAGGAAGTATTACGTGTGCAACGTTTTACCTTTGGGCATTTTTTTTTTACCGAGGGGTATGTATTCGCCAAAGTGATGAGATCTGTTGTCAGTCATTGGCGTGATCAGGGTCATTAAAGTAATTATGTTCCTTGATGACGGAATCGCGGAAAACGCCATTAAGGAAGGGGACGATTCTCTAAGTGTCTTAGTGCAAAAATATCTCAAAGATCTAGGTTTTCTTCTTGCTGAAAAAAAAAAAAAAAAAAAAGTCAGTGGGAGCCAAAACCACAAACTTCCTGACTAGGATTAGATTGTGATTTTCTAATCGATCAGGTGCGAATCTCAAAGAATCGCATCGACTATTTGAGGTTTTCAATTTCCGTTCTAAAAGTTGGAAGCTTAGTACACTTACGCACGTTAGGTTCTTAGCAAAGTTACCAAAGGCCGTATGAAAGATAGTGTCAATACGCACACGGCGTTAGGATCATTGGTACAGTTGAAGACAAGGGAATTGTTCAGGTGTATGAACAGTAGGGCGAACTGGAATGCTCATACCTTGGTAACATCAAACATGCTGGTAGAGTTTGTTCATTGGAGGGAAAGTGTAGACAAGTTGAATAGTATAGTATATCAGGTGTGGTTACGTACAATTGGTAAGTATACACAGATGCCTCCGGTTTTGGATACGGGGATTATGTTGTTGAGAGTGATAACACGAGCTCATGGGATTTTGGTCTGAGTCTGGGAGGATTCAAAGCTCCACGTGGAGAGAGCTCGAGGCCGTTGTGAGAATGGTACTGTCACTCGAGCATCGCCTGGAAGGGCGAAGTGTACGTTGGTACACAGACAACAAGGATGTTATGAAAATCATGAGAAAGGGGAGTGCTAATCCCACTTTCCAACAAAAGGCTTTGAGAATACAACAAGTTTGTGAAGAAAACAATGTGAAAATGGATTCAAAGCTCCACGTGGAGAGAGCTCGAGGCCGTTGTGAGAATGGTACTGTCACTCGAGCATCGCCTGGAAGGGCGAAGTGTACGTTGGTACACAGACAAGGATGTTGTGAAAATCATGAGAAAGGGGAGTGCTAATCCCGCTTTCCAACAAAAGGCTTTTGATAATACAGAAAGTTTGTGAAGAAAACAATGTGAAAATGGATTCGAAGCTCCACGTGGAGAGAGCTCGAGGCCGTTGTGACAATGGT
This sequence comes from Arbacia lixula, assembly GCA_963669155.1. NCBI lineage: Eukaryota > Metazoa > Echinodermata > Echinoidea > Arbacioida > Arbaciidae > Arbacia > Arbacia lixula. The sequence goes on along the minus strand of OZ022582.1, from coordinate 13,199,978 downwards.
ACTGTCACTCGAGCATCGCCTGGAAGGGCGAAGTGTACGTTGGTACACAGACAAGGATGTTGTGAAAATCATGAGAAAGGGGAGTGCTAATCCCGCTTTCCAACAAAAGGCTTTTGATAATACAGAAAGTTTGTGAAGAAAACAATGTGAAAATGGATTCGAAGCTCCATGGGGAGAGGTCGAGCTCGAGGCCGTTGTGACAATGGTACTGTCACTCGAGCATCGCCTGGAAGGGCGAAGTGTACGTTGGTACACAGACAACAAGGATGTTGCGGAAATTATGAGAAAGGGGGTCCTAATTTCGCCTTACAACAAAAGGCTTTGAGAATACAGAAAGTTTGAAGAAAACAATGTGAAAATGGATTCGAAGCTCCATGGGGAGAGGTCGAGCTCGAGGCCGTTGTGAGAATGGTACTGTCACTCGAGCATCGCCTGGAAGGGCGAAGTGTACGTTGGTACACAGACAAGGATGTTGTGAAAACCATGAGAAAGGGGAGTGCTAATTCCGCCTTGCAACAAAAGGGTTTGAGATCACAGTAAGTTTTTGAAGAAAACAATGTGAAAATTGACCCGGGTTGGATACCCAGAGGTGAGAACAAGCGGGCTGATGATTTGAGTAGGACGTCGACAGTGTCGACTGGCATGAAAATTGGGGCATGTACTATAGGTTAGATCAGAAGTGTGTATGACAGATTTGCTTGCCATTATAATACCAAAAGTAGGAAGTTTAATTCCAGATGGTGGTGTAATGAAACAACTGATATTGATGCTCTTTTTCTCAGAGTTGGGAGGAAGATATAAATTGGTGGGTACCACCACCTCGACTCATTGCTAGAACGGTCGAAGAATTAGTGCGGGAAAAGGCAAGGGGCACATTAATAGTCCCGTATTGGAAATCTGCTCCCTTTTGGCCCAAGATTTGGGATGGTGAGGGGTTCTTCTCATTTGTTAAAGAATATGAGCTGTTGCCCTCTAGTGTAGTGATGAGGGGGCGGAGACAAAATTGATTTTTGTAAGCCCTCAAAGCAGCTTTGGGCTGATCGCATTGAAGATAAGATTATAGTGCTGCACTATATTTTTTTTTTCCAATTTCAGCTTTAGGCGTCCAGGAGGCTATACAAGGTGCGGTGGACGACGCAGGGGTTCGATCCGAGAATCTGATCGACCAGGCAGTCATCATGGCTCTTCACATCATAGGGGCCAGACGCGAATGGACTAAGAGCAAGTAATTTGGTTCATTCAAGAGATAGGAGTCTTGCATCATAGCAGAGGGGGGCAGAGCATTACCAGCAGATCACATACACGTCGCATTGTATATATCAAGTTTAATATCTCGAGGGTCCTCATTCGGTGTGATTCAGGCAGCACTGTAGTCAATAAAATGGGCACATAGCATGAGAGGAGAAGTTGATCCAACGGATAACGCTTTCGTTGGAGAGTGCTAAACGAAGGTCGTCGAGACCCGTTGTCAAGAAGGCGCGGGTTTTTCGCGCCAAATCATTGATTTATGCTAGAAGTACGAAGGTTGTGAAGATGTTTTGTTTTTTAGAAATGCCTGTCCAGTGGAAATTTTAAGAGAATATGTGGATAAGGCAGGTATTCCCGAGAGGTCTGATCAATTTGTATTCATATCTGCTTAATGTAACAAAGGGAGAAATGGTTTGTCTAAGATAAACAAACGGTTAAGTTAAACCAGGGCCCTGGGAAACAGTATTAGCTCGTTTGCGGGAGTTATGCGGGAAAGAGGCTAGTTTGGGCCTTCACTCAGATCAGGAGGGGCTATCGCCGCTGCCTGAGCTTCCGTGCCAGATAGGCTTTGGAAGAGGCACGGGCGATAGAAGAGCGAAAAGTCTAAAGACGACTATGTTGATGATAGTTTGGAGAACAAATTATTGGTTACCAAGTGTTTGGAATTATGAAAAGGGTTCTTTTGTTTTGGGGGTCGTTTTGTTTTCGTTCGACTTGAGAAATAGCACAAGGTTTCGAACGTTTAAATATATGTAAGATATAGGTCTTTAAGTACAACTTTTGCTTTGATCATTTTCGAAACATGTTAATGACAAAGGTGTATCTGTTCGTGCCTTGGGCAATCTATTCTTGTTCACTTTAAACATGTGACATGATTAAATAATCATAAATTTTCTTTCAGGAGAATTACTTATATCGTTTCCATGTGGAAGGAAATTCACTGCATGATTGATCAAAGATTGAACATAATTTGAGAAAGCGTTTTCTTTTCTTGAAAGAATTAATTAAGCCATTCCGGAAAAATAAAATTTCATGGTTATAAATCAAACCATTCAATGACAGAATTCTGTACTTTTATGTACGAGGTGAGAAAGGCAAGTTTTTAGCATGTGTTCCCTGAAATCTAATATACTTCGGAATCAGTTGTATTCAGATGAGGTAGTATGTTTAGACGGGCAAGATTGTCCTTTTTTGGTCCATATCGGGTTCATTTGTCAGTTGTGTACTAACTTTGTACTTCATTATAGTAAACAATGTTGAAAAATGTTCAAGGAGTCAATCGGACACGATTCAAAAGGTTTGTTCATGTGTATGGATGAACAAAATTTGTTGTCGATATCTAGCCGAGTTACATCAAGTATTATGGGCATGGCTTTGAATTATAATCGGTAATTTCTCTTCTTTCACCTTTTGCTCCCTTTTTTTGAATTCTAGTCGTTGTCAGGCTATCCCACAATAATTGAAGTGTATTATTGTGTTATTTGTTTGTTTTGGGAGCCAATTTAGGACAGTAATAATATGTGTAATTATAGAACAGACTGTTATTTGTCTGCGGTACGATTGTATAGCAGACAAATGTTGTTTGTATCGTTAATTAATGCATACTTATGTTGGGTACGGGGCCGTTGCCCCGATGGAATGTAATTTGCATAGGTAGCTCGTACAGGTGTGCGAGCTAATTCTGCCACGGTGACCAGGGCACGTACGGGGGTACGTGGCATCAATTAGTACGTAATTGAATCATTCTAGCTTGAACTTTCAACGAGACAACTTTTATTTGCAATAAAAGTGTGTTGTGATATGTTATGACATGACTGTGTTTCCTAAGGTTTTCCAGAGTTTTTATTCTCGTTGAGTTTTATCTCTGGTTTTTTATCCTGGAACACGCTCGGTCCGGTTTCCTGAAGGAAACGAGAAGAAATGTTTGTTAAACATTTATACATAATAAAAGGCCGGCTCCCAGTAGTCGTTGTCAGGCTATCCCACAATAATTGAAGTGTATTATTGTGTTATTTGTTTGTTTTGGGAGCCAGAGGGAGGACAGTAATAATATGTGTAATTATAGAACAGACGTGCTGTATCTTACTGTAGAATCCCCATAACGGTATACAACTTGATGCAAACAGTCAAACACTGTATTCTACACCATAGCACTACATGGAGCTAAAATGTAGTGGATCTAAGGTGCTGGCGCCTGTGCAACTTGCAGGAGATTAACAAGGCGTTCAACACCAAAATGTAACTCAGAACTGCTTTCCTCAAGTCCCTTGATTCCTGTTTCGGTATAGTCCGTGATGATGTTGGTTTAATTCCGACGGCTGTCAATTGCTCAACTCTGTCATGTCACAGTGAAAAGTTGCAGGTATGTACAAGTACCGTATGTATTTGAATTTTGCAAACTAGTGTGCAGTCATTTTAGTAATTGCACTCCCTGGTAACAAAATCATAGCAACCAGTCAGATGCATACGCTGTACAAAATTGTTTGATTGGTGTACTGAGGTTGCAAAGCAATTATACACCACATCAATTTTACAATCAGTAAACAGTACTATAGTGTATGTAGATAACCATGATACAATTTGATCTGTGGATTTTTGACTAGTACTGTATTCCTCTACAAAGTCTGTTTGAAACTTTGATGCTAAGCCCTCATCAAGCAAGAATCAAAATACTCCTTTCTAATAATCCGGTGTCTAAGCTGTTCTTATTCAAAGAGGGTCAGAAAATAATAACTGGGTGTGCGGTCTACCACAGGAAGGAAGGTTTGTCACAATAGAGCTTCTCGTACACTTTCCCTCCTGTATGAGTAGGTAGATTTGAGCAACTAATCTACAAGATTCCCTCCTTACTTGCAAAGATGCTCTTTTTCACAGCACAGTAGACAATAATACCGGAAACGAAGGAGATAAAATAAATAATCAGAGTCACATGACAGACCCATGTTACTGGAAGAAGATTGTCCACCACCCTAGGCATTGATTTCTGAACTCAAAACCGCGTAATACAGCTTACTCTCGATATAACGAGGTCGTCGGGACCAGAGCTTTTTCCTCGTTATAACCAAACCTCGTTATATCCAAACAGCATAAAAAACAATAAAAAGCATTGAAATATGTGTGCTTGTGTGTTCTTTGTGTTTTACTATGTTTTGATATCTATAGCCGCCTCGGAAACATGCGTTATCAAACGGGAAAAGGGGGATTGGAAACATGCGTTTTCAAATGGAAAAGACGATATATTTTTGCTCAACACATCATCCGACCTCGATATACTGTCGCCGTTTAAATAGCTAATTGCATTACATGACATGAATCTGACTTTCAAACCACATGCTTTCAATGCACGTACGCTGCGAAGGAGTATGCTCCCGTATGTGTGCAGTGTATTACGAGACACGTGTGTCTGGCTCCGTGCGTTGCCGATGCGATACATGTGCTTTCAATGTACAGTACATGTACGTACGCTATGCGAAGGAGTACATGCTTGCGTTGTGGGTGTACAGTGTATTACGAGGTGTGTGTCTCGCTCCATGCGTTGCCGATGCAATACATGTGCTTTCAATGTACATGTGCGTACGCTATGCGAAGGAGTACATGCTTGCGTTGTGTGTACAGTGTATTACGAGGCTCCATGCGTTGCCGATGCAAGACATGTGCTTCCAATGTACATGTGCGTACGCTATGCGAAGGAGTACATGCTTGCGTTGTGTGTACAGTGTACATGTATTACGAGGTGTGTGTCTGGCTCCATGCGTTGCCGATGCAATACATACGCTTTCAATGATAAGCTACAGCGAAGGAGTACATACTCGCGTTGTGTGTACAGTGTATTACGAGGTGTGTGTCTGGCTCCGAGCTCCACGCGTTGCCAAAGCAATACGTGTGTAAGAAGATTGCTTTCAGCCCGCTCGCCCTCAATTTTTCGTTCCTCGTTGTAACGGACACAATTATTATGTTTTTCTTTGTCTTGGGGTCAACATGAAAAGCTCGTTATAACGAAATCTCGTTATAACCGTGCTCGTTGTAAGCGGCGTAGTGCACCATAGGTTTGCATGTAGACAATTTTGGGCCCGAGATATTTCCCTCGTTATAACGAAACCTCGTTATATCCGTGCTCGTTGTATCTAGAGTAAGCTGTACTACATGTTTTATGTGCCAAAAACCCTCCTTTTTTGATCAATCACAACTGGGATGCACTTAAGACGTACAGTGAAACCTGTCTATAGAGGCCACCCAAGGGAAACACAAATTGTGGCCTTTATAGACAGGTGGCTGCTATTGACGGGTTCTTTAACACATGATCTCTCTCCGAGGGAATTATTTTAGCGGCCACTATAAACAGGTTGGCTGCTATAGACAGGTGACCGCTATGGCAGGTTTGACTGTGCATGTAAGTTTTTGATCTGTCCAGCCCTGTGTTGGAATAGAGTATTAGAATCACGAACCTTTGTTGAAAGGCTCTTAATGTGTAAGCTGGAAGTATGGACTACTGCCAGCAGATTACATAATGCTTGAGCAAAGGAACTGGTAACATTTGCGGATAGTGTTGCAGGCTTCTTGCGTGCATTGCATTATGAAATGTACAGGCTGCCGGAACAGACTCAATTGGACCAGCAAATTTTCCTTCAACACGGGCCTGTAAGATTAGATTTCTGGTAGCACATTAACCAGCTAGATGAGAAGCATATAAGAACATAGGGTGCAACTTGTACAGAAAGACCACCTGTATACTGTAGAAAGACCATATAGACCATGCATGCACTTTTTGTTTCCTTTGGACAAGGTTTCTCATTGAAACTTGCATCAAAGTATCCTATACATAAAGACCACATGCTTACAATTATAAAGAAAAAGTCTCATTTATTGTCGCCCTTGACTGGTCTAAACAGGATATACAACTGAGCTTTTGTGGTGCGACATCGTTTATAGAGGGCGCTGCAATCGCCAGCGTTTGGCAGCGGTCTTATCAGCTCCACCCAAGTGCCAGCACTGCTTCACCCTCAAGATCCGCAAAACTGTGTTAGCGGTGATCTTGTGCGTGCATGCTACTAGCAACAGTCTTTGAAGCGCTATGGTGCATGTACACAAAATGAGCACATACCCCGTATCACTGCAATTGCATGCTTGTTTGCCAAAGTTATACGGAGATTCCCGAATGTTAACCGAGCAGGGCCACGCTCCAGAACACCTCGATTTGCGATTTAACATGAGATCATGCACCATTAATACAGGTTTGCATCTTGAGGGTGGGGCAGTGCCGGCACTTGGGTGGGGATGATAAGACTGCCGTCGATTGCAGCGCCCTCCATAAACGATATCGCGCCACAAAAGCTCAGTTGTATGTCCCTTTTATATACAGGTTTACCTGTATTGATCAACACTGACAGATTGACACTGGTTTATGCCTACACTCTACAGTAGTAAATGAACATGCACTATGCATAGTGTGTTCATGTTCATGGAAACGCCCTTAAATATTCAGTTGTGTGTTTTAATGTCAGTGAACATGCTCATATACCCTCAAGGCCTTCTCATTTCCATTGTTTCAATAGACACAATTAGCCTGGCTTCCAACCTGTTGGACATTTATTTACCACATTATTCCATAAAGGGCTCGGGCTGCAGTAGGCTAATCATTCTTGGTTTTTTTTTTCTCCAACTCCATAACAAATTTTAGAAGAAAAGAGGAGAACGGTCTAGTGATTGGTCTCAGATTACTAGATTTTATTTTTCAGTTTGGATAAAAATGTCCGACAGCCTTGGAGCCAGGCTAAGAGACAATAAGCTGCAAGGCAACCACACATGCCTTCGGGTACAAAGGTCTATTTCATACACTGGACACACAGTTGTACAGACAAATTGGAATTAGGAGAATATTAATCAGAGTCAAAGTGTCGAGGTTAATTTTGTTATTGCTCGACTGTACACAAGAAAATCCAAAGTATAGCATCATATCATTACAGTATGTAAAATACATGTGCAAGAAATACATACATACTGTATCCTATAATATTATAATTCAGCATAAAACATGATGCTTTAGCCTAAAAAGTATCATGTTTCATGCTGAACTGGACAAAATCAGGGTTCTTGCTAAAAAGCAGCGGGGTTCTGGAGCAGCATCCCTTGAGCACCCCTTAAGGGAACGGCTAAAAAATGAACCCCCGACCATTGTTTTGACCATTATATGGAACTAAATAGTAGCGGGATGCATGTCTGACGGGTAAGAAACGAATCCCCGACCATCATTTTGACTATTATACGGAACTAAATAGTCACGGGATTCATGTCTGAGGGGTAAAAAACAAAGAACTAACAATTATTTTTGGCGAAATACGGAGTTCAATGCTATTAATGTCCGTGGGACAAAATCAAACACCTGACTTTTATTTTTGCCAATATACCGAGCTAAACATCAGCGCTATAACGGTCATAGGTTCGTTTCTCACCTGTCAGACATGAATCCCGCTACTATTTAGTTCCGTATAATGGTCAAAACGATGGTCGGAGGTTCCTTTCTTACCCGTTGGACATGAATCCCGCTCCTATTCAGTTCCATATAATGGTCAAAACGAACATCTGGGATTATTTTCTTACCCGTCAGACATGAATCCCGCTAATATTCAGTTCCGTATAATGGTCAAAACGAACATCTGGAATTATTTTCTTACCCGTCAGACATGAGTCCCGGTAATGATAGTTCCCTATAATGGTCAAATTATGATTTTCTTTTTTAATCATTTTTTTTATGAGGCCACAGCTGGTTACGATCGGCGTTACAGCCGGAAAAAATGACCGGTTACCGGCTATTAACAAGAACCCTGCAAAATATATGTTTTAAAACTGCGGCTCCTTCCCTTTCCCTTTCCCTATGCCATTCCTTTGAGCTGGATTTTAAGTTGTATCCTTAGCTTTTAATCTGAAGGAGGATGTACTCTGTACATTGGTTGAAGGCTAATCGAGAAGAATAGCTCTTCTACAGTACATACTACATGCCTGTAGAGTCTAAACCTCATTCTTGTGATTGCTTGATAGTACGTATATCTTTTTAAAAGTTACATACAGTAATAGAGGTTTATCCTCACCTTAAAATCTGAAGATCACATACACTTTAAATTGTTTGAAGACTGAGTGAGAAGATGAGCTCTCCTACATGCCGGTAGAGTCTAGACCCTGTTCTTGTAGGCAGATGTTTGACAGTCCAATGACAGATATTCCACCTTCAGCCCTACAGACCCCTGCTCAGCTCGGACTTTGAACCTGGTAGTGATAATGGGAGGAAATTAGAACAACTACATGTAGTCTTCAAGTCCACACAGTACAATATTAACAGCTCATTATGTACTTACAGTCATGTATGCACAGCTGAAGCTCAAGAAATTTAAACAACTATTTATCTTCAATTCCACTCAGCACAATATCAGCAGTTCATTTTTATGTGCTTATCCGCAGCTGAAGAACAAGAAAGGTTAAACAACCAGTCTTTAAGTTCACACAGTGCAATACTGGAAGTTTTTCATGTATCCAAAAAAAAAAAAATAAAAATCATGTACTTATTCACAGCTCAATTTGATAAATTACAACAATCAATCAATCAATCAATACTAGAAATCCTTTATATGCACACTTGAAGTTCAAGATAAGATCCAGTACACACAATTCAATACTAGTACACGGTACACCGAAGCTGCCAAGTCCTTATCCACTCAAGTCTAATTGGCAACTATTCAGCATATCAGCTGTTCCCGGCTTGATATACTTGTTCGCCTACGATCTGTCTCAGTGATATTCACCTTGACAGATAAAGCTTGTATAGCGCCGATGAAGCTCACAGTCACATGTATGCACGTGATAAGAACGAGTCAGTATGAAAAAGAATGACCTTTCATCCAAGTTTCCTGTACGTCACTTCCGACATGTGCAGCTGTAGTGTTAGTTAAAGCTTAAAGGAGGATAAAACCTTGAAAATGAATTGATTTGAAAGCAGAACAATAAGAAAAAAACAGATTTGTAAAAAAGTGAGAAAAAGCAGACATATTACAAGGAATTTGTGGATTTTAGAAAAAAAAATCATGATTACTTCTATGACTGCTCACCGATTCCTAATCACACGGCATGTCTAGATAATGTCTGATTTTTCTAAAACTTTTGCTTCTCAGTTTCTGCCATTATTCTACTTTCACATGGAGTGACTCTTACATTCGCACTTCTCTTTACATTAATTTTTTCAGCAATTTTCCATTACGCAATTCAGTACATTGTAATTTTCCATTACATAATTATACATTCCTGACCCCGACGTGATACTTGGACGGAAGCTTGGATGCGCAATTTCATTATTTCCTGCCTTTTTGGACTTTCAATGTTTATGTATCGCCTCTCATCTGTGAATTTCATTCACAGTTTCGATTCTGGCAGAGGAGAAATGTAGTGACTTTTACAGTAGCACTTCTCTCATACATTCACTTTCTTTGTAATTTTCCATTACCCAACTCAGTACATTGTATTTTTCCATTACGTACAGTTCATACTATATGTATTTATTCGGACCATGTGCATTCGTCCCGGCAATCCCGCATCGCGTTAACCACGCATATATCATCGCCATGCAGCTTACACCTCAGTCACTACACACGCCATAATTCTTCACATTCACCGTAGTCTTCTTAATATACATTGTAAGGGTTTAATTTCCCTTTAAATCTCCACTCCCATTCATTGTACCTTCAACCACTTTGATGAGCCAGGTAGAGGAGTGGTTTCACAAGCATTGTCCTTTAGAAATCATGTACATGTATGGTTGTAAAAGTACGCAATGTGGTTAGGCATGATAACATTTTATGAACAACAAGTTCAACCGTACTATACTCAGTATGTCAAAGTGTACGGTATATTACATCCACGGTTAAAGCATCATATAGCTGTCAACCTTCCAATTTTAAAGGGCATATACTGTACTGGGAAGACAAAATTAAAGCCTTCAAAAAGGTGATCGTGAGCAATCTTCTTGCTAATGGTCTTAAATTCATAAATTGTCCATTTTAGAAACTTGATGTATGTTTTTTACCCTCAAAACGATCCACAATTTGAGTAAATGAGTGATTAAATCACAAATCCTCAGTGTTCAGGCCGAACCTTTTTGAAGGCTTTTTGTCTTCCCAGTACAGTATATTCCCTTTAAAGACAGGGTAGCACTTTTGCAGGTCAAACAAATAAAATTTGGTAAAAACCAAGGAAAATGGAAGAAGATATTGTGTAAGAACTTTTGTCCCAATTATAAAACTGGAAACTGACTTTGAGCAGAATTCTGATTGCTAAATTTTGAGGAGGTTTTAGACTGGTCGTCTTAACCCTCCCGGTTCTTGAAGCCTAGGGAACGGAGACTGTTGTTTGAAACAGTAGTGCATGCATTCAATGCAAGAAATGCCCTCTCTCTGATGCATCGGGCATTGATGGGGCTACATGTAGACTATGGGGCGTTTCAAACATTTCAAAGTGATAGTTTTTTTCTCTTCTCCTGAAAAGGTACGTGGAGCAATGACTGTGAGATTTCATCTGAGATAAGACTGGGAACATTGATTCTTGTTTATTTTTTGTGTTACGAGTCCAGGTACCAGGCTGGAATTATTTCACTGTTTTGTTTTAATTCAATTATGTTGTCATTGAGGGTGGAGAGGAGAGCACTCAGACATGTAACTATACAACAATTTGTGCTGTAGTGAAAAAAAATTACCTTGGCATTTAGTTCTTCCCTAAAAAAAATACAATTAAATTATTCTTTTAAAAGCAGTCAGTTGAGAAATAAACAGTTTTGTTTGGCTCAGATGGAATAATTTCAGGACTAATGCTTTAGATTTTAAATAAATGGTCAAGCATCGTCTGACCGCCACTGGTGCATGGAACCATTTGAGCTTTGTTGGACATCAAAAATAAATTTACATAAAGCTGTATGGATCTACAAATTATGGAATTTGGGATTTGACTTTGAACAGAGGAACAGTTTCATCTTAGAGCTCAAAAGGAGAATTTTTATAGAGCTCTCTGTATCAACATAAACACATAGTATACAAGTCAAGGAGTGCATGGGTACAAATGAGTCTGTTAACCTACTCTGTACTGAATGCATGAATGCAGGGCTAGCTTTCTTCCACTCAGATAGTACAGTAGCATGACTCCCATACAATCTGCTCTACGGACAGTAGACAACAGGCTATGAATCAACTTCAATTTAAGCCAGAACCCTTTTGCTCCTGCAGTTCCTTTGCAAATTTTGACCTCAGGGCCATTCTCATTATAAAAGAAATCATGGTATTAAACATCGCGGTGTTTGACAATTGTGTCCTCATAACACCAAAAACTCGCGATGTTAGAAAATATGCGAAGTTTTGGGACAAACTACTCGATTGACCATTCCCAGTATGCAATTCATTTCGCGCGAAGTGAGATGTAAACATACAACGAAATTGATTCGCTCGGTCCCATGCTATCATTTCCATGCTTTTGATAAGGTTGCTGGGCGATTTTCACCCTAACATCGCGATTTTTCTTACATCAAGATTTTTTTAAGCCCAATGAGAATGGCACTAATCTTCAATCCTAAAGCTTCTTGCAGATTATCTTCTGGACCAGGGTTCACAAAGCCAGACAATCTAACAGTAAGCAATGGGTTAACAGCTATGTTTGGTAACAAAGACAGCGTCCACCTAATTAAATGTGCGAGAGAAGGGACAACTAATGGAGAGATGGCATAGTCTTTGTTACCAGACATAGTCACATACATTGTGTACATGCAGTTGTAACAAGAGTCGGTTGTGAGAACTTATGTCCATGCACTCCACATGCTAGACATGTACACTACATGTACTGTAGATGTAGGGTAGGCTTATGTGCAGCATTTGAAGTTTGACCCTGTCCAGGTGCAATGCAACAATGTGTCTAGAATCATAGACTACACATTCAAAGAACAATCAAGCAGCACACAATAGAACATTCAGGACAATGATGACAAAGACAGGCTTAAAAGACAGGTTTAACCCCAAAAGCATTGCTAAATGGAAATTGTGAGTATTGCTTGTGAAAAAGGTTGCATAAACACAAAAAGAGGGTTAAAAGAAGCCAAACTTTATGCTTTATCAACAGAGAAGAGTTCCAACAAAAGACTTGCTGAACAAAGCCTGGTTCTTAAAACAAACCTGTTCTGTCCATAGGATATTAAGTGAAGGGCAAGGACCCCATGAAGGTTTAAGAGGCCAGTTCACTTCTCAGATAATGAGCATAGCCTAGGTACCAGGCTGTGAGGTGCATGGACACAACCCAGTCTCTGAACAACTATGTCTGGTAACACAGACTACGCCCCAATCCCATCCTGGGACGAAGCCAGAGGAGCTATGGCATCATTAGGGCATAGTCTGTGTCATCAGACATAGTTGTTAACATAATGGGTTGTGACCATGCATCTCACAGCCTAGTACCTAGCAAGGTGAATACCTTAATGTTGTAGACTGGAATACGGGTCAGCAATGCCAACCCCTCATGGTTCACCCCAGAAGGATATTTAGCCTACAAATGGTATCAAACAGGCATTAAGAGTGCCATACGAAACAATACTAGTATAATAAACCAGAGTGCAAATTCTAGATTTTAAATCCAAGTTCTAAATTCAGAACTTTAGAAATTCAGAACTCTATGTACTCTCCAAAAATGACACCAACACACACAGACACAGACACACGCACAGACACACGCACACACACACACACACACACACACACACACACACACACACACATACACACACTCTCTCTCTCTCTCTTTCCTAGTCTACACATACTTTTTATGTAAGCACACTAACGGGTGTATCAATGCGATTTTAGATAAAAATAATATGTTGTTTTGAACTTAGTTCCCAGGTTTCATTCCTGTTTAACTGTTTTTTCACACCATGGAGACATCTTTTGCACACAAAATGCACAGTTTTGAATTAATGTTCTCACACACAAGTTATATCTAATCACAAAGATCTCCATTTAAAAGTTGTTCTCAATTCCATTCCAAGTAACGTTTAAAAATAAGCTTAATTCCAAGATGTTAGTTTTGTTAAACTGTTTTTAGGCAAATGAGGCATTTTGCATGCAAAATACTGAGTTTTGAATGTCTTCTCAAAGAATTTTCTAAATACATTTGTTATGTTATCTGTTATCACAATGATCTTGATAAATTGTTCTCAATTCAATTCTAAGTTAGCTTAAAGTTGATATAAGAGGAAAAAAAATATCCATGAATTTTATATCTAATGAAAGCATATGCTATTTATAATCTGTTTATCAACATATGATATCACAAAAATCGTCTAGCCTCTTGATATCCTCAACTAAAGTACCACAAAAATGGCCTCTCTTCCGGGCCTGAAAACCAGCCACGAAATACGACTCAGTCTATGTGACGTAACGTCATGGATATCCTCTCATCACGGCCCCGGGTGTCCCACAGAAAATCATATACAGAGCTCCAGAGAAATATTAGCTTTTATTTTCAAAGGGTGAAAACTCATATAATTAATAGTTGTGTGTATATTTCTTTACCTTTGATATATTAATGATGTCATAAATAATAATCAACAGGCTTAACAGGTAGAAATAGTTGCGTTATCAATGTTATATTTCACATTTTCATCACTTTTTTTTTGTGTGTGTGCGTGTGTTAAAATATATGAGCGTGTGTGTGTGCCTTTTCCGTATGCAGACCGTGAAAGTAGAATCCGATCATTTTTTTCCCCCTACACGTCTCCCGAATCCGAATAAGTCGAGATTTTTTTCTTTAGAAACTGTCTCTTTTCACACACAAAAAATGTTGAGCCCGCTAATTCAAACCATATCCGAGTTGGAAATTAATATATCTAGCTAAGATATATACATTTTTGGGGTGATTCGTGTTTAATCGGGTCGAGATCACATTTTCCCCCCACCGTCTCCCATTACGAAGGGTAAATTCGTACGAAGTCCCATATGCATGTTTTCATGTAATGTGCAGTGAGTTGTTTCGTGCGTTGTATGCTGTGAAGCCTACGTGAAATTTGAATGGTGCGATCAGCGTGAAAGCGATGGACAGATCACAGATGAAGAGATAAATATTGAGTGTGTGAGAGAAATGGATAGGGAGGGAGAAAAGGAGAGATGAGGAACAGAGTAGAGACATTATTTGAGAATTCTAGAACACACATCTAGGCCAAAATGAGTCTTTGTGTACTCCCCTTTCTCACTTTCTCTTTTGACATTTCTGGATCTCTCATACTCTATATGTTATTCTCAATACCTTTTTACATCCTTTCCCCTCCTTATGCCAACCACCTCTCTCCCTGCCCTCCCCTCCTTACACCAACTTTCTCTTTCCCCTCTTCTTATGTGTGTCCACATTTCTCTTCATCACCTCTTTTCTCTCTTTTTATATTCCCCTTCTCTCTCACATGCCTGGAGTAATCATAATTTTGACTCCTATTAACAATACATGTTTTACAAACATTTTAATAAAAGTTTGAGAAAAAAATTAAGGCATATACCCAGTAGTTGGGGCACGATAGCCTGCTCCATCCTGCAAATCAATAAAAAGAACATTAGATTGGAAACCTGCATCTACTGCTAACTATTAGATGGATGACATAATTATTAGGATAATATCAACCCACGATTCTTACATGTATTTATTCTTACTACATGTAATTATATTCAGTAGTCTGCTGCAGTATAATTCAGGTGGATTCACAGGATTGAGCATGCTATCTTTACTACTCATATACCTTCTAATTAAAATAAGCCCAGAAACAGAAAGTTCTTTCACTAATAACTAGCATAATAAATATTGTTCAAGTTATTTATGCGCTATGTGGAAAAAAATCGCATAGAGAACTTAAAATTAGACTAAAGATTAAGCTAAGGAAGACACACAAAAATTGCAAGAGAGATAAAACTTCCTTTCTTTTCCCTTTATTGATGGAAGATTCAGACGATAAGGAGCGTGATCACAACATGAGATCAATTAGAATATGCAGGCATGCATCTGCGTACAATCCGAGTCAGATTAAATCTAGAACACATAAAATGGAGATATCAATTATCATTTCAACTCACGAGTGTGCTTGGGGGAATATTCCAAAAAATTTAGTTATCCAAGAAAAAAAGTTCCTGCAGTGGCAACAGGGGTATTAGTTCAAAGTCACAGGTAGGAAATTGTGGGAAATTGTGGGAAATTCCTCCACGGGAAGTAGTTCTTGTGGTGCGGTCGCGATGTCGTTGATGCTGCGGCGGCTCGAGCTACAGGAGAACAACGTCGACGGAGTCCACGCTGTCATTGGGAATGGGACGTCTCATTTCCAGAAGGAGGCCTTTATGACTGCAGAATCGTGGCAAAATGGTTTCGTCTGTTGATGTCCATGCAGCTATAATAATAATCCACCCCCTGGACTGTATTAAGTAATCCGCCGTCAACGAACGTTGGTGGTGCATCAACACACAAAAATTTTCACCCTGAAATACAATCGGGCGGACAGATTCGTGGAGTCGCGCAATCTGTGGTCTGCTGCGTGTGCGTACTATGTGAATCAGTGGCGTAATGTGCGCACGACTGAATATTGATCTTCTCTCAAAAATATGGGTGTCCTGATGAGGAACGCGTTCCATCATACCCAGGTTAGGACAGCAAATCCAAGAACGATGTCATGCCCGCTGGCTGAAAGGAGTGGTCTCCATGGCCAGCAGCGCGGATGGGCTACATCTGGCAGCTTGATGAGCAATCCTGAGCCATGTGTTTTCTACAATGAAGACCAAAGGAAAAACTACATGTAAGCGACCTAGGTTGTTTGATGATTTTTGAAAATATACATTTCTGGGTCAATTGATAAGAATCATATTCATTTCTCACATTTTCACACAATGTTATTGGGGTATAGGCCTACTGCCAGAGTATCGATCAGCACACTAGTGTCACTACTTAAAAAACTCTCTAGAAATTCTGAACAATGCCTTTTATAATGTGTGTAAAAATAGTGCTGCAATTCGCATTGATTTTCTACATTGATACACATTGAACTTGTTAATATTAATATTAATATTTTCACAAGTACATTTGAGCCTGAACAAATTTAGTACTGTTGTTGCTAAACTGTTACTGTTAGTGTTACTGTGAGTTAGAAAGGGACAGTGCCCACTGGCTAGTAATTCTGTGAATGAAATTTGAGCTATCCCTTTATTCGGGTTAAGATCACACTTGTCCCGATGCATGTACATTTCAGGGAGGTGACGAACTCCGTTTCGAGTCATCTTTCATGCCTTCCCTGCATGGAAAATTTGTTAAAATTCATTAATGCAGTGAAGAAAATAATTGTACTCACCAAGGCCATGCACCATGGCGCACAACGAACAATAGTGTACAACGGATAGCGGAGCGTGGTCGCTAGCGGTCGTGTCCATTTTTGCTTATTACATGACGTCATCCAGCCACTGCCGAGAGCCAATTTATGAATGAAAATATAGTAAGCATGCGCAGTGCAAGCCTTCTATGTCCCCACATAGTATTCCACCAAAACAAGTGTAAAATTCTCTATCACCTCGTACCAAAATCGACCTAGAATTTCACTTTCCTATATTTTATATGAATTTTGAAAGGTATTCTCAGAGGATCTATTTTCTCACCGATACCGCACAGGTAAGCGAATTTTGATTGCTTTTTGCTTTTCCGTGAAAATCGTACGAATTAGCGTCACCCCCGCATCGTGTTTGTTGGAATTTGTAGAGTCTATCGCAACGTGTACAAAGTCAATTGGCTTCCGGGTTTTAGGACCGTCAATCAATATGCATGAAATTGCAGAGTTTCGATAATTTTCGATCGATACTGGAGCGATCCGATCACGAACCAAGACCATTTCCTGCGTACACAATGTGACCGGATATCGTTATCGCTATCGATACTTCCACACGCAGTCGGAAGGCAACCACGTGGTCATGACGTGATCTGCGCGATTGCCCAATCAGCGGTCTCCAAATCGCTGATCGCGGACGATCTATCCGTTGTACACAGTCTATGGACCATAGTTCGTCGTGTGGCGTGAGCACACTAGCCACTACGTAGCTAGTTCAGTGCATGAGCAGTGGCGAATTCTGCCTTCACAAGTTCCGTTTCATCTTAATCTCTGGACTTGACAACCCACCATCGATCATCTTCCATCATGGATCCAAGCAACCACACCAGCTAAGAAGCACAAAAGCCGACTTTTGTCCAAAATTAGTAAATTTCCTGGAGTATAATATCACAAGCAGCTACAGTGAAAACGGATGCGAGCGTAGCGATCGTGCATGCATGTGTACATATGCATGCTACTTCCGCTGGCTTAGCTCTGTGCGTATAAATCGCTCACTCGCGGACAAAATATCGTCAGCTTGAATTTCAACAGCGAGAAATTGTGATCATGCAAACTTCCTATTTGACTATCCTTATTTCAAATATCTCGCTTGTTATGAATATGTAGGCTGTCAGCTATGATTAATGAGGAGAATGATTCCATATACAGTTCAAAATTTAGACACATCCATAATAGGTCTACTTTTGCTCCAAATTTGCAAGTCAGATCTAGTGTAGCCTATACAGAATACCCCCGCACACACCATTCGTTTCCAATCCTAAAAAAATATATTTCACGGTATAAAAAGAATATTGTGATTATATAACATGTTTCAATTATTTATTTATTAAAACTTATTAAGAAGAAATCAAATAGATTGACTCATAATAACAATATAAGCTCTGAGACAACTGTGTATTTACGTCGACTTTCTACACAACACATCACTCCCCATCACTTTCCCGACAAATGAATGCATTACGTGACGTCATGTCAAAGGTACCGAATTCACTGCGTGAAAATCGGCGATCAACGACTTCCAGATTCAGTGAAGTTTAATCAGTTATTGTAATATTTTCATTTCGTTCTGTTGTATTTGAGTCTCATATCCATGTTAATTAGTTTGAAAGCTTTCTAATGATGTAAAGATCTCAATTTTTGTGATCGTGCTCTTATGTCTACTTTAATTCCAGTGTTTCAGTTTTGTTACTGGTAAAGTGTTTTTACGCCATTGAATGAGGCATTTTTGCACACAAGTACACACAATTTTGAATATTTTCACAAACAACTTTCTTTTTTAAAGTATATGAGTCCATAGCTAAAGATCGTAAGTACAAGTTTCAGTGTATGTCAGATCTATACATTATAATACAGTGTGTTGTATTCATATCAATTGCTCTTTGCTAATGTGATACATATTTTAGACTTTGATACGATGTATTTTTTTTTGGAGCAGCTGATTATGTTGCATTTTGTACTTTGTGGTAAACACGTCATACATTTATAACAATACAACAATTAACACATACAGTAGACTACAATGTTTTAAAGCTGATAATGAAATTACTGTATGAGATGTCATTATTCCGAGGGTACATAATACAGACAGTACATGGAGTCATGCACTAGCTACTGTAGCTAGCATTATGTGCAGTGCACAATGCGTTGCGATAACATGAGCACATAGCTTGTTTTCAGATCTCAGAAGGCCTGGGAGCAGTGCATGCATTATTGAGCACAAAATATTGCTGGGTGTCATTTGCAAAAACAACAACCCGACCTGCTAGAAGGATACCCTATCTTTAAAGACAGGACATCCCTTTTGCAGGTCAAAAAAATAAGATTTGGTAAAAACCATAGAACCTGGTCATGGAAGAAAATACTGGATTAGAACTTCCCTCCCAATAAAACTGACTAAAACAATCTCACGCATGACACCCATATTTCTCACGCATCGGGATCCGACAGAAAAAAATAGAAAAAAGTAGCATGCTTTGCTATACACTTGCACGAGCCATCAATCGGCCCGGCCCGCGCCCAGCACGCGCACGCGAGATGAATCGAGAGTGCAGTCAGCGAACACTGCAGTACGACTTGTACTTTGTACGCGTACGTACATGTGATACGATGAATCGCGCGTGCATCATATAGTTTTGTATGTATGGCCATGAATCGTATACATACATGTACGTCGATATCGTGATGAAACTCATCGCGTGACACGGGCGCATGCATGTGCGCCGAGACGCCGAGTCATGAAAATCTCACGTTTACAATTTTTGTTGAACTTGGCATCTCTAGACTAAGTTGAGGCAAAACAATAGCGATCATGGGTTTGGGGCGGGTTGTTCAAAACTAGAGACCTAGTCTAAAACCAGAGACCACTGTGTGTTATGGCCAGCACAGATCCACTGCACGGTGCATGTGTTCATAACGCGCTGTCGACAATGCAGACTATTCTCGCTGCGCTTCAAACGTAAACAAGGATAGTTTTTCACTTATCCTGAAAATATTTGTGAAGCTACGACTGTGAGAATTTAACACATTTCTTTTAGGGCATATTGACGACTCCTGCCAAGTTTCATGAATTTTGCAAATGGGACAGGCCGTTCTTACATACTGACTGTGTAGTGTCGAGGCACTGCCTCTCCACTGCAGCGGGCTTGGGCGTACGGCCAGGCACGGCCTACTGACGCCGGAGCTCAGGGCAAGGGTGGGAGGACAATCGGACCGAATTAGCAACTCGTTATTCTTTGATATTTGCACAGGATTGTAAGTTTTTTGGCTAAAAACTTCACACAAAAATTATAGTCCTTACATTCTACAATGTCATATATAAGAACCAAATGATAGACAATTTGGAAATACTCACCTGATCAAGCTTGAGAAGTTAACCGCTATGCTAAGTCCCTTTTGCGGAAGAATGATTCTAACTGTGTAACTCCACAAGATTACCGATATAGTCTTTTCATAAGTCGTTGTGTCTTTTTATTATCTTGATTAGAAAAACACTGTTCATAGAAACAAGTCTCGGAGCTGTTCAAACATGGAACATTCGGTACAAATATATTTCTAATAATCCGATAACTTTTGGTTCATTATTCATGTAAAATTGATTGCCATAACGGCAATAGTCGTAATTATAGGACTAGCCTCAAGCAAACGTTTGCAGACAAAATTAATAGTACAGTTAAAAACCCATCACAGTGGTGGATTTAGCGTTTTGTTAAGCATGTCAAGGATGGGGGTGGGGGGGGGGGGGGGAGTGGTGTTTTTGCTTACAACAACCTTTTGTTCGGGAGATCCCAAGGGGACGTGGTTAAAACACTACCCCCCCCCCCCACACCTCCTTGATCCTCCACTGGATAAAGTTTGGGAAATAAACAACTTCTGATGGATGTACGGCATTACTCTGTTTCAGTCGAATATTGTATGCTGCCATATTTATCAGACATTGACTGTGAAGGGTTCGACGGGTCTTTGATATCTTTTATTCGATATATTTTTTTTTTTTTTTTTTTTTGGGGGGGGGGGGGGGGGGGTCATTACTCCATAAGGTAATTGTGGGGAATTGGAGACCTTTAAGTACGCACAACCAAAAATAAAGGCCTGCAAAAAGCATGACGTGAATAATAAACCTACGCTATCTTTAACATGAAATCTATCATTCAGGGGCGGATCCAGGGAAGGGCTGAAGGGGCCGCCCCCCCCCCCCCCCCCCCCCCATTTTGAAACGAGAGGGAGGCCGAATCGGCCGGGCTGGCCCATTCCCCTTTTCAGACTTGAATAAAAACACTTCAATTCATAACGCTCCAAATCATAGCCTGACCAGGCCGCGCCGGCTAGTAGCAACAATTCCCGCAAAACGATAATAAGCTCAGACTGTTTTTTTTGTTTACACGGCTCCTCTCCCCCCAACCCCTACCCCCCCCCCCCCCCCCCATGATGATCATGGAATTCTG